>CM076581.1:352508831-353076207 GCA_034641835.2 Pinus albicaulis | reverse complement strand
TTCTCAACCAAAACCACCTTTTCCTCCTTGCAAATCACCATTTTTCTTTGAGGCTAGCAAACAAGTATTTGTTAAATGAAAAAAATTTTACTTGTTTAGCACTGTGTTTGAGCAAAGAGACCTTTTACAAGATATGTTTGTGGTTTTTTGAAAAGAATTCTCCTTTTGTTTTTTAGCATAAAAACTCTTTCCCCTCAATCACTGTTTTTACGCTCTGCTATTCACAGCAAGAAGATCTCCTTAAAAATGACAAAAGCCCTTATATTTTTTCACTGTCTCTCTGTGGTTTTGATCAATATGGAACTCTTTGAAATCACTATTTTTAAAATACTCCTTCAAACTGATTAAAATACCTTCTAATCAAACACCGTTTTTCTTTTAGAGACTATGCAAATCCTCAATTATTCACAGCACAAAAAAGACCTCCTTTAAGCTGACAAAAAGCCCTTCTAATCAAAATCTGTTTTGCTTTTTAGAGACTATGTGAATCCTCAATTATTCATAGAAAGAAAACCCTTCTAAAATGACACACTGACTCTCCTCCTATTCATTTTTTCTATCCTTTGTTGTTCTCAGCAAGAAGATCTCCTTTAAACTAACAAAGACCTTATCCTTTATCACTGTCTCCCTTTGATGTTTTTAGCATGCAAGTTTCCTTTTTTGATGAAGTTTTGTTAGTTTTCTTCAAGAAATAACTCCTATGTTTGATAAAAAATCCTTTTCCAAATAAGAATATTTCTAATAAAACTATGATAATCTTTTTACCTTTCAATCACTACTTTCCTTTGAAATTTGTTATCAAACTCTCCCTCAAACTAAAAACTTGGCTAAGAGACAGTAAATACCTTTGAAAAAACAAGTCTTTGATGCCTTTTGAGTATTGGCACAGTGGGCAGGAACACATTCAAACATGGTTGTCGGGCGGGCTCTGAATGGATAAATGCACTACACATAGGTTTGTCGGGTCGGCCTTGGGCGCCCGCTGAACGCCGACATAGGCAGGCTGCGCTATGCTACAGGTGCGCCGTGCTTGTGTATTAACCCCTCTTTCAGATGCCTATAGGTACGCCGCATAGAAAAACAAGCTCAAAAATGATTTTTAAAATGCTCAATACATGTTTCCTCCTCAGTGGCTCAGTTTACAAAGTGAAAATGAACGTTGGCTCCGTGCCCTTCACAGTTTGTGAGGCTTTTTTAAAATATCTTCTTCCCTCTTTAAGAATTTGAAAACCTTTTTATCATCATCACTTTGTGTTTTGAAAGGTGACTTGAGTTTTATGTCGAGGTCTTTTAACTATTTGAAATGAAAAACCTCCTTTTGCCTTTGTAGTTTTTTAGAGTGGCTTTGTGCCTTTGTGTTTTCACAAAGGAGGTGATCCTAACAAACATTAATGAAGCTTCAAAACCATAACGTAAATCTATCCGTTTATGAATTGAAGGGAGGTTTTATCCTCTGATTAAAAACATTTCGAAATGTAAATTTCCCGTGTCTTTTAAAACTCTCTTCTTATCATTCGATGGGGACATTTTTAACTAAAAATGAAACATGTTTTATCACACCTTTTGACCCTTTGAATCAGCTAGTTTTCTGTGTAAATATTTTTAGGAGCTGGTCCTTTGTTTCTTTGTGAAGGAGGCCTACAAACAGTGAAAACTTCACCCATTTTTACAATGTACCCTCTGTCTTTTGTGACGAAAGCCATTGTCGAAGTTTTCCAGTCCAACTACCCTCTTCGAAAGAGGTTTTTATCACTATATTTTTCTAACCATATGCTCTTGAAGGAAGTTAAATCAAAGTGTCTTTGACCCTCTGTTCTTTGAATAGGTCATTTTAAGGAGTAGCTGTGTTTTTTCCTTGATTAGTATATGAAGGAAATCATAAAAAAAACTATTGTTGCAGCCCTTTTTAATGACCCTACAAACCTATCATGAGGCGTTCTATTTATCTGCTGATGGGGGTCCTGCAAACCATAAAACCTCATTTATTTCAAAATTGTGACCTTGTATCTTTTTGAAGAGGCTCATAAAGATGCTAACATGTAGCCTTCCGAAACCCCTATGCAAATCTATTTTTTTGTGAAGTGAAAGAAGGTTTTATCACATGATTGATCTTCTACTTGTAATTTTGAATATCCTCAAACAATGGTGGGCCCTCTACTTATTTGTGAAGGAGGCCTATGTTTGATAAACTATCTAGGTTTCCCAAAACTTTGTCTCTTATCATTTAATGGGGGAGCCTTTTGAATGTGAGTGAAATATGGCTTCATCACACCTTTTAACCCTTTGAATGAGCTCTGTCATGGTGTAAACATTTGTCGAGCTGATCTTTTGTTCTTTTGTGAAAGAAGGCCTACAAACAGTGAAAGATTTCACCCATTTTTACAATGTGCCCTCCATCCTTTGACTATGCTGGAAGTATCCTTTGGTGCTCTCCCTTCATTCATCACTTGGATGAAGTATTTTTATCAACCATAAGGGATTTGCAAAAATAAAAATTCCCCTTTCACATACCCCTGTGTGAATGCTTCCTTATACCAGTTTGCAGACAAGACTAGAACCCGAGCTTTGGTCTATCAATTTCACCATTCATAAGAGGCTTGTTTTAATAAAAAATATAACCTCTGATTTATCCTTAGAGGGAGGTTTTCATAATTTCAAGATCAGAGGTCCTTTAACACCAGCATGCCATCCTTTTTCTTGTGATATGAAATAGGTTTTCAACCTATAAACTCTCATTGACTCATCACTCATTTTCAACCCTGTCTTTCAAAATAGAAAACTTACTCAAACACAATTTAAAACTCTGCTGATGCACCTATTGTTCATATTTGGAGGAGGTGGCTCACACTAGTTTCTGAAGTCACTGAAGAACATGTTGGCCCTATGCTTGTTTGTGAAGGAGGCCACAACATGTCCTTCTAACCATTTGCTTTTCCTGAAGAAGGTTATCATCACTGTTCCAAACCATCTGCTCTTGAAGGAGGTTTCACCATAGTGTCTCTAGCCCTTTGTTCTTTTGAAGGGGGTTCCACCATAGACATGACACCTCATCTAGTTCAAACTTGTGTCATTTATCTGCAATATATGTCTATGCTTGGTACCATATCACTGTGAGGTTTTTGGGGTTTTGAGTAAAGAGATTGGTACATGGATAATGCTTACCGCTAAACATCATTGAATAACCTTCCTTTGACTGTTTTTTTCAGGGGTACCTTGAAATTGATTTTGACTAATGTTCACATCCCAGGCTCAAGGTAACATAAGAAGAAATTGTCTTCTTATGCCATACATGATGATGCCCTTTGGACGGACTATGCAGCACCGACTTTGGAGGTGATATTGGAACAGTGCTGATCAACATTACATCAGTATTTTGTATTTATGTGACTTGGAGAATCTTCTCTACTTCTTCAGGCAGCTTTTAGACTTATAAAATGTACACTTGCTACTCTTACTTACTGCTCTTCATCTGATCATTGATGGCAAATCTTTTCAACAAGGGGAAACTGCTTGAACTTTCCCTTTTTCCCCTTCCTTTGTATATTGATCATCATTTAATTACAAACCGGCAGAGATGTAAAAAAAATGCTTTTGAACCTTGGAGAGCTCCTTTGGTGTTTCATGGTGGTTATGCCTGATTCAAGTAGATTTCTTCAGATAGCGACAAACTTTCTATTTTCCTGATTTAGATCTTTGTTGAACTTCTTCTGAAATAAGACAAAGTGACCTCTTAGTGGTGTGCGACCTATGAATGGATCAAGACTTGTTCTGCAGGATAGGAACTAATTTAAGGAAAACTGGTACTAGACAGAGGCTTTTGGCCTAGGATGTCTTAGCCAAGGAAAAACTCTCTAAACACCACTATCTAACTTAGGGAAAACTTTCACAGATTCTGAGTGTTTTCTTAGGCATGATCAGATTTCCAAATGACAAGATGACCAGGGATAAAGTTGCAAACGCTTTTTCAACCTTTGGATCGTGAATGGCATGAGAAACAAGGGTAAGTGACAACAGATAACTTTCAGCTATGACAACTATGGATAGGGATATTTTGCTGAAATCAGATAGGACTTGGCAAATGGGGTTTTTTCTCATCATAGGCTAACAGGAAGGGGTAGGAGGACAAAAATTATTTTGGGGTGTTTTATAGATGACAAATTGATAGTTTTGAGATCAGTTTCTAGAAAAATAAGCTAAGGAAACTAGTCATCAGCAACAGGTAAAAAATATCGATGACTAACATGTACGAAAAGAGATCACTTTAGTTTTACATGACAAACAATCGAAAAAACAAATATAGTTATCTAACTTCTTCAGATCTATAATAAACAGTAAAAAAAAATGCAAAAGAAGACCAAATATATGCCAATAAATCATCTAAATAGTAAAATGAAATATGAGTTTCTCCAAAATATCTAATTTACAAGACAATAATTGTAAATAATTTTTTGTATTATATTAACACCTAGGAAGGGAAATAAGAATGATGTTACCAATTTCTCTCAATGGGATGGGTTGTCGGTTGTCCTCAAGCACTTCAGCTTCAAAGTTTCCCTCTCAATGGTGTAGAAAACCCAAGACATATAGAACTCAAAGGGAGCTCAATAAGAAAAAAGAAAATAAAAGTAATCAAAGTATGAAAATGATAAGAGGATCAAAGTCCAACCGTGATAAAATGATCGAAGGTAAGAAGTGAACGGAAAACCCTCCTATTTATAACAAAATATTGATTTATTCTTGATAATGGTGCATAATAAAATATTGTTAACCAAGATCTAGATCTAACTGCTTGGAATATTTTACTATATTTTTTTGGAGGTAAAATGAATTGAAATTGGTTAAATCCCTTTATTTAGAAACAATAAACAAATAAAATATTTATTTATCATTTCAAGGATGGGATCAAGGGAAAATTAAAAAAAAATGATTTATTTTATTATTCCTAAATGATTTAGTCAAATTTAACAAGGAATATTAATTAAATAATGATTTAATTAATTATTCCTAGAGAATAATAAGATAAATAATGATGTATTTAATTATTTCTCATTAATTGGGTTAAATATGACCAGGAATATTATTAAACATACGTTTAATTAATTATTCCTAGAGTAAAATCAAATAAATAAGGATTTATTTAGTTATTCCTCATGGGGTCTTCTATTTGGACCAAAAATAACTTAATAAACTATGGTTTATTGAATTATTTCTTATAGTGAAAGAAATTTTACTATGGTAAAATTTGTCTTACATGGTGTATTTTGATCCATCTAATTGTAAATGGTTAGATGACCAAAAATTGGTGTAACATGTATGATTGTATGGATTTGTCTTCAACTCGACCCCTACGTTTGAAATGATGTTGATAGGATCATAAGACCAATTGAATCTTGGTTGGAAATTCATCCTTTTGAGGATGGCATCTACTTCAATCCCAGCTGATCTAGTATTACATATGAATGAGCCTATTTTAGACATGCTCTTGAATTGTGACTTTCTCTTACTTGAAACAAAGTGCAATTCATGGATGTTAATCATTTGTCTAATATATTCCAAAGAAAAAAGTCTCATTGGAACATATTTGGGGATATTATAAGGTGCCATCTCACAGCCATATACTCGAATCTCTGTGTAATTCTGGTACAAATACTAGTATCTAGTTTTAACTTGCCCATTAAGATGTAGTATTTTTTTGATGTCTTAACCAATCCGGACCTTATTCTGGCTACTTAGAAGTTGGGAAACTAGATGGATAAATGATCAATTACATCTACAAAATAAAATTATGTTGAGATAGATCTGACCAACTTAGTGCAGTAAATAACTGACTCATTTAGACCCTGGTCATCCTACTTATGAAATGTTATTGGAAATGAATCTCCCTCCTAAAAAATAAAAATGTGAATAAGTACAGAAGTGTACTTAGACATTCCTTGAGTTTTCAATTTCATCATTTGTTCATGCATATTATGAGCCAATAACTGGCTATAATTTTACATGAATGCAAGTTGATTGTCTTTAGAGAAAATGGAGAAGTAACCAAGAATGGCCTCATGCACTATCCTATCACTTGGATAACCTAAAAAATAGGAAACTAATGAAATGATATGTCTGGTGTCTTCAGGGAACATGGAGAATGGGTAAGGGGGGTTCTTCTTCGGAAGTTCATCATCATCACGAAGGAATGTTCCAAAGATTTGTGCTCTTTGAGGAAAGGTCAATATATGGTATATCTCCATGAGAGTATCTTGGGAGAAAAGGCTTATGGATTCACTCTATGGGATCAACAGCATCTAGTTAATGGTATCTGGAGTGATAGAATTTAGAATGTTTCCATTCTGAGCTACCACAGTCCTTTTGATAGGATCATACCTGACTTGACACCAAGTGAAAAGGTCAAGGAATTCAAGGGTATGAGGGAATGAAGATAAAGGTAATAGGGACTCCCGGAGTTTGACATCATCCTTATTGTCCAAATACTTCTATTTGAGCCATAGGTGAAATTCATAAAGCTTGAATTCGCGCACAGTGTCTATTATTTTGAATTATTGATCAGCCAAAGGGACATGGTCAAGATCGACTAGTGCAGACAAAAAAGGTCATTCCTTAGAGACTAGTTTACAGATTTTTCCCTTGGGATCCATCGACCTAGAGAGTAATATAAATAATAGAATGTCTCGGTTATGATGATAACATAGTAAAGAGAGGTATCCGTAAGTGAAATTCCGTTGGTAGGGTGAGAAATGGCAGAGTTGTTAACTCAAATATGTCACTGTAAAACTTGAAATTCGACATCAATAGTTAAATGAATCAAAGGTGGTTCAAGGAAAGGGATTTTATTTATTTATTTGTGCTTTAATTACTGTTATGGGATGAATGTTAGAGAAAAATGACCATGGAGGTTTAATACATAACGGTAGAAAAGTTGTTGGTGGTGAAAACGGTTGAACAACAGTAATGGACTTGACCTAACGGGATGTAAAATGGAAATCGTAGGGGATTTTTGTTTAATGAGAGAGTACAGGTGGATGGAGTTGATTCGGAAATGGGAAACGCTTATTGGTGAATAGTCAATTTCCATTGGCGGGAGTCAAAACCATTATTGGGAGGAAAGCGGATTTCGGAGGGGGTAGGAGGCGGTAAGTGGTTTTGAGCTGGGAGGGTGCGAAGTGTTGTGGGAGTGACACGTATGTAAGGATCCTACAATTGGAAAACAACATTTATGATCCCTCCCTCTATGCCATTAACGAGAAATGAGCAACAAGGGTGCGAAAATTCTTCCCCACTGTTCATCTGGGCAGGGAAACGATCGATCATTTAGACATGGTCCATCATTGATCACAAAATGACAAAAAAAATTTGTCGCTTGTGGTATTTTGATAACATGAAATGTGTGCTTTATTACAAAATTAAATAATCTCTTAAAAATTGATTAACACTAATGAACTTGTTTTAACTTTTAATCTAATTTTGGCACATTTGAACAAGAAGCCATTACCTTTCTAAGTATAAATGCATAAATTTAAAAATTATTTATCATAATTAAACTATATGACCAACAACAAAACATTTTGGTTGTGGCATACTAACAAACTACACACACTTGTTATTTTTATTTTTATTGAAACTAAGCAATTTATTTCTTTTATTTCTTTGAAAATATGCCTAGCATTTTCGATTTTATGCCTTCATTTTTTAGAGCATATAATCCTATCATTTTCTGATATGAATAATTTATTTTGTCATGAGTCCTATAATTTTTTGAATTTTTTGATCTATTCATATCCAAAATTAACATTTTTTCATTTTTTCGTTTTCTTCTACTATGTCTAACTCATCAAAACCAAAAGTGTTACAACATCGGCTCCAACTAGGGACTGCTTCCTCCTGTAGGATGCAGAGAAAAATCAGATCCAAGTGCCTTCTTCTCGGGCTAATGGATTCTTTGTTGAGAAAACAAACATACTAGAAAATAAAACAAACTGGTATATATGTAGTGATCAATATATAAACTACTAATGCATCTTTAGTACAGGATGTAGTGCTTCAGATATCTTCGATTGACTAGAAATGAAGAAAATTGTCCTTCCAAGTTCTACAAGATGAAAGTATTGTTACCCTTGACTTCTGCAAAACTAAAAGGTGCAAACTAGAGGATGTCAAATTTTCCATGTTTTCCTCTTTCTTCCCTCCTAGCATCCCATTTCAATAACAAATATGCTTCTTTGAGATCTCTTTCTCTATATTTTCTATCAAAGAGACTTTTCATTTTGTTCTAGTATTTCCTATGCTTGTATTGAATTTCATCCCTATTTTCATTTAGTTCAATGATCTAATTGATTCTGCTAGAAAATTAATCAAGCTCTTTATTAACTTGTAAAAATTTCAAAACAGGAAAAGCTAGATTTGTAGGAAAAATTACTTATTTACCATAAACCAACTGAAATGGAGATTTGCATGTAGATATTTTTAAAGATATTTTTTTCGCCAAAATTGCATAAATGAGGTGATTGTCCCAACTATTTTTATGATCTTCTAATGACTTCTTGATTACCTTGACTACTGTCTTGTTTGTGGACTTTTCTAGACCATTTCCATGTGGATAGTAAGGAGTAGAATGATGTAACATAATTTGATATTTTTGACATAATTCAATCATTTTCACATTACCAAATGTTGTTGCATTATCAGTTACTATCGGCTGAGGAAATCCAAATCTGGACAGAATCTTTTCTTCAATAAACTTGATTACTACAATATATTTGGAATTTCTAACTATAATGGAATCTACCAATTTGGTGAAGTAATATGATACTGTTAGTATCCATCTATGCTTGTTTCTTGATGTTGGATCAATTTCCGCTATGAAATCCAATCCCCACTATAATAAAGGTGTTGAAACTAATACTGGAACCAAAGGGAATGCTACTAGTTTTCGCTTTCTAGCAAACATTTGACATGGAGTGCATATCCTAACCTTTGCTCCTACTTGTACAAACATAGTAGGCTAATAAAATCCTTCTCTCAATATTTTGTATGTTGTAGCTCTCCAGGCATAGTGTCCACCACATATTCCTACATGAAATTTTTCAATAATTCCTTCTGTTTCTTTTTATGTCAAGAAAAACAAAAGGATATTGAGTGGATCCTTCCTATATAAATTTGCATTGATGATATAGTACTTTACAACTTTTAACTTTAGTTTCTTACATTTATTCCTTGAAAATTGACTAGGACACTCAAAGTTAATAAGAAAATGTACAATATCATAATACCATTCTGATTGCAAGGATTCTCATCAATATAAACAGGGACTAATTGATTTGAAGATGAATATTCTTGTGTATTATTCACTTGTGAATCTTGAGAAGGTAGTTGTGGATTCTCCCCCTCTCCATCTAGAGAAGGTTCTTGTGGATTCTCCTCTTGAGAGTTTGGAGAAGGTTCTTGTCGACTTCAAAAACAAAATTTATCCCCAAAACATTACAATTGGATTCAGCTAAAATTTTAGCCAAACCTTGACCTTTTACCAACTTTGTAGTCTTGATACTAAGATCAAATTCAAGAATTTGGGTAATCTGTCTTCCTTTTCTCCCATCAGTGTCTAGTTGAGTTAGGACGTTTTCACAACATTGTTGGGAACATAGTCAATAATGGTTGAGTGAAGGACATAAGTTCTGAAGGAATTTAAATCTTGGAATAGGGAATACACCTGTTTTTCAATAATGTCATACTTAAGTTCCGCATCTCTCATGAATTTAATGAAAAATTATATAGGTTGATCATCACCATATTCAGTCTTTTGTAAAAGGAAAACAACTAAAGTGGTATGAGAGGCAAAGTAAAATATGATAAATGGTTCAGAATAATTAGGACTAGCTAAAGTTGGGGCTTCATAAATGGCCTTATTAATCCGATCAAAAAAATATCTAGCAGGTATGGTCCACTTAATTTCATGATTCTTCTTTAACATATCATTGATATCCTTAACTATTTTAGCATTTTTAGGAATGAATATCATGAGGAAGTTAATATTTCCAAGAAATTCGTGGATTCCCTTCTTGTTCCTTGGAAATGAATGTGATTGGATTTTTTATACTCTTTTAGGATCAATTAACACTCCTTCCTTAGAAATGATGTGACCGAGAAATTTCCCTTCTCTGATAGAAAACAAATACTTCTTGGGATTGAGTGATATCCTGAATTTTATACACCTGTCAAAAACTTTTATGAAGTGTTTTAAATGTTTCTGACCTGAGTTAGAAAAGGCAGTAAGTTCATCAAGATATATACCAAAAAATTTGTTTGTCTTACCCACAAAATATAAGTCCATAGTTCTCTGAAATGTTGCTCTGGCATTTGTTAATCCAAATTGCATCCTGGCATACATAAATGTACCACAAGGAGTGGTAAAAACAATATTCTCTCTGTCTTCTGGACTCACCATTTCCTAGTTATATCGAGAGAAACCATCAAGCATTGAAATTCTATTTGCACCTGAAACATTTTGAAGCAACTGATCCATTTTGGGTAATGGGTAGTTCTTTTCTACGGATTACTTGTTTAAGTTACTGAAGTCTACACAAATTTTGATTTCCCCATTATTATTTCTAATAGGAACTAAATTATCTACCCAATTTGAGTATCTTTATGGAACTATGCTTTTACCATCAAGTAAATTCTTAAGTTCTTTCTCTATTGTAGGGAGAAAGACTGGATCGATTCTTCTTAATTTTTGTTTATAGGGTTTTGCTTCATGTTTTAATGGAATTTTATGCTCAATGAGAGATGTATCATAGGTTTTTAATTCAACATAAGACCAAGAAAAAACATCCTTATAAGCTCTAAGAAGATTCAAATATTCAGTGTTTACTTCCTGAGGTAGAGATGCATAGATTTTAATGTTCTTGATACCTTTAGGTTTTCCAATATTAGATTCTTCAGTATCCTCTTCAAGTGAATTTAATAGTGGATTCTTGGGAACATAATTTTGGTCAAATAAATTTTCTAGAGGGACTAGAACTTTGGGAATAAAGTTTTTTGACAATTGAATGATATTATGGTCAACCATTTTTGAATTTAAATCATATATTTTATTTTATTTATTAATTTCATTCAAATATGACTGATCTTCTTCAATTTTCAAAATAGAAAATTCATCAATAACTTGTAAAAAGATTTTAGTTGTTCATCATCCTTAAATATTTTCCAATATTTAATATTGTCAGGAATATATGGCCTATATTTGACTTGAATTTGATATTGAAATTACATTTGATTTGGAATTTTGAATGAACTAGCTAAAATAGCTAGAGAGTATACATGAATATTCTCATTTCTAGGGATAGTTGTGATATTAAATGCATGAAAGAAGTTTTCCACTGAATCCCTGACTTCATTTCTATAACATCTAATTTTAGGATGCTTTGTTTGGAAAAAATTCCGAAATTTTCTAACTATGAGTTCAGAGTCATTGAAAACACTTATATTTTGCACTTTAAGACTTCTAGCTAGCTCTAATCCTAGAAGAAAGGCTTCACACGTCTCTGACACATTATTAGTAACATCAAAATCAAGTTTGCATGATTGAGTTATTTTTTATTGTTCTTGTGAAATTAAAACAACACCAGCTCGAGATCCATCCTTAGAACAAGACCCATCGAAAAAAGGTTTCCAAATATCAGTTTTGACAGTTTTTGGGGTTTCTACAACATATTAAATTTTAAGTTGAGAATTCTGCAAATTATTTGAAGAGAATTGGAAACAACCAAAATCTTGGTCAACTGAATATATAGTGTTAGCACCTGAATTGGACCCCAGGCTGCAAAAGGCAAATCAGGGTAACAACTAAACCACGCTCAGCCTTGTAGCTAGCCCTACAAGGATAGGAGAGGGCTCTCTCCGTAAAAGAATATTCAATAAAGTGCAATAGAAATCTGATATTAGGCTAGGTAAAATGATAGGGATAAATTTTTTTAATAAAATGAGTGAATGAATGAATTTCAGGGATGTGTGGGATATAAAGGGATAGTTGAAACCGGGAATTAAATTAGGACACAGGGTAGTTCATGGGGCAAGATAGGCAGGAAAATTAGCAATTAAAATTTAATGAGGATGGGATGGAAAGACTGGTGCGGAGCTGAAAAGGGCACAATAAATGGATCCTTTTCAAACAGAAGAAAAACACAGAGTATGAATGATTTCCCAAGGCAGAGCATATAAAATGGATTCTACCTTTCTATCTTGAAAGCATTCAAAAGGAAATGTTTATGGATGAATGGAACACATAACAATTCACATATGAAACAAAGGAGAAAAACAAATGCTAACTCTCATACCACATGGATCCCACAAATTAGAGTTGCATCTCTTATTAATTCCTGTCAAACTGTAAAATGTAGCACAGAGATGTCCTTCCACACTATTACCCTACTTTCTGAGTTACAGACTATTCAGCCTATTTCCGACTGCTTACAAATGATTTACAATTACAATAAATACACTGAAAGGTGGGAACATAGATCCACAGAAAAGGGAGTTGTTTTAATAGTTGAAGAACTGAAATACAATCATAGTAAATAAATACAACAATCTGCCCCTGAAAATAAGAGACATCATTGCATTTGACCACTTGAAGATTTTACTGTTAGACTGTATGGAAGAAAATAGGTAATCCGATGAACAGATTTCCTATTTTGCTGCTGTTGTAACCATCTTTATTTTATTTTAAGCTCTCGGCCAGCCAACTATTTCCTTTGCTTTCCACTATTTCTTTTGAATAAACTGACTTTTTCAATAAAATACGAAATTACACCTTAGTGAAGGGAAATACTAATTTTTACATGGATAGGAGTGGAGGAAAAGAGGCGGGACCCGCATCGCAATCAGAATCAGAAGGGGTGGGAGGGGGAATACAATATACAGTGGAGTAATGAAATCACAATCGGGATCGGAGGAGAGTGGAGGCAGGAGCCGCATTACAATCGCAATCGGAGGCAGGAAGCGGAGAAAAGTGCCGTGGTAGAAAGAAATAATGCGATGCGAATGAAATATTTGAAACATTCGATTTATCGCACTAACCAAAGAGAAAAACCATTTAAATTGGAAAAAGGCGGAATGAACTATGGTGGGGCCAACCAATCGCAATCACATCGAAGATGGGGAGCGGGGGGTAATCGCATGAAGAATCGCCGATTGCGACGAGCGATCAATCGGAGCGATTGGGCGGATGTTTTATGGTGGGCCCGAGGGGTCAATCACAATCGCAATATCGGAGGGGAGCGGGGGTAATCGCATCGGGAGAACAGAATTTGCGATGAAATCGGAGGAGTGGGCACAATCGGGAGTGCGATGGGAATGTTGCGATCAATCGGAGGGGAAACGCAATCGGAGGATCGAAGCAATCGGAGGGAGGACTTGCGATTGGTCAATCGGAGGAGGGGTGTGATCGGAGGATCGAAGCGATCAGAGCGCGTATATAACATTTGCGATGGGCCGATCGGAATGAAAACCTTGCGATTGCGACTTATTATAATAAAAATTTAAACTTAATATTATAAAGTTTTATCATAAGCATGGTGGGGAAGTGGTTGCAGATGGGAATTTATAATAAAGTTTTTAATATTGTTTATTATAAAGTTCCAAAGGAGTATGGAGGGGAAGTGGTTTAGCACAAATCGCATATGTGTTAAAATGATTATAATGCGAATTTATAATCGGAAAGGGGAAAAGGGAATTTTTAAGGGAAATATTAAAGCTTCAATAAAACAAACTTTAAGGGAAAAAATGGGAAATAGGGGATATATGAGGATATAGGGACTTTTACTTCACTTAAGCATAATTTCAATCCAGAAGTCAGTTTTGAGAGTGTAGTATACCGTTGGAAAGCTCTTTCCGGGCTCTTTCTGATGGATCTGCTTGGAAGATGATTTGGCACTGAACATGCTACAGAAAACTTCTCTGAAGGCAGGGACATCACTTTGTGGAGATAACAACTTCTGAATTGTGACTTATTACATATGATGATATAAAATTACATAATGAATGATAATAAAGGAAAAATATTACGTTTCACCTCAAAACATGGTTTTGAGGTGAAAATTACATCAAGATGAATAAAATGTCTCTTTTATCTTCTAGGTGCTGTGAATTTGAATTTATTGACTTCCTCATGACCTTGCTGATATTATTAACATTTGACTCATTAATTTGACCATGGTGAGACCCTAGAAACTAATGAGACCCATCCTATGACCTACTGATATGATTTTAAGAATGAAAGTGAATAATGAATGAAGACCATAGAGAGGAAAATCAACAAGTTTCACATGAGGGAAAACTGATGAAAAATTACTACCATCAATGAATCTATGACCTAACGGAATGGTGAAATTTATTCGGTATGAGACACCTAATATGCAAATGCAAAAGAGCAGTTTTGATCACTGATGGCAGTATGAATAGACTGCCACTAACATATAGGATGGTTTCTATCTTGATCTTCTTTTCAAACAGTATGAATGAATATGACCTTCCTATATAACCTAAGGTTTTCACCCCCATATATAGGAATTGTAGTGAAAGACATCTCCATTTGAAGGCTTCCTCGTAGCTTAGCACAATAATATCGTGATAAAATAATTCCAAACTTAGGAGGTATATGAGTGACAACAATGTCAAAAACTACGCTTTTCATAGGTATTTGGGCTAGAGTTACCACTAAGTCTTTTATGAGTCCTAGACATGGTACCCTTTTGCAATAAAAGGTATATAGGTCATGGTAAGATCGGGTAATTTCCAAATTTAATTGATCCATAATAACCTTTGGCATAATATTATGTGAGGCTCTAGAATCTAACATGTAGCTATATAGCAAAGAATCATGTTCTTTCAAAGTAACATTGAAAGGTGGCATCGTTTCATCTATCATGTCAGATCTTGGACCAAATACTATCAAGGTTTTTTCATCTTGTAGACTTATTACATCCCCTTCAACATCCACACTTGAGTTTTGTATCCATTTTGTAACTAGTGTTATTTGAAGGTTATGATAATGGGATGGGAATTCTAACTCTCTCTAATTCCTTTTCAACATTAAAAGTAGTTAAAACAATTTTATCAATTGAAGTGATATCAATTGCCTCATTAGGTTGGATTCTTGTTGTTTGAGTTTCAGAATATTTTATCTATGGTTCAATTATGACAATATTTTTAGGAGGCCTTCCAGGGCCTTCCCTTGGTCTTAAATCATACCTACTATTTAGTTATGCAATTATGAATTCAGAGAAGGCTTGATATTTAGACACTTGAGAATTTTCTTAATCCTCTTGGGATGTTTGATTTTGATGAATATGGACAATAACAGTTTGAACAAAATAATTTTCAAGATTGCTGATATCTTCTTCGATAAGAAGAGTACTATTATCAGGTTTTTGATCATCAATCAACAAAGGAGGTGGAATTTTTTGATCATTACTAGGTCTTTGAAGAATTTGAAGTTGAGGAGCTTTCTCAAATTGAGCTTTAGTCTACGTTTGAGGTCTAGAAATATTTTTTTGGACTTCTCTCGTTTGAGTTTCAATTTTAGAAATACCATTAGAAAGGTTCCTAAGTAATTAAGTTATCTCATCTATCCTTTGATCTTCGTTTTTGGATTTGGAAGAAGAAGAAGATTCTTGATTAGATTTCATTTTTCTTTGAGTATTTTTAGCTTTGGATTTAATATTAGATGAAGTAGATCTATTAGAATCAACTTCAATGGAAATAATTTTTATATCTTCTAAAGTATGAGATGTTCTCTCCCTTAGCATGACTGCAAATTCATCTTCAAAGGCTTTCAAAAAACTAACCTTTTTTGCTACTACTGGTGGTTTACAGTTAGTAGGAATTTTATGATATAGTTTGTTAAATATCTTAATAAAGTCAAATACTGTTTCACCATAGTTTCTTTGAGTTCTTCAAATTCTGTCAGAAAATAGACAGGATTTGTTTTAACACCCCATTTATTCATGAAAATAGTGGTTAATTCTTTTCCACTTGAATAAAGTATGCCCTCAATTGTATAAACTAAATCATAACATTTCCTTCTAAGGATTGAACAAACAATCTCATATATACATTGTCATGTTCGATATTCATATTGTCAGCAAAGTCTAAGAATGTTGCTAAATGATCTTCAACAGATAAACTAGTTTCCCCATTAAACCTTGGAATATGTTTCAAGTCTCCATCAGGAAAATTGTTTAGTATGCTTGGAAGTTGTAGACTTGAAATATATTCCATCTTATATGTGAGGGGGTGGTTGTAGAAGATGAACTTGCAGAAGGTTGAGGAGAAGATGGAGGGGTAAAAGAAGGTCGTGGAAGAAGTAAAGTTGAAGTTATTCTAAAATATTTCAAACGTGTTCGAATGACCAAATTTGGGACCTATTTTTAACCTTATTTATGTTCAAATAACAGGTTTTAATATAAGGATAAAAGATCTTCTGTTTGAACAGAAGTAGACGGAAAAGAATAAGAGGTTGGAGAAATGAAATCAATAGGTTTGAATTCAGGTAATTGAAAATCCAATTCCTATTCTGATATGGGAGATTCAAAAGGTACTTCAACTACTTGATATGATTATAATGAATGAACCAAAATATTGGATTGTAAATCAACTCCTTTAGATATCAATTCATGTACCCTAAGTGGTATAACTTCTGAATTTAAAGGAATGGGTCTAAATCTAAAATAATCAGGGACTAAGGTGGCCTCCATTTGAGGAGGAATAGAAGAAGAAGGGGTTTGAATTCTTCTTCTTGAAGAGTCTTGTCTTACCAGTCTCTCTAGATATAACAAAGGTAAAACAGTCTCATAATCAGAGTGAGACCTGATATGTCTTGAAGGAGCCAAATTTGGGTTCTTTGAAGTCACCAACTGAAATATTTTAACCTTAATAGTCCTTCACTCACCTTTAAAGGAATAGGAATATCGTTCTCCAAGGGAAAATGGATCAAATTTTGTATCCTCAGAAACAACGCCAGTCTGATGTTGTCCTCTGAGATAATTATAAGTCAATTAATCATGCCAGAGCATCTAAAGAAAGGCATTGTGGGACACCCATACTCGAAAATTTCCATTGATTTCCATGAGCATGCTATGATTGGTATGATGGTTTTAGGCATGGATATCCCTTGGTTTTTGGACCTTCCGATGCAATGAAAACTTTCCAAGGGAGGTGTTTCCTGAGGGACTATGTAGCAGACAAGGGGATACTTGTGAAAATTGGAAGGTATGTGACTGCACAGAAATGGGTGGCCGGATTTCCTAAGGGACTATGTAGTAGATAAGGGAAGGTGGAGAATGGATTTATTTTGGTTGTGAGCATTACAAGACAAAATCACATGCACGTTGGGAGTGTCCCCTAGAAAAAGAGCCAGTAACAATTCACAAAGAGGACAACAACACAAGATTGTAGTGCTAGACATTGGAAGTAGAACTTGGCTTTGGTTGCTAAGGGCTAAAATTATTGGGTGGTAGTTGATAGATATCCCTCTCAGGGCTTCACAATGCCCAAGGTAGACAATCAGAGTAGTTGTATAGTTACAAAGAAATTGCACACATGTTTATACTAATGCATAATTGACAAAGTGAGATATTGAAGGATTACCTCTTTGTAAACAACAGATCCTATGGAGAGCGCAAAGCGATGTGGTTGAATTCCTTCCTCACCAACTTCAAATCTAGATCCTGCAACGAAACAAAGCACATGTGTAATCTTCACAGTGGTATCACTTACTAGCAATTAATCAAGTATTTAATCAACATTAAACTATGAAAATCCGAGCCATTTATATCATGCTTCATAGACAAATGAACAAAAAATGTGACACTCAAACATTAAATGGAAAAAAAAGATACAGTTCTATTAATATATAAGAAATATGGTTACAACCGTTGGTTGAACCAAGCCCTCCTTAGTCTTTCGACTCCTCTCTCTCTTTCCTCTATCTCCGAGTGTAATGATACTTGGGCTAAGAGTTCTCAATGAACCTTGCCAATCATTAAGCCTCACACTCAACAATGAAATTATACTCTAAACACGATCAAACCTTAAACTCTTGACCAAGAGCCCAAACCTCCAATTTATAGGAATTGGGGAGATTAGACCTTGCCAATCCTTTCAACCAGTTTGAACGGGGAAAAATCTTGATGTTTCCTTGCGTTTCCTTGATTTTTCCCTCTATAGTGTTAGAGTAATTACAGCGGAAACATAAAACAAATAAGACACACACACAGCATTCAACCATGAAAAAATAGAGATTTTAACATGGTTCACCCAACCAATCTGGGCTATGTCCACCTAACAGGGCATCGACAATTTCATTCAACAACTGGAGAAATACAATAGCAGAGTTTCTCATCTACTCATCTCTTCCACTCACTACACATTCCTCATCATGCTCACTTGCCTCTACGGGCTTACATTTTATAGCTGTGAATGGAAACAGAATCATAAATTCACTCACAACAAATATAGGATGCATTAACTCCTCATCAGAAATAGATGGAGTCAATTTAGCAACAAATCCTATTGTTGTCACCTACATGAGATTTTCTCCAAAATAATTAAAAGAAAAATCTCAACAATCTCCACCTTGACAAAAATTAGCCTGATACCCTATTCCATTATTAATTTTATATTTTCTGCAAGCCAAGAGAAGCCAGACACCATCGTAGCTTCTCTAAAAAAATTGGTTTCGTGAACATGTCTGCACAATTTTCCTTTGTATGAACCTTTTCAAGAGAGACTCCCCTTTCAGTGATAACCTGTCTTACAAAATGGTACTTGATAGGTATATGCTTTGTTTTACTATGATAGGCCGGATTTTTAGCCAAGTGAATTTCACTTTGACTATCACAAAATAACTTGATGTTGTCCTGCAACCTACCAAACTCACCAAACAAACCTTTCAACCAAACTCCTTCTTTGCAAGCATGTGAAGCAACTATGTATTCTTCTTCTGTAGTGGATAAAGAAACAATGTTCTATATCTTTGACATCCAGCTAATAGCTCCACCTGCAAGAGTAAAGACATATCCTGAAGTTGACCTTATCTTATCCAAATCACCTGCAAAATCGGAATCAACATATCCACAAACAAATTCACTACTCCTGCTATAAGTTATACAATAATCACTTGTGCCTATCAGATACCGAAGCACCCATTTCACTGCTGACCAGTGTTCTTTTCTTGGATTTTCCATATACCTGCTGACAACCCCAACTGCATGTGAAATATCTGGTCGAGTACAAACCATTGCATACATCAAACAACCTACTACATTGGCATATGGAATTTGAGACACATATTCCTTTTCTTCATTAGTGTTAGGACATAAACTTGAAGAAAGCTTAAAATGGGAAGCAAAAGGGACTAAAACAGGCTTCACATTGTTCATACCAAATCTTAAGAGTATTTTCTCAATATACTTCTGTTGTGATAGCCACAACTTACCATTACTCCTGTCTCTTAAAATTTCCATGCCCAAAATCTATCTTGCTGCTCCTAAATCTTTCATATCAAACATCCTAGCCATCTGAGCCTTTAACCTGTTGATCTCAGTTATGCTTTTTCTTGCTAAAATCATATCGTCAACATACAAAAATAAGATAATTAACATTCCATTAATTAATTTCTTAAAGTAAATTCAATGATCATATTCACTTCTTATATAATTTTGACTCATCATGAAAGAATCAAATTTCTTGTACCATTGTCGAGGCGACTGCTTCAGACCATACAATGATTTCTTGAGCCTGCAGAAAAATTTCTTGTTGCGAAATTGAACAAACCCTTCCAGTTGTTCCATGTAAATATCCTCATCTAAATCTCCATGTAAAAATGTAGTTTTAACATCTAGTTTCTGTAATTCTAAATCAAGTAAAGCAACTAATGCTAACACAATCCGAATTGAAACAATTTTTACAACTGGTGAAAATATCTCACGAAAGTCCATGCCAGCTTTCTGAGAAAAACCTTTCGCGACCAGCCTCTCTTTGTACCTATCTTCTATATCATCAACACCCCTTTTCAATTTGTAAACCCACTTACATCCCACAGTTTTCCTGTCTTTAGGAAGTTCTACCAGATCCCATGTGGCATTCTTGTCTAATGCCTTCATCTCGTCCTTCATAGCCTCTTTCCACTTACCACTGTTAGAACCTTCTATATTTTCCTGATAGCACAAAGGTTCATCATCGTTATTAGTTAAAGCAACTAAAGTAATATAATCATTATACCTTTTAGGAAAACGTCTGATTCTCGTAGACCTCCTTAAAGATGTTTTTGGTACTTTCCCAATTTGCTGATTATTATCTGTAAGAACTTCTTCATGATCAGCATCTGAAACACGTTCATGATCTGCATCTGAAACTTGTTCATGATCTGAATCTGAAACTTGTTCATTTGGACTATCATCATTATTTGAACTGGTTTCAAATTGAATGTGTTGAAGCTTAGGTACATTATCCTGTTTCAATTTATCATCTACATCTGGATTTTCAAGTGAAGATTCATTAAATTTAACATCTCTGTTAATGATGATCTTGTGAGTAGTAGGATCCCACAACCTGTATCTGTTATTCCCATCACCATATCCAACAAAGATATATCTTTTTGATTTAGGATCTAACTTAGAACGTTGATGTTTCGGAACTAGAGCATATGCATCACAACCAAAAAATTTCAGTTTAGAATAATCACATGGATAACCTTTCCATACCTCTTGAGGAATTTTGCATCCTATCATGGTTGATGGTGATCGATTTACCAAGTAACAAGCTATAGAAACCACTTCTGTCCACAATTCCTTCTGAAAATTGGCGCTACTAAGAATACTTCTTGCTCTCTCTAAAAGAGTCCTGTTCATGCGTTCAACAACTCTGTTTTGCTTCAGAGTATATACAGTGGTTTTATGTCTTTCGATCCCAGTTTCCTTCCAATAAGTATCAAATTACTTTGAAGTAAACTCACCACCATTGTCAGTTCTTAAACATTTAATGGTTCTTCCAGTGATGTTTTCAACTAATGCTCTAAACTATTTGAAAACTGTGAATACATCATACTTCTTCTTTAACATGTAGACCCACACTTTTCTAGAGAAATCATCAATAAAAGATACAAAATATGACAATCCTCCATATGAGGTTGTAGGAGATGGACCCCAAACATCAGAATGGATATAATTAAGGATTCCCTTACTAGTATGTTTTCTAGTTTTAAACTTCTGCTTGCTTTGTTTCCCAAACAAACAATGTTTGCAGAAATCTAACTTAGAAGATTTTAAACTAGGAAGTAACTTACAATCAGATAAAATTTGTAATCCTCTTTCACTCATATGGCCCAACCTTTGATGCCATAAACGAATAGAATTACTGTCGTTTTCAGATACTGTAGAAACATGATCTGGCTCTGTTCTTCCTTCTAACTGAAAAAGATTTCCAATCTTCTTTGCTTTCATTACTAGTAAAATTCCTTTATAAACTTTCACTAATCCACCTTGAATAAAGGTTTTATATCCATTAGTGTCTAGTACGCCTAGTAAAATGAGGTTTTTTCTTAGTTCAAGTACGTGTCTTACATCAATTAGAATTTTATTTGTCCCATCAAACATTTTAATCTGGATGCTTCCAATTCCCACAATATTACACGAGACATCATTTCCCATGTAAACAACTCCATCATTGATTGATTTATAAGTTTTAAACCATTCTCTATGAATGCAAATGTGATTTGACGCACCAAAATCTAACAGCCAATGTTGATCATGATTAGACAAACTAACTGATAACACTTCATCACTCATACCTGAAATGGATGTCGAACCTGTATCTGTCGTGTTTGCTTCTTTCTTTTCTGTCGAAGAGTCTCCTTTGGATGTTTGTTGTCTCTTCCAACAGTCCTTCTTCAAATGTCCTGATTTGCCACAAAACCAACACTTTACCTTACTCTTCTTCCCTTTCGATTTTGAACGCGAGTTGTTGTGCTTACTGAAGCGTCTTTCTTTAGAACGACCTCTGACCATCATTGCTTCTGATGTGGAGGTTTCTGAATTTGACCTCTTCCTTGTTTCTTCGAACAACAAAGCTCCAACAACATCATCAAATTCAAGGGTTTCTGATGAACTAAGACTTATAGAAGTAACAAAATGATCCCATGACTCGGGCAACGAGCATAATAAAGTTACAACTTTATCTTCTGATTCAAATTTTACTTCTATACTTTCTAATTGCACTAGGAGAGTATTAAAGGTATTTAGATGATCAGTTATCATCGTACCTTCCTTAATGCGCAAGTTGTACAATTATCGCTTCAAAATAATCCTATTGGTGAGGATTTTGCCATATACAGTTTTTCAAGCTTTGTCCACAAACCAGCAGTAGTTTTCTCTGACATGATGTTAAACAAAACATCATCCGCCAAACATAGTCGAATGCCGCTTAGTGCTCTTTCATCCAAGTCACTCCATTCATCATCTGTCATGGTATAAGGCTATTTTGATTTTCCCAACAATGCCTTTGCCACGCCTTGTTTTAAGAGTAGATCATACATCTTCACTTTCCAGACCTCGAAGTTGTTTTTTCCATTGAACTTCTCGATCTCAAACCAAGCGCTTTGAGTTTTTTCCATGTTGTGTCACAAAAAATCTCCAATTGCAACTTTTAATAAATGAAGTTTTTGTTAATGAAAATGCCCTTCACCTTATAAAATGCCTTTCCCTTAATACCATATACAAATGGAATTTAATATACAAATCTATTTGTAATGGGCCACCTCCTCTTAAATGAATAAATTTCCACCCTTTCTAATATAATCGAGTTTGTTTTTCAAAAAACAACACTCGAATCGATATACCACAACCTTATGCCAAACATCGATTCTGTATATCGAAATGACTATAAATTGACTTAACATATATATGGAATTTTATATATATTGATTTGCATATCGTTTAAAAAATCAAAATGGAAATTGCGTTATTACAAACTGAATCAATTTTCAGTATCATATCGATTTTAATATAGAAATCGATTTAAAAAAAAAAAAAACATTGCAACAAACTTTAATGGAAATCATTTTTAAAAAAGGTTCAAAGCTGGCATTTTCAGAAATCAATTTAAAAAAAAAAACTTGAAGTCACCGTGCAGCAAGTTCACCTTTCACTACTGCAAGTTCACCATTCAACGCTACTTTAACGCAGCCTTAACCAGCGAGAAACCGGTCCACGTTTTCACAGTTAACAACCTTCTCCAAACTCCGTTTTGCGTAGCTCTAGTCTTCAAATCCATTCAACGCTGATTAAGACTTCAACTCCATGTGCCGACTTCACTTTTCATGGTTCAACCGCTATTATCTGCATTGATCAAAACTGGCCTCATGGCCTCTCAGCAGGCCACGGCTTCTGCAATCGGCTTCAGGATGCAAGTCATAGTTCAACACAGCGGAAATTTAATTAAGATATTAATACACGCAGGTTGGATCTTGTCCACCGTGAATCAAACATGGCTTCACGAGCTCAGACTCGACCTCTACACAAAAGAACAATGCTAACACAGGCCAGCCCAATTTCTCATCGAACCAGCTCACGACTCTGCTTGCTCCTCCACATCGACAACAACATATTAATATTGACCAACTCTGATACCAAGTGTTAGAGTAATTACAACGGAAACATAAAACAAATAAGACACACACATAACATTCAACCATGAAAAAATAGATATTTTAACGTGGTTCACCCAACCAATCTGGGCTACGTCCACCTAACAGGGCATCGGAAATTTCATTCAACAACTGGAGAAATACAATAGCAGAGTTTCTCATCTGCTCATCTCTTCCACTCACTACACATTCCTCATCATGCTCACTTGCCTCTACGAGCCTAAATTTTATAGCTATGAATGGAAATAGAATCATAAATTCACTCACAAAAAATATAGGATGCATTAACTCCTCATCAGAAATAGATGGAGTCAATTTAGCAACAAATCCTATTGTTGTCACCTACATGAGATTTTCTCCAAAAATAATTAAAAGAAAAATATCAACATATAGGTGTTTAGTTGTGTTTGGAAACATCCAATAAGAGGTTTTTACCATAGGTTGTTGCTTTTGAACTTACTCATTCTGAGAAAAAGAAGGAAATTCCAGTTAGTTTTCGTGGGATTTTCCCCTTTTCTCATGAAAACATGAGTAATGATGCCCCTTAGGCAAGACATAGCATTAACCTAGGCACTAACGATCCCTTTGAATGGATGGGATGTGTTATACCTCGGCCTAGCTTTCTTTGGGGTGCGTTACCTTGGCAAAATGGGTCTCTGACTGGGTCATTTTCTTCCATCCATGTTTCCTTCTCCTCCGAGCTTACGAGGAAGTCATTTGTCCTGTAATAGATGCCCACTAAGGTGTGAGGTCAGAGGCGAATACGATGGCTGAAATACTTTATAATATATGTAGTAGAGAAAAATTAGTTGTAGGACTGAGGAAAACCTAAAACAACAACATATGTCTGAAATATAAGTATTTGTCTTGAGTTGGGAATTACCATGCTCAGAATATGTATCAAAATTATTTCTCTAGAAAGAGATATGACTAGTGTGTCCACAAATAAGCATAATGTGGAAGCTTGTATCATGACATGATCAATCTGATAAGATGTCTATGAAAACAATATTACATCTTGGGAGAGGAAACATAGCTGAAATGATGTAAGCCTTGTTAGTGTCAGTATCTGCATACTTCCACCAAGGATCAAAACACATTTTTCATGTGCATATTAGGTGTCTCACTCTAAAAAAAATTCAATCATTCCATTAGGTCATGACATAAAATTGTTCCACTAGTGGTTGTCCTTGTCAAATAAGCTTCTTTCTCCCTTAGAAGATCATATTGGTTGACTCATTATCATGTCTGCTTGGGCATAATAATACCTATGGAAATTCTTTGTTCACTTGGAAGTCTTTAAAGTCAAAATCTCATTCAAAATTCAGGTAAAAAAGAAGTCCCATTAGATCATAGTGTCAAAGTCATGAAAATTGGTCATTTCACCATCGAATTCATCTTTTGAAGGAGTAGTAATAATCAAATGTATTAAAAAATTTCAGGTTCTAAACTATAATTTCTGAGTAAGTGGCTTTTTTTTTACCATATTTGTCTCTTAGTTGTGCTTGGAAAGCTCATTGCCCTCTCCTAAGGTTTTGAGGGCATTTTTCTTGGTCTCGTGACTTCCATGGTTAAATAATCAAGAAGACTTGTATCCCAATGCTCTTAAAATTTCCCCTATCATTAATATACCTTCCTAAACACTTCCCAACACTCCCATCCATCAAAATCATCATTTTTCCACAAACCCTAACCTATTGCTACAATTTGACACTTTTCGAGACTAGGCATGTTCTTTTCCCTTTTGGGCCCCTTCCCCTCACCCAATCCTTGAAATTACACTTTCCCATACTCTCTAACATCTATCCCTATCCCCCAAAATTTCAAAAATAATTTATACAGACCCTAACCCCTTCATACCTCTCCCTCTACAAGGAAGCCCTAAAATCCCCTGTTTTGCTTACACCAAACCCTAATTTCCTCTCCTACTGAGCTAGGGTTTGCTATGGAACCAAAGAAATTTGAATAGAGGAGGCATAAGGGAGGTAATATTAGTCATTATGAATCCATCCCAACTCATAAACATCATGCCTCCATCATTTTCCAAGAAATCACTCTAAGGGAGAAATCATTTGCCACACATAGGGCCAGTTTTACTTCAAACTATTTTTATGACCAAACAGCGATTAATTTGACAAAAGTGAGAGAGGTTGTTATTCATAATAGGCCAAGAGAGAAAAACCTCCTTCATTTTTTACACAGGTATCATTTTTTTTTATAAATATTAAAAATACAGGTGCTACAAGAGGTTTCCGGCATTTCTGGAGTGACCTTGGAAAAATCAAGTTTTCTCTGAGTTGGAGTTTCCAAATTACTTTCTTGATGAGTCAAATGATAACTAGATAGAGATATATTTCCAATGAGCTATCATGAACTCAATTTTGAGTTGAGGAAGGCCTCCAAAGGTTGCCTACACCAGCGCTCTGCATTTCTACACCCTCATTCAACACTTTTTGACCAGTCTTGGGAAAATAAACTTTTGACAAGGCAAATCAACTCTAATCAGAAAGAAAGATGTAGATTTGGAAATTATACTTGAAGGGATTTCCAACGAGATATTCTAGACCCAATTTAGACACCAGGAATGAAGTCAAAAATATCCTGCAATTTGGGGGTAAAATGGCGATGTGCATAGGAGCAGTGCACTACGCATAGAGAAATTTTTAAAAAACACAAGAAATTTTGCCCTATGCATAGCGCTTGTTATAGGTCAAAATACCTCCTCATCAGCTCAGAGGAGAAGACAAATATGGAAGGAACACAAAGACCTAAATTAAACCTATTTCTGCCAAGGTAACGCCTTTCTATAACAACACAAGAGCGTTATAACACAACTGATCAGTGAATGGGCCGCGTTAGTGGCTAGGGAAATGCTCTGTTTACACTAGAGGGAAGCGTTACCCGTGTTTTAAGTTTGAAACTGGAAAAACCCATGGAGAATGATTTTAATATCCAGCTTTTTCTCACAAGAGAGTCAGTACAAAAAGGAAACTGCAAAGCACTAATCTCTTATTGGGCCTTGCCATAAAAAATTGAACTCTCAAAGAAGGCAAAAGCATGGAGGTTGGAGAAACATCTTGGTTTTTTCTATTCAGAACTGGTGGAAAGAGAAGGGAAATGATTACTCTCTCGATCTCCTATAAAATGGAGTTGAAGGCTCTTTGTTCAAGGTCGAAGGATTGCTAAAGTTTTTACATACTTGTGAAGTAGAGATCATTGTTGTAGTGTGAAGGTCAAAGGTCAAAGAGGTTTATTGAGAACTTGTTGATCAAGACATCACCACTTTGAGAGATAGAGATATTGGAAGGCTGAGGAGGGCTTGGTGCAACCGACGGTTGTAATCCTCCTTTTTATAAAGCAATAGAACTGTATCTGTTTTGTCCATTCTATGCGTTGATATTGTCATTATTATTTAATCACTTATATAGCATGAAATGAATGTATTAGATGTGCATAGTTTAAATGTTTATTATATATTGGCTTAATTGATAGAAAATATATGTTATGTTATAAATTACATGAAGGATTTGATTGATTGTAGGACCAAGATTTGGAGCCGGTGAAGAAGAACCGCTGCTTCGCTGCCTAGTGCTCTCCAAAGGACTCCGGATCATTAAAGAGGTAATATTCTAGCTTATTCTATCAAGTAATTTTAAGTTAATATGAACCTGTATATGCCATATTTGTGGAATATACAACTAATCTTACTGTCTGCCTCGGGCACCAAAAAGCCCTGAGAGAGATATATGATAACCAACAACCCAAGCATTTTACCCTATAGCAGAATTGGCGACCCCACTGGGGAGTTTCCCCATAGTTTCCGGACTATTTCTTCCCTCATTTCTTCTTTCCTCTGTTCACAGAACCTTTCGACCAGTATTTATGCCCAGTAGACATTTAAAAAGCTCACAGAGTTCAATCCTGTTTCTGTTTGACCATCTGAAGAACTTTTCCCTGGCTAACGCTACTCCTGTGGGTTTTCCAGTGCGTTATAATGCTGCCTCTACTTAAATACAGTGCGTTAGTCTTTGGATTAATGTTGTATTTACTCAGAGACAGTGCGTTACTCAGCCAAAATTTGTTGTTCACTATTGTGATTGTGTTTTGGTTGCCGAGTTTTTTGGCCATCAGTATCTCTCCTTGACTGAATCCCTGTGCTTGTTTACTAAGTTGGAATTTCTGTTTGTTTACTCTTGTTTGAAAAGTTAGTGTCAAAAGCATTTAATTTTTAGAGAAGATTTTTTTATTTTATTTTTCTACATCTAGCTGAGTTTATTCTGAAAATTTCAGTTCATAGATTGTTAAGAAGAGGTAGATAGAAGTCTGAATCTTTAAAGTTGAACTGTGCTATTTGAATGTTAGTGCATGGATGTTGAAAAGAAACCTCTCCTTGTAGAAATACTCTTCATCGAATTGGATATTTAGAGCATATTTTGCATGGTTTCTTGAGTCAGAGTCTCATTACATTTCATACGTCCATTCCCCCTCTGCAAGACTAATAATCAAGTACACTAAGAATCAAGCGATAATAAAATCAACACATTACTCTTTTTTGAGCTCACAAAAACAGTAGCTCAGGCTAGGCTCTTGGGTTAGGAAAGTGAGAAAATCACCCAAGATCTCAAAACTTGAAACTAGAGTCATTAACGAGCGAAATCCTACTGCACTCATATTATCGAGACCGTTCCTTTACCGGAGCTCAGTGCAAGACAACACTTGGGTGCACAAGAAGGTAGCCCGCCTTCAACTGCAACCGGTGGGTGTGTTATATATTGGGGTTCCCTTCAGGGATGTCGAAACTAGATCTGGGATCTAGGTATTCTACCCATATAGCATGTTATCCTTGACCGTGGACCCCCCTGATGATGTATGTGATTTGAGGTATCTTTAGTTTCCATACTTTTTAGGGACTTACACAAGGTGACTGGGATGGGCTGTCCTTGTACCTGAAACAGACGGACCCACTCTGTCTTCAGCCTTTAGGAGGGTACTTGTCTTCACGATAGTGCTTACAACTATAGTCTGAGGTTCAGGCGAAGCTCTAGAGTGACTATAACTGTACTTTTGACCAACCCTCTCTGTATACTATTGTGATACTAGATTTCATCACTAGCAAATGGAAGTACTCAGACAGGGCACCCTATTCTGGCTGCTTGCTGATTGATTTTAGAGAGTCCTTTTTTTTAGGTGTGTGGTTACTGTCATTGAGACTTTATAATACATCAAAATTTATTAAAATTTGTTAAACATAAATAGGTCACCGTGGCATCATCTGACCCATGCCGTCTGTCTCGACGATAGCAAGGTCTACCTCCTCTAACTATTTAGGAAGAGCTGAACCTTGGTGAACCCGTGCCTTCTACGGAAGAGAAGTCTCCACTGAAAAGTCTTGATTTTCACATAGCCTCATATCATATGGAATTTCTGGAGGACCCTTTCATGGAAGGGGTTGTACCTCATTACAATCCTCCACTCACTGATCCGTTAGGGCTTGTGATATTTCAGATTCCACCACACCAAGATATGTCTTTGGTCGCACAAACATCCATTTCACCACCAGCATCCACAGGGTCGATGCCAATGGCAACCATCACAGGTTCGCCACCATCCTCCCCGCCGGTGGTCAGTTCTATGCCATTACTTGGTAACCCCATTAGTCAACATATACCTAATCCCAACCCGATGGTCATCACAACTGTCAGTAGCTCACCGAATCCTTCGGGATCTACTCCTACCGTGACCACGTTGGGACCCACGGTTGCTCCTCCCACGAGTGTGACTACTTGGGTGCGTTTTACCAACCCTTTCGGTTGGAACCCTCTGCTGAGTTAAAACCCCTTGGCCACTATACCAGGGGGCAGTTTCACCAGTACGCAGGTAGCAGGGAACATTTCACTTCCCCTGCAATCCTTAGGACAAATGGGACAACTTATTGTCAATACTATTCCCTTAAGTGGTTCAAATATAGGCATAGGTGTTACACTGAAAATTGTTATCCTGACATTATGCTAAGTGTATGAGCTCATTATTACTCATACTTCTCCCTTTACAAGTCTAACATATCAGTTCCTCATGTCAAGCCTTGAAAATCAGAGAAATGTTCCTAAAAATCTCATAAACTTTGGTGTCGCACTTTCTCTATATCTTGCTTGCGGTCTCGCACCTAATGTTCATCTCTCTTGCGTACCTAAATGCACTTTATCTGTGTTAAAGGTGCGGACCCTTGTAAGATTAAAAAGGCACAAGTAAATTCCAAAAAGCTCAATAAAAGTGAATTCTAGAAGCTTCCAGAAAATATCTTGCGGTGATAGAACCGCTCTTATGAGGTGCATGTATCCCTTACCTTATGGAGCTAACCCCTTGATGTGAGGATCTTATCCCTTTCAAGGAGGATTCTATCCCTTCATAGTTGGAACAGAAAACCTCCTCTTTTCCACTATAAAAAGAGGCATTGGGTAGCCTCAAGGGGAGTTCAAGCTTTAGAATATTTGAAGTTAAGTGCTGTTGAGATTCAGACTCAGTTAACTAAGAATTTTTTGAGGAGAGATTACATACCTCTATTCGTCTTGGTTGGAGGAGTGCAGAGCTTATCAAAGTAGAGGAGACTCCTGCTTTTGACCCCGGAAAGTCCTGTGCAACATCAAGGCTCAGGTTGTAAGGATTTTCTTCTTTTGAAATTAATACAAATATACTCATTTTTCTCAATAAGCTTTCAATCAATGGTTTATTTCATAGACTCCTTGATCACTATGATAAGCATGGTTTATGATGATTTCTATATAGGTGCTATGTAATATTTTTCTTGTTTGTGACTGCAGGTTTATGAGGAAAACTCCTTCAAGCGCGCGAGGGAAAACAATGATTTCAAAAAAGCACTGGACATACGGTAAGTCTTTTACACCTCTATAGAGATTTTTGTAAATCATATATGCTTAGAGAAAGATTAGTTTATTTGGTTGTTTGTTGCTAGATACTTTTAGTACTAGGGAGATCGGTCTTGTCCGCAAGATGGATTAATCTGCCAACAAATTGGTGACTCCACTGGGGAAGAACTTGTTGTTTTTGGTTCTCTTTTATTTTGATTTGAGGAAACGTTTTTTCCTTATTTTTGATTGATATAAATCTGCTTGGGTAGCTTATGTTTTCTCTATTTTTGAAAATTTTGAGATCTTTTATGTTTTTCTCTAGTTTTTCCTGGGACCGCACTTTGCCTTCTTTTCACAGTGCGGCAGTTTCACATCTTTTCTTGGGTAAACAGTGTGGTACCGCACCTGTTACTTCTGCAAGCTTGCAGACCTTGTTAAAATTTTGAAAAACTTTAGATTTCTTTCTTTAGTTTATCTTTATTTTTTATTTAGAGTTTTGGTTTCTGCCCAGATTGATTATTGTTTCGGTCAAAAGCTTTCTGTGAATGAATCTTAGCAGTATTGGTGTTTTGATGATTTTCTAGAATTTTTGTGTTTTGGATTGTTTTTTACTTGGTCTTTGTAGCGATTTGAAGCATTGACTGTTTGAAGTACCTAAGATTACATTGGTATTTTGTCCTTTTGCTGAATCTGACCTGATTGTGAAATCGTCCTTTATTGAGAAATAGAGCTACCTGTTTCTTTGAAAATCTTCAGAAAGAAACTTTGTTATTGGTTTTTGAATTTCATTTTTTTTTATAAAAACATATTTGAATGTTTTTTATCTATTTGTTATTCTGAACGAATAGATCCTTAGTTTTCTGAATAACTAAGTAAAACATTCTTCAAAAAAATCTTAAATCTTTTATTCAATTAGATTATTAAAACTTGTAGATCTCAGAATTAGTTTTATAGTTTTGAGTGCTTTTAAAATTTTGTAGATCTCTTTTGAAGGAAATTTGTTTTGTAGCTTCAAGTTTTGAAAGTGAAAGGATTTTCTTATGAGCTTTGATAGTTTGTCTCATTTTGAGTTACTGTTGAAAAGACAAAAATATTTTATTTCAATTGTTCTTTATGTTTAAAGAAGGAATTGTTTATTAAAAGAATTGCATTCTCCAACTCTTCCTTAATTAGAATTTCATTGAAAGGAAATGATCTGATTATCATTTTTAGGTGCATTTTTAGTGTTTTTTGGAAGTCGAGACTTCACACCATCAGAGTTTCTTTTCCGCACCCATTGACTTAAGAAACAACTCTTAAAAGTAACACTTAATTAGAATTCATCTAGCAATATTTTTATTTTCTAGGGCTCTTATCACCAACATAGCTTAGGCTAGTATCTTGGAGTAGGGAGTAATTAACTCTCCAAGATAGTAAAAACAAACAAGTAGAAAAATCTTGCGGTAGGAGATAAATCCAATTGTAATTTGTATAATCTGGGAAGCTTCTCTTAAATAATTCAATCACGAGATCATATCTGAACCTTTGAGACAATCAATTCTATTTCATTGGGGAAGATAGAAGATTTTGCACGCATTATACACGGTAAAACTTGGATTAACCATTGTCGAGGAGCCTGGGGTCACTTGTCGGTAAACCTCGGATTTACCATGTCGAGGAGCCTTCAAGGGGATTGAACTTGTTACTCTGCCTTTGCATGTGGGATCGGATCATAGACTATTCCCCAAGTTATATTTGTTACTGTTGGTAACCTTAGTATCCACAAACTTAAGATTATTTCCTAAGGTGATGGTGAGGGAAAGATCTCACTATACCTGGAGCAGACATCGACTAGACTCACTTGGACTCTCTGGGGGGTTCTCTTCACACGAGATGGTTTTGTGAGGAAAATTGTGCCAGTCTATTTCATTAAGCATGTTGTCAGGGTAATTTTTCCAACCACCCTTTCTGTATTAAATTTCTACTAAGTTGGATTTCATCACCAACTACTGTTTTTAGTACGGGAAGTTACTGTTTGTGTGTGGTTTGAACTCTTAGATTTTTTAAGCGTGTGATTCAACTGTTTGTTTCTTTAGAGAATTTAGGTGTTTTCATTGAATTTTATTTGTTTGCGTGTGATTAGTTAATATTTAATCGTGGAAGAATTTCCGAGACACTCCCGGAGACTACAAGGGAAACCCCCTGAATATACACCAAGTCAGCTTGAAGGGCTTCGTGCTCTGGTATCGTCTAGCAGCGGTAGGATTAAATCAACAAAAGTTGGAACTTCATCTATAGTTTTTCATCCTGATTATCAAACACCCATAACAAAACACATTCAAGAGCTGATTTCAGTTTCTGAAGTTACTGGTAGTATTTCTCCTACCAGTGAACTGGCTGACGAACCTAAAATCTCTGAACCTGAAACTGAACCTTCTATTTTGGAAACATCTTCAGGATTTATTTCACCAACTTCTAACGATCCTGGTTCACCTATGGTAAGAAATATTGTCACTGATGATCTTCCATCTGGACTAATTTCTATTGAAGAACTTACTAATCCAGACGAAGAGTTATGTCTTCCTGAATCTCCTGAGTCTTTAAATCTTAGGGAGCGTGAATCAATTTTCTACAGCCCTATTCGAACTACTGCTTGGTATCTATCCTTAACAAATTTTTTAGGGAATCCGGGTCTTTCTTTTTCTCCACCTCGAGTTCCATTTCATCCAACACCTAGAGGTTACTATCCGTCTTTTATTATGGCAGTAGAGTCATCCATGTTTTCCCAGACACCGGAAGCATTTTTACATGGTGGTCCTTCTGTTCCTTCGGGATATCAGGCTTTGTCTGGTACTTTCTTGGGGGCAGCTTCTCAACCGATTGAAAGCATGTTATCATCTGGTTTAAGTGGAATTAAAACTGAAACGTCAAACACAGAGAAAATATTTATGATGTCTGGTAATATTCCGAATCCACAACCTCAAGGCAGTCAGTTACCACCTGGAGGGAAATCTCAGGGAAATCCATTACTGCCTGGGGGGCAACCTCAAGGTAGTTAGTTACCGCCTGGGGGGCAACCTTCAGGAAATCAGTTACCACCTGGGGGTCAACTTCAAGGTAGATTTTTCCTAGGACAAACTGTGGAATCATATTATTTTAAGGGACAACCCCAAGGATAGTACACACCTCAAGGATATCAACCTTCAGGACAGTACATACCCCAGGGTCAACCCCAAGCTCAATATGCTCCTCAGGGTCCTTATCAACCCCAGCTTCAGTAGGCACCTCAGGGTTATCAACCTCAAGGTCGGTACCCAATTCAAGGTTACCAACAGCCTTCTGGTCAGTCATCTATTCAAGGAGCTGGAAATTTACCGCTTATTTATTAGCCCTACGTTCAACCAGGTTATGGTCCTTATGTTCAACCTTCTGCGGGACAATACCCCGGAATGAATATGGTGTGGGATCCGTCCCAGTATCAACAGCCTATGCAACCCAATGTGCAGTTGCTTTATCAACCTGGACAGCCTTTGGTTTCTGGTTTAACCCAGCAACCTGTCCATCCAACTATTCAAACTTCTGCACCTAGTTCTATTTAGCAGGCTGGGCCTAGTTCACCTAAGACTCCGCCTCAAACTGCTGCAACATCTTTCCAACCTGTAACACCTATTTCTAGAGTATCTGTAACACCGAGTTCGTCAATCCTTGCATCCATGAAAATCCCTCAAGTCTCTGTACCCCAGTCAGGACCTTCAATTTAGACTTCGGTTCAGATGCCTGCAGGACAAGCCGGTACAAGTACGGTTGTCACAAGTCAACCGCAATTCACATATCAATTGTACTAGGGATATCCTCAATTCGGTCCCGGTTCACAAAATCCAAGTTATCAGTATCAACCGTACCCTGGCTATACTTATCAACAGCCTCAACAACCCCATCTTGGTCCGGTTAATCCTGGTTTTCCAAGAGGTTACACAATTCCTAATGCAAATCCGATTCCCAGTTATCCTGGGTATCCACCTCCTGGAACTGCTTTGGCTACTCAAGGTTTTCGTGATCCTAACCGTCAGTTACCATTTATTGCAAATTTTGATTTACCTGATTTGACGCGCCTTACGAATGATCCAATTTACTATTATCCGTATTGGCCACCAATGCCGCATAAGTTGCCCAGTGATATTCGAAAATTCGAAGGTAAGTCAGGAGAGGATCCATCAAATCATGTCATGACTTATCACCTCTGGTGTGTGTCTAATTCAATTATTGATGATTGGATTCACTTACGTCTTTTCCAAAGAACTCTTATTAGTCTTGCAGCCAAATGGTACATTGAGTTACCACGAGGCTCGTTTAATAATTTCAGTTAGTTAGCAACTGCCTTCTTGACTCATTTTCAATTGCCTGTCAGATACGACAATGGCACAGAACTATTAACTTCACTAAAAAAATCTACGTCTACATATATTTCTGATCATATTCATGAATGGCGACGTAGAAGGCGTTTGGTGAAAGTTTACATTCCAGATCAAATTTTGGCAGAATGGTTTGTTAAATCATTGTTGCCCAAGATCACTGAAGATGTAGCTAAGGCTAGTGTTGTTACTGAAGAGAAAGTAATTTCTCAAGCTTAGTACCTTGACCTCGTTTATACGCAGTCAGGTACTTTACACGAAAAAATCCCCGACCTTCCAAAACAAGGTCAAATAGCTGCTGCTCCTTCAGGGTCTCATGCTGCCGATGGTATGATTGGTACAGTCAATACTAAAAGTAAGAAGAAATCTTCAAAGAACTCTTCTCCTATTATAACTTTACCAGATTCCCTGAAAGGATAATCTTCCCCCGAAATTTCTTCCGACATTCATGTCGTAGAGACATCTACGACTAAATCTAAATCCGGTGGTAAAAGGAAAGGGAAGAATAAAAAAAAGAAGAATTCAAAAGAGAAAACTGATAAAAATGAATCCAATGACGAAAAACGCAAACCTCGTTATCCTTGTTACATTTGTGACGAGGATCATTTTACTAAGGAATGCCCACATCGAGCAGAGGTTGCAAAATTCGTTAAAGGTTCACAACAACCTGCTGTCTTGAAGGATCCTTTTCCGACTCAAGATAGCAAGATGGTTGGTTCTACCTTGAATACTTCAGAAGAGCCAATTTTGATGATGTCTCATGTAAGGATTGCAACGCGATCGCAAGATTACGGTACTAAGAATCCTGTTGATGGTAAAGAAATAGAATATTCTAATGCAAATACATCAACTACACCTCCTCCTATTTTTGGTCCGCCGCAAATCAAGAAACAAAATCTAGACTTAATAATCAAACCGCCTGCTAAAGGTGTTCTTCGTAAATCAGCTTTCAATCCACATGCGAGAGCTGCTCAGAATTAAAACATTGTTGAAGACTTAGCTATTTCTCCTTCAGCAATGTCGGCTTTGGAAGTGCTGCAATCATGCCCAGCACAACGAAAATTTCTTTTTTCTGCCATAGGAGCTGTCGATATTCAGGTTTCTAACCTTATAATCTTCGATTTAGAGAATAGTACACCTTGCCTACCTCACCAAATGGCTTTCCAAATTCCATTGTTAGTAAAAAACATACCGATCTATCAGACTGTGACTGATGAGGGAGCTTCAACGTGTATTATGTCAATTTAGTGTTGGAAATCGCTTGGTTCTCCTACACTCAACCAATCTCCGACGATTCTTAAGGCTTTTGATGGTCGAGGTTTCCACCCTTTTGGTATTTTGCAGGATTTACCCATAGGGGTCGAAGGTAAAATCATAAATCTAGATGTGGAAGTGGTTGATGCCCCTCTAGATTACAACCTTCTCCTAGGTCGCAGTTGGTCTTTCGACTCATAAAATTTCCATATCAAGGAAGGATCATTACAATAGATCAGTTAACTTATTTTTCTTCCGACCCAGCCTCTACATAAACAATCCAGCATGTTGGTAAAGCGGCTATCCCTTATAAGGATGTTGGAGTAGGATTGATTAAAGATTCTGGTTTACTAGGAACTTTTTCCTTTCCTCCTCCTAATGTATCGCCTCCTACCGCAAATATTCACATGATTTCGTCAGACACTGTTATGTTTGATGATCCTTGGGTCATATCTTTCGACTCCGAGTTAGATTCAATTGATGGCATGATGCCTTTTAGTCCATTTGAAATTGTGTATCAGGCTGTACAGTCACTTTCCGACCCCTCTTCAACTGGAATTGATCCAATGAATGGGATCCATGAGGAATCACTTTCTATATCCAGTTCAGCCACAACGACATTTCCTGATCTTGTTCATACTGATGAGTGAATTTGTGAATTTTTATCCATTGATGATTTACCATGGGAAGATCTGCATCACCGATCTTCGTTTTTACCTAAACTAGATCATTTTGAAGATGATTTTGCTTCAATTTTTACTGCTAAATATGTCAAAAAACCCAGAATCCATTGCAAAATCCTAATTCTTAGTTAAATTTGGAAAATATTTCTCAAACGGTTCCAATTGACATTTCAGTAAAACCAGGAATAATTGAAAACATTCATATAGGTGCTTGTTGTACTGAAGATGAAATTCAAACTTATAAGGGCCTATTTCAAGAATTTCGTGATGTTTTTGCCTGGTCCTATGAAGAAATGCCAGGAATTGATCCGTCAATTATCGTACATGAAATCAAGACTTACCTGGACGCAAAACCTATTCGTCAACGTTTACGTCAAATGCATCCTAGAAAAGCTGCTACTATCAAAGCAGAAGTTGAAAAATTACTTCATGCAGGTTTCATTTATCCAATTCCCTTAACGGATTGGGTATCAAATATTGTTCCTGTGACTAAAAAACAAGGAACAATACGAGTATGTTTCAATTATAGGGATATTAATCGAGCTTGTCCTAAAGACAATTATCCAACTCCCTATATCGATCAAATAATTGATGATTGTGCTGGCAGTGAAATGTTTTCCTTTATGGATGGCTTTTCCGGGTATAATCAAATAAACATACTCTCTGCTGATCAGCCAAAAACAACTTTTATTTGTCCCTGCGGGACGTTTGCTTATTGCAAGCTACCCTTTGGATTGAAGAACGATGGAGCAACTTTTCAAAGGGAAATGTCTTACTTGTTTCATGACATTAAGCACATTGTACATCCGTATCTCGATGATTTACCTACTCATTCATCTCGTAGGGCCGACCATCTCACTCACTTACGAGCCATATTTATGAGATGTTGGCATTATTGGATTAGGCTGAATCCACACAAATGTGTTTTTTGTGTAGAGTCGGGTCGTTTACTGGGATTTTTTGTTTCGAAAGCGGGCATTCGCGTCGATCTGTTGAAGGTCGAAGCTATTCTTAAGTTACCTCCTCCTTCAACTTTACGCCAACTCCAAAGTTTGCAGGGGAAAGCAAACTTATTACGTCGGTTCATTCCTAACTATGCCAAGCTTACAAAGGGTTTTACCTGGTTGCTGAAACAAAACATTCCATTCTTTTGGGCTGAGATCGCTGATCGATATTTTGATGCACTTAAACACTCGTTGACCCATGCACCGTTATTGCATCCTCCCAACTACAACCAAGATTACATTTTGTACCTCGATGCTTCTCATTCCACCATTGGGATGGTTTTAGTTCAGGAAGACGAATCTAACACTGAACATGTGATTTACTATCTTAGTCAGAATCTGCATCCAACCGAGATCAAATACACACATGTGGAGAAATTGGCATTGGCAGCTGTTCAAGCTGTCCAAAGATTTAGGCACTACATCTTGTTACGTAAAACCACAGTAATTTCTGATTGCAACCCTATGATGTACATTTTAACCAAACAATTGCTAGGGGGCAAGTATTCCAAATGGATAGTCATCCTGCAGGAATTTGACTTGGAGTTTGAGAAATCTAGGGAAAATAAATCTTTGGTATTTGCGGAATTGATGTGTGATTTCCCCAATACTGATACTGAAACTATGGCAGAAGAGCCCATTGCGGACGAATCTCTGTTTCTTATCAGTACTATCGATCCATGGTATGGAGATATTATTGTTTATCTCCAAACCCAATCTTTTCGGCCCGAAATCTCACTATCTCAGCGATGGAAAATACGCTTCCAATCCCAACAGTATAATATTATTGGTGATACACTCTATCGTCGTGGGGTGGATTCGGTTTTTCGATGCTGTCTTGTTCATGAAGAAGCTGAAAAGGTTTTAAATGACTGCCATTCTGGAGCATGTGGCGGTAATATGTCTGGGTATGCCACAACCCAAAATATATTGCGCGCTGGTTATTTCTGGCCATCGTTATTCAAAGATTGTATTTATGCAGTCCGGAAATGCCATAATTGTCAAATTTTTGATCGTAAAATGCGCACGCCACCCACTTCTCTTCATCCCATAATTGCTGTTGGTCCTTTCTTGAAATGGGGTATCGACTTTATTACATGTAACCCTCACTCGACCGGGGGGCATGCATATATTATCTTAGCAGTAGATTATTTTACTAAGTGGGCCTAGGAGATGCCTACATTTGCGGCTGATGGCAAGAATGCTGCAACTTTCATATTTAATCACATAATTTCTAGGTTCGGTGTTCCTCAAGCCATCATTACGGATCATGGAAGTCATTTTCGGAATATCATGATGACTGAACTGACAGATCAACTTGGCTTGTGCCACGATAGTTCCACTCTGTATTATCCACAAGCCAATGGTCTGTTTGAAGCCATAAATAAATTTTTAGTCACCATTATTAGACAAATTATTGGTATTCACAAAACGAATTGGCATTCCATGTTATTTTCATCACTTTGGGTGTATCGAACCTCAGTAAAAACATCAACTGGTTTCACTCCCTTTCAACTCGTTTACGGTTTGGAAGCTGTGTTTCCGATTGAATGTGAAATTCCGTCCCTAAAATTGGCCATAGAATTACTCCCATCTACGTCTGAGGAGGAGAAGCATTTCTTGTACTTGGCTCAACTGGATGAGAATCGACGAAATGCTGCAATAGCAAATGAGGCTCATGTTAAACGAATAAAAGCTCAGTATGATAGAAGTGTTACCCCTCGAAATTTTTCCAAAGGAGACCTAGTCTTAGTTTATGATCAAGCCAACGATAAGCTAGGAGCTGGAAAATTCATGCCTCTGTGGCATGGTCCTTTCATTGTTAAGTGAAAGCTGGAAAAAGGGGCCTATGAGCTGATAGATTTTGACAGTGTCCCTTTATATAAACCCATAAATGGACTTTATCTGAAGCGATACTATGCTTAAACTTGGTATGGAGATTTTTTATTAGATTAGATTTCTTTACTGCTCATGACATGTCTTAGATTAGAAAAGCGTGCCTAGTTTAGAAGTGTGTTTTTTATCACTATTCCTGCTTACCTAATTTTTACTCCTGATATTGCAGATGTCGACGTCTCTTCAAACCTACATTGGTTTTGCTGATGGTGCTTGTCGTAGTACACAGAACATTTCTTCCTCAGCTTGGGTTATCTATTCACCCTCTAATGAGTTAGTATCCATGCATGGGGTAAGCCTTGGTCAAACAATGAATAACATTGCCGAGTATAGTGCAATGATTGAGTTATTATATGAATCCATATCATTTGGAATTCAGAGTTTGATTGTTAGGCTGGATTCTGAACTTGTTGTATTATAGCTTAACAGGGTTTATGTCATTAGAAATTCAGTGTTATTACGGTTATTTTTAAGAGTTCGTCTCTTGGAACGTGAGTTTGATTACATTAAATATCAACATATTCCAAGACATTTAAATACATTAGTAGACATAGTTGCTTCTAGTATGATAAATTGAAATTTGCAATGATCAAAACAGTAAAACAAAAAACATCCATAATATGTACATAGATAGCCGGTAAATAGTGATATATCATAGTATAGAAGTGTTTTTAAAAAATATACATCGTCCTCGATCATAGGTTGGAAACACCTTATGATCGGCAAAATGATAACACAAAAGTCAAAAATATGAGTCTACAACACGATCATCCCATCACTGATGGTGATCACGATAAGAAACCACTGCCGGAGCCACCCTACACAGGAACCTCCTAAAAGGTCCTGGAACACCAATCGCGTATCTCTGCAATCTGAGTGGGATCTCATCTATGTCTGTCTCTAGAATATCTAGAGTCAAACGCTCTAGATGATGCTCTAAATTAGACAAGATTTCTGCTGATTGGCCTACTGGGGTTGGTGCGGCTGCAACTGGTTCAAGACGATCAAAAATAAAAAAATTAGAACTTAGAATTTGTTGAAAATTATTTTACCTGATTCATCCCACTGTTCCCCTGCTGGGAGAGTCATCTCTCAGTCGCCGCGGAAATCTATCCCGACGTATGGAAAGTCCTCGATGACAAAAATTTGGCAGTCCAGCCAACGAAAATATGAAGGAGGAAATCGAACAATCTCAACGCCCTCAATACCGTGACGGGCCATCAATGCAACCCAACGAACCATCCTAGGTTCTCGGGGTCAACCAGCATCAACAGGAATACTCTGCGGAGCTAGCATGGGTACCCTCTCTAGAGAAAAAGTGACCACGATGGATCCATATCCAAAGTTATTTAGTTTTCCATTTTTCGCTCTTGTTAGTTGGCCTTTTACATTGGCCAACACAGCTTCGCACCAGTTGGAAATGGTGCCCCAAAAATAGTCTACAGCAATGCGCATCTGGGAACCGGTAGCTACATGCAGTGCTACACTCCCACACAGTCTGGTAACAGTAAATGTAATAAATTTTAGCTTGGGACGGATGATAGTTTTTATATCAATCCATTTTTCCCTGGGGTCTGCCTCATCATTACAGAACTGTTGTCAAATACTAGCGATAGTTTGGCCACCTGGCCTAGTCCCAAACAAGGAAAGTTGTCCACCCCTCTTGGACAAACCAGTTAGAAAATAAATATCCTCCAGCTCAATTTCGAGCCGGTGGCCGCCGATAATGAAACAATGGTCCTGCACGTTCCACCTATTTACCAGCCATGTCAGGAGATCTACCTGTGCCCTCATGCCCTGAATGGCCCAGAATTTATACAAACCGCATTCTCTTAATGCCTGCATTGTGGGAAAATGGAGCATTGCGGTGTCATCCACATCCTCATGCTCACGTTCTCTCCAAATCAACATCTTTCTGATCCTACAAGGTATAAGAAGATATGTTAGAACAATCTAATTTGAAAGTTTTTGGGCGCCAAATGAGAAATTTAATTTTGAAATTTAAATACGCGGGGATCACACTTTGCCTTTGTACACAGTTCGTAGGAATGCACGTGCTCTATGGAATAAGTGTGGACCCACGACCTTTTTTCTATGTAGAAAAAGGTCGGGGTCCGCAGGTCCCGTGTGTTGTGCCTGCAGACCCCCGCGAGCGGTTTTTTAAACTATTTTTCTCCCTTAAAAATAAAAACTAAAGCCTAAAAATGAATTGTAAATGAATGAAATGCAAGATTAAGAGGTTGTGGATTACCTGGGACTGACGGTTCTCGATTTCGTCGGACGAATTTTCTAGAATCTTCACAGGAACTTTTTTACCCAAAAGCTTCTACTTTTCACTCTGAACTTGAACGGTAAAAATGAAGTTGAAAAAGTCCTTTTTATAAGTTTTTTTGAATAGATGAATTTTTAATTTATTTATTTTTCACTTTAAAAAGGGTATTTTTGAAAGAATTTTTACTTATCTTAAACATGTATGTGTAATGTTTCAATTTTTTGTGCAGAAATTGGATTTTTCAGGAGAATTGATCATTTTTCAACAAAGAGCATACTTTTATCATTTTTTCGGACTCCTTCAAAAATTCACGAAAAAGTGAAACATTGGAGTTCTCTTTTAAGCCCTTTTCAGACTCTCTAAATATGAAAAGATTGCCAATTACTTGATTGTTCGAACTCATTAAAGTAAATGAATAATCATCCCTTCAGTATAAGTTTACCCCTTTTACGGACTGAAATGGACTATTTACGAAAAATGTATACGTTGACTAATTATGGTCAATAGAGTTCTCTCCCACATTATTTTATCCTTTTTCGGGCTTGAGAGACTAAATTTATGAAAAGGTACACCCATGGAGTTTTCTTATGTTTTTTCTTCTGACTCCTTAAAATTGAAAAACACCGAGTTTCTCCTATGTTGGACTCGTTAAAATTTATCAGTAAAGGAACTGTTTAATTTTTAACAGGAATGAACCACTCCTTCTTAGGGTTCAAATCTTAAACTAAGTTGGACTCATCCGAAGGATGAGCTTATAAATAAGCAAATGTTATCCTCCTCAAGCTTGTCAAAAATAAAGAGGTACTTGCCAGAAAAGGTGGGGGAAAAGAGAGAAAAATGACTTGTTTTTTGTATTTTGAATTTTCGAAAATCCAGTTAACCACTCTTGAACAAGACACTTTCATTCACCTGGGTTGGGAAATCCTTTTCCTAACAATTAATCAAACCTCATTGAAGTCTTCAGCCAGTTTCTGGGTATTAGCTTTGGGTCAATTGTTACCAAGCCATCTGCAGTGTCGTTATGTGTTCAAGAGGATAGTTCAAATAAACCATTCATCTGCAAAATATCTGCCATCCATTTTTTATCAGGAGATCAAGTCCCTTGTAGAAAAATGCTCAAAAATGAAGTTGCTCAAAATTGGTCCAAACTAGATCGACAGGAAAGAGCTCGCCAAAACGATCCTGTAGCCGTGAACGACACTCAAATCCGTTACCGTATGGAGGAGATATTGCATTTTGAAATCGCCCAATAACTTTCAATTTTGAAAGAAATTTTTTTAATATATGTGTTGCGATAATTTTATTTTTTATTAAGGTTTAATGAATTAATTAAATTATATAGTTTTAATATTTTATATGGTTTTTTATTAAATCATATATTATATTATTAATTATATATTTTAATTAATTATTAAAAAAATTTAATTAAACCTTATTAAAAAAACTAAACATAAAACCCATATATATTAAACAAAATTCGAATTATAAAAAAATGTGTTAAACCCACATGACAACGTATGTTTAAAAAGTCACGTGGGCATGTACATTGGGATGCAACGTATGGTTTTAAAGTTTAAAGGCATAACGTATGGTCAAAGCCACGTGGGTTGTTATTAAAAACGTGTTTCAAAATGGAGTTTTAAAACTATTGCTTGGACGCGGTGAGATTTGAACCTGGGTCGGGCAGGAAAAAATGGAGCGGCTCGACCATTAGGCCAGAGCGGTAGTTCTTGTAAACCAATGCAACGGATTCCTATTTAAACATTGATTTTGGTATTGGCGCGTTTAACCGCGTGGGACGTGGTCCCGTGGAGTTAGGGCTCAAAGTGCGGAGTTTATTTAATGTAATGCGTTCGGTGCGGACGCATGGGCTTATCACTTAGCCCCTCCATTTCGGCGGCATTTTCGGTGGACCCTCTAATTTAGCGCCGACCTCCAGATTTGTTGGAGCTATCTGGCAGTTAGCCAGACTTAGCTGGAGAGAATCTAGGCAAACTTCAGTTAGCCATAACTTTGGCTAGGGAAGTCCTTTTTGGACGATTTTTTTTATTATTCTGGGGTAATTGATCATTCTGGAGCTGTTGGGAGTGTTTTCAGAGCCATCAGGGTGCTCTAATATAGAATTTACCAGCGTTTTTGGTCGTGGAGCCACCAAGGCCTAATGGAAGAAGAGCTGTTTTGGTCTACCTTTATCCAATGGAGGTGGTTGTTTAGTCATTTTCTACTGATTTGAGCCTTATGAATCTATTTTTGCAGTGTATTTTTCCATTTGAGGCTTCTATACAATTTTATTCACATTTTGAGCATTTAATAAAAGAGGAAAAAGCCTAATTAGAGGCTTTTGGACCTAGCGGAGGTAGCCCAAGAGAGGGGTGAACCGCTTAAAAAATTATTTGCTGTCATACTATATAATTTTGCTGCATATTTTCAGATTCTTCTCCTTTAAACAGTAAATTTTTATAAGCTATCTTTTCCCAAGCAGGTTTAAACAGTGAACAAAACTTATTAGTTCATCTTCAAACCATTATACTTCATTTGCAGAATATGTATACTTTCCTATTCACACATTAAAGTTGGATCAATGAATACTTTACATATAAAACAAATACTTTCATTGGTCGGATCTCTGTGATTACATTTTATTTCTTTAGGCAGAGTCTATAGAAGGGCCAGATAGCCTCCGGATTCATCCTTTCTTTGAAAGGTGAAATACCCGGTAAATGCCGCTACAGTCAATCTCTGTATGAGAAATAATTTGTTCTCACAATTTCAGATCAGGTTGGTATCAGAGCTCAAGGTTTTGCTTAAGAGTTTGTGAAATTTGTGCAAGTAAATTGTGTTATTCTGCAAAATTTGATGCTTACTAGGCTGAAATTGAAAAGAGGGGAAGGTCAATTGGTTAGAGAACAAGTTAATCCTCAACCAAGGAGGGCTAGAGTGCCATTACATCCACCTTCCATTTCATCCTCAATAGCCTTAGAATCAGCCACAAACATCTCTTCCAGAGAAGGAGAAGTACATGAGGAAATGGATCCCAAGGAAGAAGAAAGAGTCTTTAGAAAAGATTTCTTGGACTTGACTGAGATGTTTAGGATCCTATACCAGGAGAGAAATGATAGGATTGTTGGAGAAGGGTCTAGAAACCAAAGAGAAGAAGGAGATTCTTCAGGAGGAAAGAAAGACAAAGATGAGTCTAAGAAAGGGAATGGAGGAAATGGTGATCCTTCATCTCCATCGTCATCCTCTTCCTCCACATCATCCTCTTCAACTTCTGTTAATCAGTCACACAAAACAAAAACATCTCTTAAAAATCCTTTGTTAAAGCTTGATGTGAAGTTTGAGTTGTCGATGTTTAATGGTGATGTCAATGCATAAAAATTGGATAACTGGATTAGACAGCTGGAAGTCTATCTAAGGATTCAGAATTTGCATGATGATGAAACAAAAATCCAATTAGCCTCTTTGAGAATGGATGGAGCAGCTTTGGTTTGGTGGGAAGCCAAGACTAGAGAGGAGATTAAAAAGCATGGTAAGATAACTCTAACTTGGAATGAGTTTATTACAACTATTAAGAAACAATTTTATCCTCTTGCTCATATTCAGAAAGCAATCATGAATTGGCAAAATTTTAGGCAACTTAAGGGTCAAATGTGCAAGATTATACCCAAGAGTTTAGAAGGAGAGCACTTCTACTTGGAGTAGACTTACAAAGTCAAGACACCTTGTTGAAATACATAGGAGGTTTGCACAATTATCTGCAACATACTATTCTAATGTTCAATCCTACCAGCTTAGATGAAGTCTGTGTGTAGGCTACACATTTAGAAGCTAGAGGAAAGAATAATTTTGATGAGGATATTAATTTCAAAAACAAAGGAAAGAAGAGAATTGCAAATTCAAGAAAGGACAAAGGAAAGTTATTTTGCAAGAACTGTTCCAAGACAAGTCATGATGAAGATCATTTTTGGAAGCTTCATCCTAAACTGAAACCAGAAAAATACAAGAACAAAAGCAAGACCAAAGAAAAGGAGAAAACTGTAGCAATAGTTGAGCAAGACTTAGGGTCAGACTTAGGAGATGAGAAAAAAAGCATAGCCATGGTTTTAAAGAACATTAAGGGGAAAGAAGTGGTGCAAGACACAATTCCCAGTTCTAGCTCTTTGAATTGTCACAAAGAAACTCATGAAGAAAAGAGAAGGATAGAGCTTTTCCATGTGAGGGTAATTTCAAAACATACCAAAATTGACACACTATTTGATGCTGGGTCACAAGCTAATCTTATATTCCTGAAGACTTGGTCAGCGCCTTAAATCTCTGAGACCATTCCACATCCAAAGCCTTATCCACTTGGATGGATATGCAAGGATGCCACCCCAGCCTTCAAGTAGTTGTTATTGCGCTTTGCAATAACTGCACACTTTATTGACAAAGTGGAACTTGATGTGGTGCCGCTTGATATCTCAGGTATTGTTTTGGGAAGTCCTTATTTATTTGACAGAAGGGCTATCTTTCATCGCCATGAAAACAAGTATCACTTGTTCAAATATGGTAAAGAGTACACTGTGAGAGCTCACAAGAAGAAGCTGGAATCTTCTTTACTCCATGCAGGTCAATTGAAAAGACTGGTTAATGCAAGTCAAAGTCTAACTTTGTTAATGTTGAAACGACTAGATTTTGAGCATTTGCCTTCTTATGATGTTGCTAATGATTTGTCTTAGTTTGATAACAGTTTGTCTTTGAAAAAAGATGATGTTATGTTGCATAAATTACCTTTTGGGTCAGCCAATGCAGTGAATGAAGTGTCAAAGCAAAGCAGTGCAAGCAAGAAGGACACACAATTCAACATGGGAAAATGTTGGTTTCAGAATGGTACAATTCACCATGGGAACAATTTGCAAGGTGAAAGTTATTTTAAGTCTTCTGGGAAGTTTGATCAGTGTAGAAAACGTTTGTTTTCTGCAAATTACAATTTTTGTTTTACAAATTTTAATAATTTGCATCATGACTCCGTCAATCTTAGCAATGATCGATCAGTGGATTCCAGAGACAGATTATCATTTTCTCAAAAGCTTAATTTGATGAAATCGAGTAGATTTTAGTTGTTCAAGGGTGGAAGAGTGGAGAATCATTCTCCACATCATCAGTTTCAGTAATCAGAAAGCTTTTGAGGGTCCAAAAGCTTCCCATTTGGGAGGTGTGATCAGGAGATCAAGTCCCTTGTAGAAAAATGCTCAAAAATGAAGTTGCTCAGAATTGGTTCAAACTAGATCGACAGGAAATAGCTCGCCAAAACGATCCTTTAGCCGCGAACGGCACTCAAATCCGTTACCGTATGGAGGAGATATTGCATTTTGAAATCGCCCAATAACTTTCAATTTTGAAAGAATTTTTTTTAATATATGTGTTGGGATAATTTTATTTTTTTATTAAGGTTTAATGAATTAATTAAATTATATATTTTTAATATTTTATATGGTTTTTTATTAAATCATATATTATATTATTAATTATATATTTTAATTAATTATTAAAAAAATTTAATTAAACCTTATTAAAAAAACTAAACATAAAACCCATATATATTAAACAAAATTCGAATTATAAAAAAATGTGTTAAACCCACATGGAAACGTATGTTTAAAAAGTCACGTGGGCATGTACATTGGGATGCAACGTATGGTTTTAAAGTTTAAAGGCATAACGTATGGTCAAAGCCACGTGGGTTGTTATAAAAAACGTGTTTCAAAATGGAGTTTTAAAACTATTGCTTGGACGCAGTGAGGTTTATTTAATGTAATGCATTCGGTGCAGACGCATGGGCTTATCCCTTAGCCCCTCCATTTTGGAAGAATTTTCGGTGGACCCTCTAATTTAGCGCCGACCTCCAGATTTGTCGGAGCTATCTGACTTAGCTGGAGAGAATCTAGGCAAACTTCAGTTAGCCATAACTTTGGCTAGGGAAGTCATTTTTGGACGAATGTTTTTTTGATTCTGGGGTAATTGATCATTATGGAGCTATTGGGAGTGTTTGCAGAGCCATCAGGGCACTCTAATAGAGAATTTAGTAGCGTTTTTGGTCGTGGAGCCACCAGGGCCTAAGTGAAGAAGAACTGTTTTGGTCTACCTTTATCCAATGGAGGTGGTTGTTTAGTCATTTTCTATTGATTTGAGCCTTCTGAATCTATTTTTGCAGTGTATTTTTCCATTTGATGCTTCTATACAGTTGTATTCACATTTTGAGCATTTAATCAAAGAGGAAAAAGCCTAATTAGAGGCTTTTGGACCCAGCGGAGGTAGCCCAAGAGAGGGGTGAACCGCTTAAACAATTATTTTCTGTCATACTATATAATTTTGCTGCATATTTTCAGATTCTGCTCCTTTAAACAGTAAATTTTTATAAGCAAACTTTTTCCAAACAGGTTTAAACAGTGAACAAAACTTATTAGTTCATCTTCAAACCATTATACTTCATTTGCAGAATATGTATACTTGCCTATTCACACATTAAAGTTGGATCAATGAATACTTTGCATATAAAACAAATAATTTCATTGATCGGATCTCAGTGATTACATTTTATTTCTTTAGGCAGAGTCTGTAGAAGGGCCAGATAGCCTCCGGATTCATCCTTTTATGCTATGAACACGCAATGCCCTTTGCCAAATAACTTCTCCGCATGAGAAATACTTTGTTCTCACAATTTCGTATCAATTTTGACCATCCCCGAGTCGGGCCATTGCCAATATATTTTCAAAACTCGACATCTATGATTTCGTGTTTGGCTTGGCTACGACAGATCACTTTCTATCTATTATTAACTCATTATCTAGGAAATTGATCTAGAAATCGTCAGTACCTTGAAATCTGCATGCCTCAATGGCAGGTTTCTCGCCTTCGACGACAGGTTGCATCATTGACCTTCGATCGAATGATTCCGTGATATGTTCGACTTCAGCTCATTCATTCACATTTCATGGATTGTACTGAGTACTTTGAGAGCCATTGGCATTACTGGTGGTTACTCTCACACTTGTTAACAGTTTACATCATTGACTGGTAATCAAGTGGTTTCTACCATGTTCGACTTCAACACATTTAATCGCATGGATAGAATCGTACTAGTTCGAGAAGAAAAAATCAAGACCCTGGATGCATCATATACCATCCAGGTGTTGTAAGGACCGTACCTTATGGCCAGATTGGGAGAGTCCAAATTACAGAAACAACATCGTTTCAACCAACTTTGGGATTCTAGGATCTAGCCCTCCTGAATCCGGAGAGGGATCTCTCCAATATGTACAAAGATGGATTTGTCTTTGAAGTTTAGGGTAATGATATTAGGCTAGTTATGAAGTCCAAGGGTTTGTTTGGTTTTTTGGATGGTTGAACATAGTTGCTGTCTGAGGCGGAAAGATCTATATGCAAATAGGTTCAAAAGTGAGAAGTTGCAAGCAAAAAGAGTAAGCTTTGATCAAGAAGAAAGATGATGGTAGGTTTTCAGTCCATTGGGCTATGGAGTCATAAGGGGATTTAATTGAAACAGCAGGTTCAAGAGTGGTCTATGGGTCAAGTCATCTATGCCTAAGGATCTCTTTAAGGTTTTGATTTATGGAATGGAGTGATACATCAAGAAAGGGAAATAAACAGATGCAGAAACAAAGAGCAGCCTAAGATCTGATAAGTACTTTGAAACTAGTCAGCTTTTGACATACACTTAAGAAAAACATAGAAGTAGCCTAGGATCTGGTAAGTACTTTGAAACTAGCTAGCCTTTGATACACTTCCAATAGAAAAAATATGAAAAACAAAGGGAAACTTGAAGGCAACCTTTGGAGTAGAGACTAACGGGCCGGGCTCACCACAAATCCTCTCCTAGCTCTTCTTTACTTGGTTTCTTTCAGGACAATCACAAAGATAACACAGAATGGCCTAAGATCTGATAAGTACTTTGAAACTAGTCAGCTTTTAACACATCCTAAGGGAAACAATCAAATAGTTGAGCAAATAAGAAAGGGACTCAGGGCTAACCTTAATTTCCTCAGTTCATATTCACACAACATATATTGAAAGTAACATTTAAAAATAACATTCAGTCAAGGTGATAAGATGAGGGAATGCCAACATGCCTATGCCTAAACTGAATTAATCATTCCCAAATAACACAGTTGAAAGAAAACATCTAAATAAAGATTTCTCAGCCAAAGAAGGTTACTGGTATAAAATAGGTCCTAACTCTGTTTAAACTGTTCTTTATAGCAGAAAATGAAACAAAAATGGAAACAGAAATAAAACACAAGTTACAGTAAGAACAACATCACCGTTAGCATAGACCAGGATCCCATAAATCAACTTGTATTGATGCTCCAAACCGGTTACAATCTTAAAATCCAGTGTGTCAATTCATCTTTCTTTCAAAACCTAACTTATCTATTACAAGCAGAGCTCCAAGAGCTAGTGAAATCCTATCTACAATCAAGAGTCTTCAGCTCAGTTACAATTACAATGCTTCAGCAATTACATTAGCAACCAACCCCTCACTCATCTTCTACTGAAGTATTTATAGAAGGATGAGGAGGTAAGATCTGATGAAAAGATCTCAAATACAATTAATGCAGAATTAATGTCTTCTTGGCCTTTGGGGGCTCAAATGAAGAGACTATACAGGTGTTTCACTGCATTAACTGATTTACACTTATGATTCAAGCTCGGTGGGAGCTTTTGTTGACATTTTGAGGATTTTTGTACAATTAGGGTTACTCTGCGGACATCAGTTAATAAATTCCATGGCAGAAGTAACTTCTTTGGCTGTTTCGAGGCAAAATATCTGATCCTTCTCCATAAATTCGGCTCCTGATTGAGTGTTTTGAGGCAATAGGTGGCGCTGTGGTGGTTGAGGAATCAATTTGCCTCAGATATGGCGGTGGGGGAAACCTATCTGATAAAAAAATTTTAGGTTTACCTTTTAAACTGTGTTTGATTTTGGGATTAGGCTTTTGATAACTGTCTTAACCGTAATCCCCACTCATTTGTCCATTAATCCTCGGCTTCTGGTTAGTTTTCTGATTTCCTGCGATCTGATACTCTTTTTCTGTGACTTCTTTGTTGTTTTCTAGGTTTAACAGGGGCGTATAGCAGCAACGTCTCATGAAACTTCATTGACAATAAATTACTGCACCCTGTGGATAATTTCCCTAAGGTACTCGAAAGGCAGAGGATCGTCATCCTCGTCCCACGAAATTTCTCCATTAAAATCGGAAAAACCTTAAACCTGCACAAAACAAACAAAATGAGGAAATCCTGCATTTATATGGGTAGATCTACATCGAAGGGCGTGCGGAGGAGCGGGGTAATCTGAGCCGTCGATCGCGCTATGATCGACGGTCAGGAGCGATCGAGAAAGTCAGCGGCGGAGAATAGTGGACTAGGGAATGGAATCGGGAAATTGAATGGGGACCGTCGATCTGCAGAGATCGACGGGGGAGATTGATTTCCCACCGCGCTATGGCTTGGTTATCGAGCGGGCGCTTTGGTTAAAGGTCGGGCATCTTGGGCGATCATCAACCGTTGGATCAGCGGGCCCAGATCGGACGGCTATCATCGATTCCGCTGGGCGGCCTGGTCCGGACGTTAATGCGCGGGGGAAAAATTTAATGCGCGAGGATAGCGGTTTTGGAAAATGGTATGGGAGACGCGTGGTGCACAGCGTATGGAATCGCTGGCCAACGGGAGAAAACAACCTTTGGCCCAAAGGCGGTGCGGAAAAGACTGCCGGTTTTGGAAAACAGCACATGGAAAGCGGGGACCACATGGTAGGTTGCGTTCTGCGCCGTCCGATCTGCGGAGCAGATCGACGGTCAATATCGCTCCACCATTTACACGGCATAAAACTTTGGAAATAATTAAAAACCCAAAAATACGATTTTACAAAGGTTTTTAATGGTTTTGGCAGAGAAAAATTAATTTAAAAGGATAAGCGCCCGACGGATTTAGCTTTTGGTTCTGGTGCTCGGGCGTATGGAAGAAAAGGGTTAGAGGCTTGGCCATGAGGGGGCTTAAGCACAGAATATAGAAAATATGTGTTATCTATGGTTTTTCAAAGGAAATGAAGGCTTTCGATAAGGTCAAGAAGGGGTCTTAGACCTTTAGGAAATGGATTTAAATGAAGGAAAAGGAAGAATCATGAAGTTTAGGGGTTTCCAAGGGAAATGGAGAAAAGGAACTGAGTTAGTTGTGAGGAGAAGAAAAAGGGAGAAGGGATCCTTTGCAGCAGTATTTAACTGTGCATTTTTTTTGTAGGGTTTCAAAGGTTTTTAGGATGAAAAAATCAGTGTAGGATTTGGACATAGGAATAAGGCAGGAGGCCTCATAGAGACTTCAAGAGCCAACAATTTTTAGTAAAAAATTTGTTCCTTAGAGGCTCTGAATATATTTAGCCACCTTTGGTATAATCAAATTTATGGGTGGCTAACAGTGGCTCCACTTGGGGATGGTGCCTTCTTGAAGGCATCAAGAATTCAGACTTGATTTTTCTGGGACGCTGACTTGTGCCTGATCCTTTGGACTGATCTTCTTTTGCGGGAAGATCTTGCTCTGCTTCTGAAAAATAAGGTCAGTCATGAAAGATAAATGGACTTCATCAATACAACTTTCTACCTACACAATCCTACTGATCTAACATTTTTCTTCTTCATTAGAGTGCACTTGGATTGGCAAACTCTATTCACAACATTTTATTCTTTTGAAAGCATAAAAACTAATCTAATGCTACTCCTTATTTCTCCCTGAACTCAGATTAAACAGTTGAGCTCAGATATTTCTCTACCTAATCTACTATCTGTTGGGATTAAACTGTTCAACAGACTTTCATTCCCTAAATTCTACAACAGAAATTTAGAAACAGTCAAGTCAAGATTAAGCTGTTTGACTTGCTGTGATCTATGGCATAAAAACAAGCTGCACATAGATTATTATTTGCAGAAAAATAAAAACAAAATGGAAGGCTTAAGATCTGAAAATCTTGAAGCACTGCCTTCTCTTTTTACAGCTCTGTTTTTTACTTTGTTTGAGCTATTCTCTCTTTCTCTCTGGTTCAGATTTTGAGTTTGTTTGAACCTTCAATTTCTAACCTAATCTATCTACTGATAAGCCAAGATTAAACATTTTGGCAAATCGAATTCACTATCCTATCAGCAGAAAAATTGAAGCTACTTAGTCAAGATTAAATAGTTTGACTAACTAGAAGTGTATTTTTGAGGAGTGGCATTTGAGCTTGCACACTTTCAGATTTGTTTCTCTTTTTCTTGGCATGGGGCCTTGCCTTTCTTGTTTTCATTCCTGCCATCTTTTCATTTTTTATTTGTTTTTGTATTTTTTGATTTTTCATAACTTTGAATGCAATGGTGGATGGACTATTCATAATAGAAAAAGATAAAAAGGTTTCAAAACATAAAATGGATCAAGAGAAGTAATGCTTAAGCATCCTGCCATTGACAGGACCCCCAAAAAATTCTGTTCCATCCAGTTCCTGCAAGAAAAATGCATTATTACCAGCAACTGAATGAATAGAGTAAGGGCCAAGCCATAGGTTGTCAAATTTTCCATGCTTGCCCTTTTCTTCCCTTCTTGAGTCCCACTTCAAAACTTTATCCCCAATCTTGAAATTGCTAGCATTTGTTCTTCTATCAAATATCTTCTTGATACCGTCTTGCTTCTGCAATGCTTTGCTATAGACCTCCTCCCTAGTTTGCTGAAGATGAATGGTCTGATTTATTCTTCTGGTCATGTCATTTTCTTCAATCTGCAGCTCTTGGATCAACTTCATAACTGGTACCCCAAGACTGTTAGGAAAAATTGCATCTGTACCATACACAAGCTGGAAGGGTGACATACCAATAGATTTCTTCAAAGTTAATCTGTCAGCCCAAAGTGCATGGATCAGCTTTGTGTGCCAATACTTTTTATTGTCCTCCAACAGTTTCTTGATTATGTTCACTAAGATTTTGTTGGAAGATTCAGCAAGTCCATTTCCCTGAGGATAATAGGCTGTGGAATGCCCCAATGTTATCTGATTTCTATGACAGAAGTCAACCATTTTCTTTGATCCAAATGCTGCTGCATTATCTATGATGATCTTGGTAGGACAGCCAAATCTGGAGAGAATGTTAGTCTCCATAAATTTTATGATAACTGAATCATTGGCTTGCCTACAAGGGATGGCTTCTATCAACTTAGTGAAATAGTCTGTGGCAGTAAGGATCCATCTATGTTGGGCAGAAGATGAGGGATGGATTTCTCCTATGAAGTCGAGTCCCCACTGTTGAAAAGGGGCTTCAACAGTGATTGGATGCAGAGGCAGGGGTAGTAATTTACTCTTGCCTTCAAACAATTGGCATTTATGGCAAGTAGCGGTCATCTTGTGGACATCATGAAATAGATTAGACCAATAGAAACCAGCCCTCCAATACAAATGACCTCCACACTCTCCTTCATGGAATTCCTGCTTAATCTTCTCTGCATCAAACTCAGGCAAACATTTAAGCAATATACCACTTGCACTTTTCCAATAAAGACATTTATCAATAATGCAATAGTTTACAGCCTTTAACTTTAGGAATCTTGCCTTTGTTTTTGATAAACCAGGAGGTGTATTCAGATTAAGAAAAACATAAACAATATCAGTATACCAAGGAGAATTCACAAAATGGTCTTCAATAATGGGAGCTGAGAATTCTTCTTGGTCATCCAAAGCATTAATCATATTAATATCAAGAACTTCACAATCTGATTCGGCCATTAATTTAGCTAGACCTTGGCCTTTGATGAGCTTAGTGGGTTTTATCTCTAAATCATATTCAAGGATAACAGCAATCCACTTACCTCTCTTACCATCTGGGTCCTGTGTTAGAATTTCTTTAACAACTGAACTTGGGACAAAGGCAATAATGTGTGAGTGAAGGATGTATACTCTGAAGTCTTTCAAAGCCTTTACCAAAGAAAAAGATTGCTTTTCCATAATGTTGTACTTCAAAGGGGCATCCCTTAATGCCTTACTAAAGAATGCAATAGGCTGCTCTTGTCCTTGTGGATTTTTCTGTAAAAGGACAACAGCTAAGGTATGTTCTGATGCAAATGAGAAAATATAAAAATCTTTTGAAAAATTAGGACTTATGAGAACCGGTGTTTTGGTTAATGCTTGTTTCACCAGCTCAAAGGATGTCTTTGATTCCAAGGTCCACTTTACCCCTTGCTCCTTCTTCAACATATTTTTGATATTCCTAAGGAGCTCAGCCAAGTTAGGGATGAACCTTCTCAAAAAGTTAATATTTCCAATGAAAGACTGCAACTCTTTTATGTTCCGAGGATGAGAGATTTGCAATATAGCCTCAATCCTCTTTGGATCTATCTTTATACCATCCTCAGAAATGATGTGCCCAATAAGTTTACCTTCTTGGAGACCAAATAAAGTCTTCTTAGGGTTTAAAGATATTCCAAACTTTCTGCATTTCTCGAAAACCTTTCTTAAATGTTCTAAGTTCTCTTCATCTGTTTTTGAAAACACAGTGACATCATCAAGATAGATAATGATGAAGAAGCCCAATTCTTCCGAGAATGCTATGTCCATGGCTCTCTGAAAGGTTGCTCCAACATTCATAGGACCAAAAGGCATTTTCACATACATGAAAGTGCCCCATGGTGTAGTAAAAGTTGTCTTTAATTGATCAGCAGGATGAACTAAGATCTGATTATACCCTGAATAGCCATCAAGAAAAGAAATTCTTTTGGACCCTACCACCCTTTGTAGAATATGATCCATTTTTGGTAAAGGGTAGTTGTCTTTCAATGAAGCTTTGTTTAAGTCTCTAAAGTCTATACAAAGCCTGATTTCTCCAGTCTTCTTTCTAACAGACACCAGATTAGATACCCATTCAGAATATCTAATAGGGACAATAATACCAGCATCATACATTTTCATGATCTCCTTCTTCACCAAAGGCAGCTGTACAGGGTTTATTCTGCGCAGTTTCTGTTTGAATGGTTTTTGGTTTTCTTTAAGGGGAACTTTATGCTGTATTATTTCAGTGTCATAGGACTTAAGATCTTCGTAACTCCACGCAAAAACATCAGAAAATTCTTTGAACAGCTCTATGTATCTGAGTTTAACGTGAGCTGGAAAATTTTTGGACAGTTTGATCATTTTTGGTTTTTCCTCACTGCCTATATTTCATTCCTCCACTTCAGTTTCTACAGGTTCCAGTTTAGGTTTATTGGCCAGATCATTAAAATCAAACAATTCTTCTAGAGGGGCCAAACCCTTGGGCAAACTATCATCCTTAGAATGCATAGTTTCCAACTCCTCTGTTTCAGATTCTGCCCTCAATTCTGTTTGGTTTCTAAGTTTTCTAGTCTGAAGGTTAATATCTACAAGCTCAGGAGAAGGTTCTTCTTCACCAAGAAATTTTTCTTCGCTGCAATCTGTATCATAATCTGAGTCCGAACTATGAAGTTCGAATTCATTTCTGAATTGCATGAAGTCTTCTATTTGTTTGTCATTGTCAAACACCTGCCAATATTTTTTGTTATCAGGCACTGCTGGTCTAAATTTTATCGTAGTTGTGTTGTCTCGAGTTTCATATGGCGTTAGACATGTCCTGGCTACGAAAGCTAAATTGTGGGCTGCAATGTTTCTTTTCCTTGGGACAAAACTCAGGTTGGCCTCCTAAAATGTTTTCAAAAGGTCCATGACATCATTCCGATAGGCTCTAAGTCTGGGATGATTTGCATTATACTCCCCATTGACTTGCCTAATAATTAACTCAGAATCCCCATATACGTTAATTCTTTTGGCTCCTAATTTCTTCAAGAGATGCAAGCCTAAGAGAAGGGATTCGTATTCTGCTATGTTGTTGGAACATTGAAAGTTTAATTTACATGAAATACATTCTTTATGATTGTTTTCAGTGTTGGTAATCCATACCCCTGCACCAGCATTAGTTTTAGTGCACGACCCATCAAAATACATACTCCAAAGAGGATCATTTTCAGTTTTATCAGTTGGGTGAACGTCCTATGTATGATTTGATTCCTTAAGTTTTTCAATATGTTGAGGGGTGTTTTCTTTTCTGCCAAAATTTAACAGCAATGGACCAACGACTTGTAAATCAAGACCTGCGTTTTGTTTGCCAAAGTTTTCCAGTGCAGCAAACTGTTTTGACACTTTAGTGTCATGTCCTTCTCCCTCCGTATCAGCCATTAATTCTGTGGAAGTGATTTGTTCGGTAAGTGTTTCATCATTAAACATGATAAAAGAATCAAGGTTCGTACTAACCGCATATAGAGGAGAGTTTTGAGGCCTGTCTTGACTTGTCACTGTGTATTTCATGTGGGACTCCCTGTAAATTCTTCTAGTCTGATTGAAAACGGGGATAGTCGCATAGGTCATGTCCATTTGCATGTTTCCCTGTAACTTAGCCCCCCAAGATCGTGATAAAAGCATTCCATATTTTGGGGGAACATCCACCACAACAACATCCATTACCAAACATTTGGCTGGAATTTGAGCTAAATTAACGTAGAGGTCTTTGATTAATCCTAGACATTTCACTCTGCTGGAATCAAAGGAGTATAGGTCCTTATAAGGTCTGGTGATTTCTAGACCTAGGCTCTCCATTACAGCTTTTGGCATTAAATTATGAGAAGCGCCTGAATCATGCATAGCATTTTGCAAAATTTTGTCATGAATGTTTAAGCTTACATAAAAAGGAGGGACAGGACCCTCTTGAAACTTACCTTCAATATTTGGACCAAAAGTGAGCTCTGGTTGGTCATCATTAAGATTGAGCGTGTCCTCGTTCTCTTCTATGTTTAAGGCCTTCAAAATTTGATTTCTATATATATGTTGGGTAGCTAACTCGGTCAAGGGAACAGAGATTTTGACTCTTGAGATTTCCTGTTCCAGGCTGAAAGGAATTTGACCCTTTAAGGTGCTGGTTTCAGCCCTATTAGCTGTCATTTTATCAACAACGTCAGTTTGCTGATTTTCTTTATTCACTTTTGATACAGTTGTTTTAACAGGAGTACTAGCTGAAGTGTTAGCACTACTGATGTTTGCACTCTGTTTTTCAATATTTTGAGTGTCTTTCTCTTTACCTTTGCCATAATTATCAGCCACTGTTTTATCCTTTTGTTTGAATGTTTTAGGCTTGGTTGCAGTGCTGTTTTGAGAAGGTTTGTCAGAGGTTTTAGTGTTGGGGGTTTGTCGACTCGATCTACTTCTAAGTTCATATTCCTTTGAAGGTTCATTCATGGCATTTTCCATGTCTTGACAACAATTTTGATTATCATCCCTTTTGTCATCATAAGGTGTGTAAAGACCCTCTTTTCTGTCATAATGAACCTCGAAGCTATCATCATCTACCCCAAATAAGTTTATATCATCCTCCTCTGTTATTTGATCCATTTCGTCAACCTCACTTACATAGTTTTGATGAAAGGGAGGAGTGATCTATTGATCATCTTCCCTAGGTCTGTTTGGAGGTTGGTTTCTTCTAACATTCTGATTCTCGTTTTGGTTTCTATTTTGAGGAGCATTTTGATTTAGAATTGCTTGCGCTCTCTCAAGAATGCTCATTTTCTTCATCATTTCTTCCATCATTCTTTCCATCTTTGAGTTTGAAGTGGAAGGCATGGATTCCTCCCCAAATGATACTCTCTTGTATTTCTTATTCCTTGCTCTTTTCTCCATTAATTTTACTTCCACAGAGAGAGCACCTCTTTGCATATCTTCAAGGGTTTCAAAATCTCTCTCTCTTAACGAATAGGTCATATCAGCATCAAACCCTTCAGGAAATTTGTTTAAAGCTGAAACTTGTGGAGGTTTTAATTCTGGGGAAAGCGCATTATACACACTGTTAAATCTGGTACAATAAGCATGTATGCTTTCCCCGGGGTTCCTATGAAGATTGTTATAGTCAGCAAGAACTTGGAGAGGATTATTCCTCACTTCCCATTTGTTTAAGAATGTTTGATGGAAACCTTGAAGATCATTAATACTACGGGGGGCTCAGCCATTGAACCATTTTCTTGCTTCTCCCCCCAGGCTTTGAGCAAATAGTCTAAGTTTGACAGAATCATCATCAATTTCATTTCTGTCAAAGTAGTCATTCATCTTGTCCACATGTTGTGATGCTGTTGTAGTATTGCTAGCATCATATAACGGAATTTTGGACTGATAGTCCTGTGGAAGATTGACTAATGGTACAGGAAGAACTAAGGGAGCATACCATGCTGCCATGATATGTGGCGGGGGTGGGTTGACAAGATGAGTTGTGGGCTGAAGTGGAGTGGTTTGAACAGTGGGTGAAGGATGAACAGAGGTGGATGGAACAGCGGTAGATTTTTGAGCTGATCTTGGATGAGAGACACCTAAGTTAGGAATAAAATGTAAATCAGGAGGTGTTGTTTCCCTGCTACCAAGATGTTCGCTTGTTTCAGGAGATGAAAGTGAAGTCTCAAAATCTAGCTGATCTAAATCACCAAATGACATAGTCCTAAATGGGTTCAATAAGTCAGTTTGTGATTTCTGTAGAGCTGAAAGATTTTCAGGGACTGAATTGGCTCTTATGTGAGATCTGAAAATAGTTGAGGATTCTATCTTAGGAGACTTCCTAAGGATACTTTCTGGGTTGTAAAATTTCTCAGGTGGATCAGGGTCAGGGTAGGCTCTAGTGTGGATCTTCCTAGAAGCCACTATGCTATGTTTTTAGACCCAAATAAACCATAAAAGTTCAACCAGATTTGACAATATTTGAGAGGTTAACTAATATGCTTTCACAATTTTGATCCTACAGTCCTTCAACTGGATTTGAATGATATTATAATGATAAGGGTTCTTCCCAGTGGAGTCTTAAGGTCTGTTCAGGGTTGTGGAGTCGCCAGGTGGAAAGTTTAGAGTGTGTTCAAAGAAGTACATTGTCCACCACATTGCTTGTGAGACATCCCCTTTCAAAGATATCTTGAAACATAACAAACTTTAACCAGAGATTGACTGGGAGGGAATTCACCAGATATTTCACCTCTAAAAGAGGATGAGATCCGGAGGCTACCTGGCCCTTTCCAGATTTTGTCTAAGAGTATAAGGTAGAACACATCAAAGGTAAGTGACATGTAGGAGCAAGTGTTTTACTACCAATCTGAAATGTTTTTGGTATTTTCTGAGTTTATTATTCTTTATTTGTGGTTTCTAAGAACGAGCTAACTACATTTCAAAACTTAGCTACAGTTTGGAGACAAAGGCAGTCCATTCTTATGGCTAAGCCAGCTGATTTTCCAAGGTTAGATAAAGTCTTAAGAGAATCCTAGGGTTCTCCTAGCTTTTCACTGATTCAAAAAAGTTTCATCATGATTACCATTTCTTTGTAGTGCTTGGAAAGGCTGATTTTTACTCACAAGGTCCTATGAAGATTCTAGGTTTGAGTCCCCAGTGGAGTCGCCAGAAATGTTAGGTTTCCATAATTTTATGGCCAGATTGGGAGAGTCCAAATTACAGAAACAACATCGTTTCAACCAACTTTGGGATTCTAGGATCTAGCCCTCCTGAATCTGGAGAGGGATCTCTCCAATATGTACAAAGATGGATTTGTCTTTGAAAGCTTAAGGTATTTATATTAGGCTAGTTATGAAGTCCAAGGGTTTGTTTTGTTTGTGGATGGTTGAACATGATTACTGTTAGAGGTGAAAAATCCTGAGAGAAAATAGGTTCAAAAGTGAGAAGTTGCAAGAACAGAGTAAGCTTTGGCCATGGTAAAGGGTGATAACAAGTTTCAGTCCATTAGGCTATGGAGTCATAAGAGGATTTAATTGGAATAGCAGGTTCAAGAGTGGCCTATGGGGCAAGTCATCTATGCCTAAGGATCTCTTTAAGGTTTTGATTTATGGAATGGAGTGATACATCAAGAAAGGGAAATAAACAGATGCAGAAACAACGAGCAGCCTAAGATCTGATAAGTACTTTGAAACTAGTCAGCTTTTGACATACACTTAAGAAAAACATAGAAGTAAACTAGGATCTGGTAAGTACTTTGAAACTAGCCAGCCTTTGATACACTTCCAATAGAAAACCTATGAAAAAAAAAGGGAAACTTGAAGGCAACCTTTGGAGTAGAGACTAACGGGCCGGGCTCACCACAAATCCTCTCCTAGCTCTTCTTTACTTGGTTGCTTTCAGGACAATCACAAAGATAACATAGAATGGCCTAAGATCTGATAAGTACTTTGAAACTAGTCAGCTTTTAACACATCCTAAGGGAAACAATCAAATAGTTGAGCAAATAAGAAAGGGACTCGGGGCTAACCTTAATTTCCTCAGTTCATCTTCACACAACATATATTGAAAGTAACATTTAAAAATAACATTCAGTCAAGGCAATAAGATGAGGGAACGCCAACATGCCTATGCCTAAACTGAATTAATCATTTCCAAATAACACAGATAGAAGAAAACATCTAAATAAATATTTCTCAGCCAGAGAAGGTTACTGGTATACAATAGGTCCTAACTCTGTTTAAACTGTTCTTTACAGCAGAAAATGAAACAAAATGGAAACAGAAATAAAACACAAGCTACAGTAAGAACAACATCACCGTCAGCATAGAACAGGATCCCATAAATCAACTTGTATTGATGCTCCAAACCGGTTACAATATTCAAATCCAGTGTGTCAATTCATCTTTCTTTCAAAACCTAACTTATCTATTACAAGCAGAGCTCCAAGAGCTAGTGAAATCCTATGTACAATCAAGAGTCTTCAGCTCAGTTACAATTACAATGCTTCAGCAATTACATTAACAACCAACCCTTCACTCATCTTCTACTGAAGTATCTATAGAAGGATGAGGAGGTGAGACCTGATAAAAGATCTCAAAATCAATTAATACAGGCATTAATGTCTTCTTGGCCTTTGAGGGGCTCAGCGAAGAAATTGTACAGGTGTTTCGATGTATTAACTGATTCATACTTATGATTTTAGCTCAGTGGGAGCTTTGTTGACCTTTTGAGGATTTGTGTACTATTAGGGTTACTCTGCGGACATCAGTTAATAAATTCCATGGTAGAAGTAACTTCTTTGGCTGTTTCGAGGAAAAATATCTGATCCTGCTCCATAAATTTGGTTGCTGATTGAGTGTTTTGAGGCAATAGGTGGCGTTGTGGTGGTTGAGGAATCAATTTGCCTCAGATATAGAGGTGGGCACAACCTGTCTGATAAACACTTTTTAGGTTTACCTTTTAAACTATTTTTGAGTTGGGGATTAGGCTTTTGATAACTGTCTTAGCCGTAATCCCCACTCATTTGTCCATTAATCCTCGGCTTCTGGTTAGTTTTCTGATTTCCTGCGATCTGATACTCTTTTTCTGTGACTTCTTTGTTGTTTTCCAGGTTTAACAGGGGCGTATAGCAGCAACGTCTCATGAAACTTCATTGACAATAAAGTACTGCACCCTATGGATAATTTCCCTAAGGTACTCGAAAGGCAGAGGATCGTCATCCTCGTCCCATGAAATTTCTCCATTAAAATCAGAAAAACCTTAAACCTGCACAAAACAAAAAAAATGAGGAAATCCTGCATTTATATGGGTAGATCTGCATCGAAGGGCGTGCGGAGGAGCGGGGTTATCTGAGCCGTCGATCGCGCTATGATCGAAGGTCGGGAGCGATCGGGAAAGTCAGCGGCGGAGAATAGTTGACTAGGGAATGGAATCGGGAAATTGAATGGGGACCGTCGATCTGCAAAGATCGACGCGGGAGATTGATTTCCCACCGCGCGACGGCTTGGTTATCGAGCGGGTGCTTTGGTTAAAGGTCGGGCATCTTGAGCGATCATCAACCGTTGGATCAGTGGGCCCAGATCGGACGGCTATCATTGATTCCGCTGGGCGGCCTGGTCCGGACGTTAATGCGCGGGGACAGAGGTTTTGGAAAATGGTACAGGAGACGCGTGGCGCACAGCATATGGAATCGCTGGCCAACGGGAGAAAACAGCCTTTGGCCCGAAGGCGGTGCGGAAAATACTGTCGGTTTTGGAAAACAGCACACGGAAAGCGGGGACCACATGGTAGGTTGCGTTCCGCGCCGTCCGATCTGCGGAGCAGATCGATGGTCGATATCGCTCCACCATTTACACGGCGGAAAACTTTGGAAATAATTAAAAACCCAAAAATACAATTTTACAAAGGTTTTTAATGGTTTTGGTGGAGAAAAATTAATTTAAAAGGATAAGCGCCCGACGGATTTAGTTTTTGGTTCTGGCGCTAGGGCGTATGGAAGAAAAGGGTTAGAGGCTTGGCCACGAGGGGGCTTAAGCGCATAATATAGAAAATATGCGTTATCTATGGTTTTTCAAAGGAAATGAAGGCTTTCGATAAGGTCAAGAAGGGGTCTTAGACCTTTAGGAAATGGATTTAAATGAAGGAAAAGGAAGAATCATGAAGTTTAGGGGTTTCCAAGGGAAATGGAGAAAAGGAACTGAGTTAGTTGTGAGGAGAAGAGGGATCCTTTGCAGCAGTATTTAACTGTGGATTTTTTTTTTAAGGGTTTCAGAGATTTTTAGGATGAAAAAATTAGTGCAGGATTTGGACATAGGAATAAGGCCGGAGTCCTCATAGAGACTTCAAGAGCCAACAATTTTTAGTGAAAAATTTGTTCCTTGGAGGCTCTAAATATATTTAGCCACCTTTGGTATAATCAAATTTATGGGTGGCTAACACCAGACTGTGAGGAATTTTTTTATCATTTATACAGTGGACTATTTATAAACAGATGGCTACGTCCATACTGTGTCTACACATGTCTATACTGTGATGTACTCAAAATCATTCCTATATCAGAACAGTTTGAATTAGTTTCTAGTTAGTTTTGATCTGAGTATGGGAATGCATACCTCAGTGATGATATATATATATTTTTCATTTAATGTTTTTATAGGTTCCGAATGGGGTGACCACGGGATGATCCTTGAAATGATAAAGTACTGCACTCTTCATATATGACAGACTTTAGCATCATCTATTCCAGACTTTGCACTTTAGGGGGCAATCTGTTACACTGAAAATTGTCATCCTGAAATTCTGCTAAGTGTATGAGCTCATTATTACTCATACTTCTCCCTTTGCAAGTCTAACATATCATTTCCTCATGTCAAGCCTTGAAAATCGGAGAAATGTTCCTAAAAATTTCCTAAACTTTGGTGTCGCACTTTCTCTATATCTTTCCTGCAGTCCCGCACCTAATGTTCAGCTCTCTTACGTACCTGAACACACTTTATCTGTGTTAAAGGTGCGGACCCATGTAAGATTAAAAAGGCGCAAGTAAATTCCAAAAAGCTCAATAAAAGTTAATTCTAGAAGCTTCCAGAAAATATCTTGCGGTGATATAACCGCTCTTATGAGGTGCATGTATCCCTTACCTTATGGAGCTAACCCCTTGATGTGAGGAGCTTATCCCTTTGAAGGAGGATTCTATCCCTTCATAGTTGGAAATACGTAAACCCTTTTCCACTATAAAAAGAGTGGTCAAGCTCAAGTGAGTCTAAGCTTTAGAATATTTGAAGTTAAGTACGTCGTTGAGATTTAGACAAATTAAGTAAGACTTTTTTGAGGAGATATTACATAATTTCTATTTGTCTTGCTGGAGGAGGCATTATCAAAGTAGAGTGAGACTCTGTTTAATTTGAAAGTCCTCTCCAATATCAAGGCTCAAAGCTTGTAAGGATTTTCTTTTTTGAAATTAATACAAATATACTCATTTTTCTCAATAAGCTGTCTGTTCATGGTTTATTTCATAGATTCCTTGATCACTATGATAAGCATGGTTTATGATGATTTCTATACAAGTACTATGTAATATTTTGCTTGTTTGTGACTGCAGGTTTACGAGGAAAACTCCTTCAAGTGCACGAGGGACAACAACGACTTCAAACAAGCGTTGGACATATGGTAAGTCTTTTACACCTCTATAGAGCTTTTTGTAAACCTTACATGCTTAGAGAAAGATTAGTCTGTTTGGCTGTTTGTTGCTAGATACTTTTAGTACTAGGGGGATCGGTCTTGTCCGCAAGAACGATTTATCCCCAACAATAATCTATGTCGTTGCCAACCATGCAGCAGCATGCCTCCTGGAACCTATCAAAGATCCATATGCTCCATTTTGACTAACCAACCCCAACCTCCATCTGGAATGGGAGGGCACTTTTATATTGGGGGCAACCAACCATTCACCTCGCAATACAATATGCCCTATGGACAACAACCGTATATCCCTACTCCTCCACCTATAGGAATTTTTTATCAAAGTCCTACTTATCCTCCTAGTAACACATTAATGGGTGGACCCTATGGTCTAAGTAGTCAGCCCATACTGCCTCGGTTAGATTTGGGGGAAAATCCACAATTTCCATTTTTGGCAGCTGTGGACATCCCCGATATCCATAAACTGACTAATGATCCCATCAATCACAACCCTCTTTGGCCTCCAAGACCACATAAGATTCCTTCTGACATCCCGAAGTTCGACGGGAAACAAGGGGACGAACCAGCCGCACACATCAATACCTTTCATCTATGGTCTATATCCAATTCCATGGTGGATGATAGTGTCCGGCTTCAACTATTTCCCCGCACACTTACAGGTAATGCTGCCAAGTGGTACATTGAATTTACACGTGCTGCCATCAATACATTTGGTGCTTTACGATGGAGTTTCTAAAGAAATTCCAATTACCAATTAGATTTGAAACCGGAACGGAACTGTTAACCTCGCTGCGCCAAGACACCGCAACCCACGTCTCTGATCACATTCATGAATGGAGACATAGGATGAGGCTAGTCAAAGCACCAATTCCGGATCATCTCTTAGCCAACTGGTTTTGTAAGTCTCTCTTACCCCACATCTCTAAAGACATTGGCCTTTTCGGTGCAGTTACAAAAGATTAATGCATTCGTCGTGCCCAGCATTTGGATTCAATCTATTCATAATCTGGCATGCTATATGATTTTCTCCCCAATGCCCCTGGTAACCCAAATCCTCCAGCTACTCAAAAAACCAGAGCTCATGCCGACGGTCTCGTTGGCACGATATTTGGTGTAGCCACAAAACAGTCTCGGGGGCAAGCCTCCCAGCCATCGTCGGCTGCCACCGCCCCTCACCAAACGACTACTCTTTCTACCACTGAGGTAAATTTAGTGCAAACCTCACAAAAACCTAGCAGTAAAAATAAGAAGAACAAGAAAAAGACATCTTCTTCGGAAGAGCAGTTGGACAATCAGAATAACCCTAATCAGAAAAATGCTGCCAAAAATGACAAAGGGAAGGATAAACCCATCAAATTTCCTTGAAATATCTGTGCGGAGAACCACTTGACATAAAAATGTCCTCAACTGCAGGAATGCACCGATTTTATTGCCAACAAGGATTCTGGGTGAACACCTGCCATTATTCATAATCCTTTCCCTAATCAACAGCAGCAACATCAACACATGGTTGACAATCTGCCACAAACCCATCAACATGGCAATGGTGGTTCACATCCTTCCGGCGAAGGACCATCCTCCATTTATGGCATTGAGAGTGTTGAACTTCAAACTCGAGCCAAGATTTATGGAAATCCTACCATAGATTCTCAAGAACATGGTACTAGTTCAAATCCACCGCCGCCCAACTATTTGCATATCGAATGGCCTACTGCTGACCCCATGATTCGTCCCCCCAAAGGGACACTTCGACGCATGACTCATAACACCTTTGCATGTGCAGCCCAAAACTACAACATTGTAGAAGATTTGGCGCAGGCACCGTCAGCTATGTCTGCTCTTGAAGTATTACAAACCTGTCCAGCACAAAGGAAAGCCTTGCTTTTGACCATTGGTGGAATAGACCCCCAGGATTCCATGCTAGCTATCTTTGATATGGAAAATTCTAAACGTCGCCTCTCGCACCAACTTGCATTCCAAGTGCAGGTTGTGTCGAAAGGGAGACCAATCCATCGCACTGTCATAGATGAAGGTGCTTCGACCTGCGTTATGTCACAAGCTTGCTGGCTCAATTTAGGTTCTCCTACCTTAACACCACCGTCGAATTCCCTCAAAGATTTCGATGGCCACACATTCCTCCCAAAAGGATACCTTGCTAGCTTTCCCATCACTCTGAATGGGAAAATGGTAAAATTGGATGTTGAAGTCGTAGAGTGCCATCTTGACTATAATCTATTGCTTGGTCGCAGTTGGTCTTATGCCATGACCGCCATCATATCTTCGGTCTTCCAACTCATCCTATTTCCATTGGATGGGAAAATAGTCACGGTGGATCAGCTATCCTTCTGCACCCCTGATTATGCCACGTTACCAAGTAGCAGTGTACCCCTAATAGGAGGCTTTCCTGACTCTTACGTCAGTATCGGTACCAGTCTTCTGAAGGCATCTTCCCTACTGGGTCATTTTCCTCTCCCACCGCCGCAGATCCCAAACACGGTTGCAATGATATCCACCACTTTGGATGGCTCTATCGGCCCATGGATCATCCCGGAACTTTCATACATTGATTCCTACGGAGATCAGATGCCGCTCTCACCAGCCAAGTTGGCTTATCAAGCCATCCAAATCACATCTGAACCCTCCACTGCTATGGTTTCGACCAACGGTACAATCCTCCCATCCATCATAGTTCTCTCTAAGGATCTCCTCAATGAAGTCTGGCCTACAGACGAAGCTATTCGAGAGATCATGTCTCTAGAAGAATGACCTTGGGGAGAGTTTCACCATCGTGCTTCGATGACTGACTCGGACGTGATAAATACTGAAATCCCATCCTTCGACCCACCTGAGATGGTTCCCTCTGCTTACACGACTGTTCAAACTATCGATTCAGAAGGGAACATGGGTAATATTTCTAAGAAAATGCTCATTGATATCTCGGTCAAAACGGGTATTGTGGAAAATATTCAGATTGGAGCCGATTGCAATCCTAAGAAAATTGCATGCTTCACATCCCTTTTCAAGGAATTACGCGATGTGTTTGCTTGGTCTTATGACGAAATTCCCAGAATAGACCCGTCTATCGTCGAGCACGAAATCAAGATTTATGACAATTCCAAACCAATTCGGCAACGACTCAGACCTGTCCACCCGCGCAAAGCAGCCACCATCAAAATTGAGGTAGAAAAAATTTTAAACGTTGGTTTCATCTATCCCGTTCCTTTGACGGAATGGGTTTCCAATCTGGTTCCCATCGATAAAAAACAAGGCACCATTCGAGTTTGTGTTAATTATCGCGATCTGAACACGGCCTGTCCAAAGGACAATTATCCTACACTGTTCATAGATTAGATTCTCGACGATTGTGCCGAATGTGAATCTTTTTCCTTCATGGATGGATTCTCGGGCTATAACCAGATTGCAATTAAAAAAGACGACCAGCATAAAACTGCCTTCATCTGTCCTTGGGGAACATTTTCGTATCATAAACTCCCATTCGGTCTGAAGAATGCTGGAGCAACTTTTCAGCGGGATATGGACTATGATTTCATGACATGCGACATATTGTATAGGCTTACTTGGATGACCTTCCGGCCCATTCCAAGAAACGATTTGATCACCTCACTAATCTGAAAGAAATTTTTGCTAGGTGTAGATTCTACAATATACATTTGAATCCTCATAAGTGCATATTTATGGTCGAGTCCGGACGTTTGTTAGGTTTCATTGTCTCCAAGCATGGGATTAGGGCTGATCTGGATAAGGTTAAGGCGATTTTTGAATTTTCGGCACCACAATCCATCCTTCAACTCCAACATTTGCAAGGGAAGGCAAACTTTTTACGTCGATTCATCGTTAACTATGCCGAGATGAAGAAAGGATTTATGCGATTAATTAAGAAAGGAACACTATAATTGTGGGATGACCAAGCTCATCGGTCATTTGATGCTTTAAAACATGCACTTGTTTCAGCCCCACTCCTTAGTGCCCCCGACTACTCACGTGACTTTCTCCTCTACCTGGCAGCCTCACCATCCTCACTTGGAATGGTTCTGGTTCAAGTTTACAGTGACGACAGTGAACATGTGATATAATATTTGTCCAAAGGTCTAATCGGACCGGAATTATGTTATTCACATGTGGAGAAACTTTCTCTGGCGATATTTTTCACCGTCACCCAACTCTGGCACTATATATTGCTGCGACAGACTAAGGTTATTGCTTTGGAGAACCCCATGCGACATATCTTGTCTAGAAAAATTATTGGAGGAAAATATTTCAAATGGATTATAATCCTCCAACAATTTGATTTGGTCTTGATAGCTGCCAAAGAAAATAAATCCCTCCTCTTCGCCGAATTATTATCAGACCTTCCCAGAATCGACCCAACAGAAGTAGCTCATGATCCATTTCCTGATGAATCTATATACTTGGTCAATTCTTTAGACCCATGGTATGGAGAAATTTTGGTCTACCTACAAACCCAACGCTTCCGACCAACTCTCATGTCTGACGACCGTCGTCGTATCCACCAACAGGAAAATCACTATCTCGTGCTAAACGATACACTATATCGTCGTGGGGTTGATACTATTCTCCGACGCTGTCTCACTTTCAATGAGGTGGAATGCGTTTTGAATGATTGCCACGCAGGGGCATGTGGTGGTCATCTTTTGAGCATAGATACTCCCAAAAAATCTTACACGTAGGTTACTATTGGCCCACTTTGTTTAAAGACTGCATTGCAGCAGTCCAGAAGTGCCATCCATGTCAAATTTTCACAAAGAGAATGCGCGCTCATCCTGCCCCCCTTTATCCGGTTATCTCCATTGGTCCTTTCGCTAAATGGGGAATTGACTTCATGACTTGTAATTGCACTTCGGGAAATGGACATAACTACATCGTGGTTGCGGTCGACTATTTTACGAAATGGGCAGAAGCCATTCCCACTTTCAAGGTCAATGGTGAAACCGCAGCTCTTTTCCTGTTCAATCAGGTAATCTGTCGGTTTGGCGTACCCCTATCGATTTTCATAGATCATGGATCCCACTTTCAGAATCATATGATGACCGAATTAACATCCATGCAAGTTGCAGTTGCTACCCAGCAACTCCGACATTTTTGCCATTTTGTATATTTCAGCCAATCCTTCGGAGGATTGATGTATTGTTGCTTCTAAGGGTTAGATATTTGCTCCCCTATTTTATTTGAGCCATATATTGTCATATCCATGTATTGATATAATTTTGCAGCAATTACCCATAATAGACTGCGCTACATAGCTAGGGTTAATGCAGATATAGCAATGTTCTTCTATTTCATGTACATGTCTTGTTGAGGCTTGCATTGCCTTCCTTGGGTGGATGTTTCCTCAAGAATTTAATATTTCCAACTTAGCTCATAGCTAAGTGGAATATTAATCTTTGTCAATAAACTCAAATGCATGAATAAGTGAACAAGGAGGCTCATAAAAACTACTTTAGCATGAATAAAAACCCCTCACAATGTAAAAAGGGGCCATGAAATAACCAGCTCAAGCATCCACTTGTGTAAACAAGGTTAAATTGACCAAGTCAACTCAACTTGTCTTTAAGAGAATGGATCCATGAATAAGGTAGCTCAATGTGAATGGAGGCAAATTCAGCAAAATAATTTGAAGACTCCTTAAATGTGAAAAGGGGCAAGGAAAAGAGACTCAATCAAGAAAGATTATTAGAAGATGCATTTAGTCACATTGACTAAATCAAACCACGCAGCATCTGGTTTTTCTCCACTTAATGGGACAGTGTAACCCTAGAGGGGGAAAGCTTGGCAAGGAAGCAAACCCTAGTGGAGTGGGGCCCTTGGAGGAGAAGCTCATTTTATATATAATGAATGAAGGGAAGCCGTATGGGTTTATATTGGAGATAATAATCTCATGAGGTCTGATTAGAATTCCTGCATACTTAGTTGTTTAGCTAAGTTGCTGCACTTCTTAGTGCAAGGGTTTTCTCATGTGGGAATGCCTTGCTTTTTCTTAGAGATCTTGTAGCAAGAGATCTAAGGAAAGATTCTGATATGTAATTTCCACTTTTAGGTGTTAGGCCAAGCACTGGTTCTCCATATCTATGCATTCCCTTGAGGATACTACGTTATTTTTATAGAGGTGCAGTGGAAGGGGTTAAAACCCCATTGTTTGGAGCTAGTTTCCCAAAGGGAAGCTCAATATTATTATGGGAGCTGATCAAAATAGATTCTACATCCATTATTATGTGTATTCAAAAATTTTATGCAGAGCTACAGACCTACAGTGTTATTTCAGTATTAGACCTGCAGCTTTTCTTTTACATATTGTTTTCTGTGGGTAAACCCTTGCCGGGTGATCATAAAATTATGTAAAAGGGATTGGATCTATGTATTTATTCCTCATTGAGAATTATAATATAAATATCAGTAATTCTCTCTTATATTTCTAGGTATTTAATTCTATATATTTCGCAGTGTCTTTTGCAGCAGCTCCGACATTTGCATGTTTTGGGGTTTTTGTCCATTTTCAGCTATTTGAGCATGGGAGGCCTGTTTAAATTTGATGTTGGTATTTATTTCTGAAATAATCTTGCATACAGCTCCTATATTGACTAATATAAGGGAAAAAACCATTATTTTATAATGTTGTAACTCATTACTTAGGAAAACATCATTTCTGGGTCACTAGTGGTGCTTTTCCCCACTTGGTTGTCTTTCTGAAGTAATGTTTGCTGTAGTTTTTGTCAAATGATGAGCTATGCATATGATATGGCCTCTTATCTGATAATTTTCTTATTTCTCATGATTTTTTGAAGAAATTATGCAAATTCTGAAGTAGGATTTCCATTTTGCTGCAACCTTCCTCTTTCAACAGTTTTCAACTAGTCTAGTTTGTGGGAGATCTAATTAAGGTCTCTAAGCTCATTTTTTTTAGCTAAAATTCCATAAATAAGTCACATACATACCATATGAGAGGAACCAAGCATTAATCTGTGTTTCTGTTGCACATTTTTGCTTATACAGCATTTTCCTTGAGCTGCTTGTTAATAGTCCTGAAAGGGAAATATTAGCTTTCGACATAGTTCTATAGACAGAGTCTGCTAGTGGGCTAGCTAGCCTCTAGATCTCACCCTCTTTTTAGAGGTGACATATCCAGTAAATGCCCCTGCAGTCAATCTCTGGAATAGATCCAGTTGTTGATTGTTAATGTTTTCTTAAAAAAGGATTTTCATTTGCCAGATTCATGAGCATTTCCTGATTTGGAATATTACAAAGAATTTGTACTCTTTCTACTGCTATAACATTATTTTTTTTCCATCTATATCTTCTTGTCTCATAGCTCATAAAATAACGTTGTTGATCTATTGTATGTTCATGCATTAGTTGCAGTCCCTTCATTGGGCACTTTTTGAGGACATCTAAGTGTGGGAGATCTGTTTAAACCACTTAGAAGGATTTCTTTGTGTTAGCCCCCTATAAATATTTTGACAAGAAAACAGGGGCTAAGGTGTTTTGTGAGCCTTCAAGGAATGCATTTCTCTTGAAAGCACATCATCCTTGAAAGCTCCTTCATGCTCTCGGCCCTTTGATTATTTCCCTTTGTTGTTCTTAAGTCAATAAGCCTCACTGATTGTGAAAAATTGTGCTCTAAAAGGCCTTCATTTTCCCTTTGTACCCCTGCAAAATTCCCCATTTTAACCTTTTTCCCTTTTTTCAAAATTCCCCTTTTTACCCCAGAAATCCCTCCCCTAGTCCTTCTGAACCACCCACTTTGCCCTTTAAATTCTACGCACACCCCTTGTTTGGTCTAATTCCCCCTGTTTCCCTCTATCGTTACCCTTTCCTAGCCTCAAATTGCATAAAAAAGGCCGAAATCCCACATTTTAACATATTTAAGGCCTAGTCCTTTTCGGCCAGCCCCCAAAACCGTTTTCCCACATGACCTGGGTGCCAGAACCTGGCGCCAGCCCGAAAAGCGCTTTTCGTAAATGTGTATCGGGAGCGTTCTGAACTGTCGATCTATACAGATCAGACGGTCGTCACAAGCTCCACAGCGTCCGTCGCCCACCCCTTTCACCGCCCCGATCGCATATCCACCATCTGTTCAATCCGCAAATCAACGGTCAGTAGTTCATCTGCCTCAGTGGTCCCCGCGCCGCGCCCTGTCCAAAAACCAAAGGTTTCTATCACACTACCTTTGGAAAGTGGGTGATATTTTTCATTTCGAAGAGATTCCATTCACCGCCCGACGTGTGGCTCTGCGCACTATTTGAAAACCACCCTCCATCGCGCGTTATATTTTGGCCATGGACCCAGCGCGATATGCGCGTACACCATCCGATCTGGAGCTGTCCATCTAACAGTGATCGTGCCACAAAGATGCTCGGGAGTTAATCCAAGGAAAAAGGGATCCCTGGCCCACTATCAGTTGCCCTTCGATGCATTTTCAACCGTCGATCTCCTCCTGAGATCGGACGATCCAGATGAGATCACCCCTGCCATTGACTAGTTCCCACCGTCAAAGCTCCACGTCACATGCCTTCACAGCATTTCCACCATTTATTTTGTATTTTCGCCCGATTTCCAAAACCCTCCATCGTGTATTTTCTGCCATCGATCATCGCCCTCATGCAGGATTGAACGACCAGCATGCATTTCTACAATACGCCTCCACCTGTCTAGCCCCCCACCATTTTTGCATTATTTTTCCTATTTTCACCATTCCTCTGCATTTTTTTCTTTTTCTCCGCAGTCCCACTGTCATCCTCGCGGCCTTCCACTGCATCCATCCCCCTCTAGCATGATTTTTCTTAACAGGTTTTCATGTTTTGTAGGGTACCGGTGGTAAACGACCGCCATGATTCACAGTCACTGTTACAGTGGCAAAGAACGCAGGAAAGACCATGTTCAGAGGTTGAAATCATGAAGAAAGGCCTGGGAAGGCGTTATGAGAGGACTTTCATTAAAGGAACAGGGTTAAACTCTGTAAAACCTTTCCAGAGCCATTAAAGCACAGACTTCACTGATAGAGACAGGAATGGAGCGACAGAGAGTATCAGTTCAAAAGCAGGGAGTTTAAGGCATGTAATTGAATATTTCGAGCCTTAATTCAATGATTTAAAGGCAAAGTACCATATCGAAGACCCGGAGGATCACTCAAAAGGTCCAATGCACAGAAATCCATATCATCAGAGTGTTTACATCAGCAGAATGTTTTCTCCTGAGAAAGGACATAGTACTCATACGATTTTAGTTTACGTTGTGTCCATGAGAAATTTTCCCCCTGACAATAGCCCTATGCTATCAAAAGCATTTGTTACACAGTATGGCAGACCTGAGTCATTGATTTGTTTTGGTTCAGTTCACTAGAGTATTGCAGAGGCATTACAACAAGTACATCAAAGACATACCTGGAGTAAATGGCAGCCTGACGAAGACCACTCTTTCATCCAAAGAGTACTGAAGATAAATGCCCCGAATTTAAAATTTAATGGGGCCTCAGCCCTCTTCCTCTTCTGATTTTTAATGCTGCATTTAGTTTCCATCTACCCCCTCTGTCTTTCATTCAGCTATAAAATTCATGAAGGAACTCATTTTAAGGGTTGTTGTTGATCGAATATCTATGAACTACAAGCTGTTTCTTTTGAGACACAGTCACTATGTAAAGTTGTAAGATAGGCTAAGGGAGATATTTTCAGGTTGAATATCAAGCTGTTGGTAATGTTGTACATGACTGGTGTTGCTCTTTAATATGACAAGCACATTTCTTTGGATCCTGATTTAAAGCAGTGGTGATGTTTTTCTATCTCTGTATTTGTTTTACCTCATAGTTCGTTACATTTCATTTCTACTGGCTCGCATCAGAAATTTGGCATAGGATTTACCCTTGTTAGGTACCCTATGTTTCTGCTCTCCTTGCCTTCAATTTTTTCTGTTGTATGTGGTATTTGAGGATTGTTTTCAACTAATTTAACCAGTGTAGTGGTCAAAACATATGCTGCTAGCTGATGTATGAATTAATGAAGCTATTCTCAGATGTTCTTGTTAGGCTTTGATTAAATTAATTGGGAAACTAGGAGTTTAGAACTTTGTCTCTATCTCACTAGAATCCTTTCACTTGATTAAACCTTTCTAAGTTCCCTTAAGCTAGAGGCCGAAGCATTGAGAGTTCAAAGTCTCTCTCTGATCTTAGGTTTTCAACTTTGTGTCCCGAAATATTTAATGTTCCTTGTTTGAAGAGTTAAAATTTTAGGTTTTGGATCATGGGTGTCCAATGGCATGTCCTGTCCCTGGATCTAATTTCTGAAAGTTCACCTTGGAGGTTTCCTTGCTTTCACCCTCTCCCTTACCATTTCAAGCCACACTATCATCTTTAAGATGCAATGATTTAGATGACTATCCCAATTGAAAGCCTGCATATTGAATATAAAGTAAACCCTTTCCTGACTCCATTGCCCAATGGTTTTTAATGTTCCCTGATTCATCTATCCTTTTCCTAAAACCCTCTTTGCTCAGCCTTGTCTTATACTGAACCCTTCTTTCCTGACTCCCAACAACCACACAAAAATCAAAAAAATAAACCTCGTGCTTACAACTAGCCTAATATCTTAACTTTGAGCTTCAAAGACATAAAACCTTTGCTTATATAGAGAGATCCCTCTCTAGACCCAGGAGGGATAGATCCTGAGGTCTGAAAGTGGTTTTGATGTTGTCTCATCTTTTGGTCTTGCCAATCTGGCCAAAACATGGGAACCCCAACATAATGGCGACTCCGCTGGGGAAATATGAGAGTCTATAGCTAATAAAATTTGTCTGTCTCCCATTTTCATCACCAACATAATGGTGACTCCGTTGGGGAGCTTCTGAGTATTTTCCATCTCACTACATCACAAGAGCCTCAGAAACCTACAATCTCGGGTTAGGCTGGCAGTTAAACACTCCTATTCACAAATCTACCTCTATACCATTTGGTGTGTTTTGTCCCACACTCTCAGACAGAGTCTGGAAAGGGATAGATAGCCTTCATATCTCACTCTCTTTCAAAGGTGACATATCTGGTAAAATCCCTCCTAGTCAATCTCTGGTTAGAGTTTGCTGTGTTTTGAAGATATCCTTGAAAAAAACATTACATAAACACTGTGGTGGACAGTGTACCCCCCGGAAATATCCTAAACCTTCCACCTGGCGACTCCACGGTTCCTTAAAGATCAAAGACTCCACTGGTGATCAGTAGGCCTACTGATTTTCTTGGTTCACATAAGACTCCGCTGGGAGACCTGCCCCCATTACAACATCAACCATATTAAGAGTAACAAGTAGGGTTAAGCTGCTTTGTTGGAAAACAACATTCTGGCTTCAAGAACCATTCACACAAGAGCTTACCCTAACCCAAACCCACTTGAAATAGTTGACAACCCTGAGAGCGTCCTCAAGAGATCTCCTACACCTAAAAAACCAACTATTTCCAGCCACATCCATAGAGCTAACTCTACACCGGAAGACTTTACAACTCTTTTAGTCCCACCTTTTGACCTAGACCTACCAAACAGACTACCAAGAACTAGGTCATTCAGTGTTCTAGACCAGCGAGACCTTAAGTTTCCTGGTTCACCAACTCAAAGTGGTAAACACATTAGGGACAGAGAGACCCCTCCATCTACACCTCCTGAAATTCACTTCATTCAAAACTTGGGGCTCTGCCACCCTAAATTTGCTCAAAAAAATTTTGTTGGTCCTAGTATCCCTGTCAACCATATACCATCTACTCAAGCCAATCCCTTACCGCTTCAGAACATCATCATGGCAGCCTGGTATGCACCTCTAGCCTTACCCCAGCCTCTAGTGCCTCTACCCAATGATTATCAATCAAATATCCCACACTTCACGGCGAGAGAATCTACCGCAGCTCAACACCATGTAGATAGGATGGAAGACTCTTTTGACTACATGGAGGTAGATGATGATACAGTCAAAATGAGAATCTTTTCCCAGAGCTTAGGAGGTGATGTGAATAAATGGTTCAAAGGCCTACCTCCTAATAGTATCGAAGACCTTCCTGCTTTATATCATACTTTCATAAAAAAATGGGAAGTTAAGGCCAACCCTCTCCAAATCCTAGCAGAATACAAGAACCTGAAAAGAAATGTAGGTGAGAGTGTCCATGACTACTCTACAAGGTTTAACAGCGTTTATAACGCTCTTCCTCCACATATGAAACCTCCCCAAGGTATGGCTCTAGTGAAATATCCTGAAGGATTTGATGCTGACATGGCCTACCAGCTTAGGGAGAGAGATTAAAACACACTGGAATACATGCAAAAGGGAGCAGTGAGTGTAGAGGCCAATCTGATTGAGAAAAAAACAAGATTGAGAGCTGAAAAAAGGGTGACATATAGAGATGACACTGTAACTTCCACATCTGATCCCAATTATGATCGTCTATCTAGAAACATGGAAAAGCTATATAAAATGATGGAAAATATGGTTTTCACAGTTAGTAATCAGAACAGAAACCAAAATCATAACCAGAACCAAAACTTTAGAAGAAACAACACCACTCCCAACAGACAAAGAGACTTAGATCAACAAGTTATTCCCCCATTCCAAGAGAAATTTCTCGATGAAGATGAGGGAATCATAGGAGATTATGAGGGGAACACAATAAACATGTTTGGAGTAGAAAAATCAATCCACAACTGTTCCACAGAAGAAGATCAACCCTCACCCTCATATTGGAATGATGAAGGATTGGAATCTGAGGATTACAGACTTGGATTTGAAAATGCCATCATGCAGGTCAAGGAATAGTATGAACTTAGAAGCAAAAAGAGTCTAGAAAATTCCAAACCTAAAGCTTCTAAGGTCACCATCAAGAAAAGGCCTAAGAGAACTTCTAAAGCAGCTACTGAGAGTAACAAATCAGCAGCTGAGAGTTCTGGGAAGAACAAAGAAAAAGACAACCAAAACACTGATAAACAAAGTCAACCAACTAGCAGCACTAGCACTGCAGTTAGTGCTCCTGATAAAACAGTTCCTAACCTTGTACATAACGAGAATCAACACACTAATTCGGCCACTAAGGCAGTGGCTAACAAAACAGAGTTGAAAATTTCAAAGGGCCAGTCCACTTTCAATTTGGAGAGTGAGATTGCTAAAATTAAAATCTCTGTCCCACACTCTCAGCTGGCCACTCAGGATGTATATAAAGGCCAAATTTTGAAAGCTTTAAATCTAGGTGAAAAAAGTGACACTGTAAATCTGAGTGATGATCAACCATCCCTTCTATTTGGTCCAAATATAGAAGGAAAGTTTTAGGAAGGGGTAGTACCCCCTTTTTATATCAGTCTCAATATCCACGACAAGATCCTTCACAATGCAATGCATGAATTTGGGGCATCACACAACTTGATGCCCAAGGTAGTTATGGAAATATTAGGACTAGAAATAACCCATCCCTACAAAGACTTATATTCATTTTGTTCTAGCAGGGTAAAGTGTCTTGGCCTGATCAAGGATTTATGTGTGAGCCTTACCCAGATTCTAGCCAAGTGTATGGTCATGGATGTTGTAGTGGCAGATGTGCCACCCAAGTATGGCATGTTATTATCGAGATCATGGGGAGCCAAGCTGTAAGGTACAATGCAGATGGATGGGGCATATGCCACAATCCCTGTCTTCAGCCAAATTAGAAGACTGCATAGAGAGGCACAAATGAAATTCCTGGTCAGTAGCCCTGAAAAACCTGAAAATTCACCTTTATACTCAGTACACACAGATCTTGATTCCTTCATCCTTTGCAATGATGAATCCTTAGAGGGGCTATAATTCAAAAACAGAGATACAAACTATGAAACTGAGCCCAGGGACTTTAACATAATGGCTACTTTAGACTCGGAGGAGAACGATGTAGAAAAAATTGGACATTGCTCTGAAACACAAACTCATAGTGAACAAGAAATAGAATGCAATCAAATGATTAGTCACCCTCTGCAAGCCCATGCACCACACCAAGAACGAAACGATGTTAAGCCTGAGAGCGAACCTTTGTGGGAAATGAGTTTCGATGGGTCATGCACCAGGAGAACTGCAGGAGCAGGAGTGTGGGTGCATAACAGAGAGAGTGATTATGCAAAGAGTCATGCCTATAACCTGCACTTCAAATGTACCAATAATATCGCAGAGTACAAGGCTCTTATCCTAGGCTTGAATCTGTTGAAAAGATTAGGAGCCTGTAGGATAGCCGTGCATGGAGACTCTGAGTTGATCATAAAACAAGTGAATGGTGAATACACAGCGAAACATCCTAGGTTGAGAGCGTACACGAATGACGCTATGGATCTATTGAAAACCTTTTTAGAATACGATCTGGCATTTGTCCCTAGGAGTCAGAACGCAATTGCAAATGGATTAGCCTGCATGGCTAGTTCGTATCACAAGCCCCCCAGTGACCAACAAATCATCATTCAGACCAAATTTAGACTTGCAGTGCTGGACAACGAAAAATACTGGCAGGTTTTGAAGGAGATAAATAGATTGAGGATTTCCTGATAGGAAGGAATGAGTTTGAGTTTTCTGATGCAGACTCGAAATCTTATGATAGCTGCCTAAGTGAAGAAACCTCAGATGAGGAAGAAACACCCTGTAACATAGAAATAAACATTTTAACTAAACAACTTGGAAATTCAGACGAAAAATGTGTAAATGCAGAAAGTGAAGAAGTAGAGGTGCTGCACGCCAAATATAAGAACATACCTCAAGGTCTGGCACCTTTAGAGGACCTTTTTTACTTTGATGATGTAGCAAAAAATCCCACTATAGAACATGCAGACTCTGATGTTGAGGAATGCAACATAGGCACTGAAGATAGACCTAAAATGATCAAATTGGCTAAGTCCCTGCCTACAAACATGAAAAAGAAATACATTGACCTATTCAAGGAATTCATTGATGTGTTTTCCTGGAGCTATGAGGACTTAAAGGCCTATGACACAAACATCATACAGCACAAAATACCTCTGAAAGAAAATCAGAAGCCCTTCAGATAGAAACTCCGTAGAATAAACCCAAAACAATTGCTAGTAGTGGAAAAGGAAATAAAGAAGATGTATGAGGCAGGCATAATAGTTCCTGTGAGGTTCTCTGATTGGGTCTCAAACCTAGTGGCTGTAAGAAAGAAAAAAAGTGAGATCAGACTGTGTATAGATTTAAGGAACCTTAACAGAGCCTCACTCAAAGACAACTACCCTTTGCCAAAAATGGAACACATTCTTCAGAAAGTAGTAGGCTCAAAAAGGATCTCCCTGTTAGATGGTTTTTCAGGTTACAACCAAGTTTTAGTACTCCCAAAAGACCAACTCAAGACAACTTTTACCACTCCATGGGGCACTTTTATGTATGTCAAAATGACTTTTGGACTTATGAACGCTGGTGTAACCTTCCAACGAGCTATGGACATAGCCTTCTCAGATGAAATAGGGCACTTCATTGTCATCTATTTGGATGACATAACAGTCTATTCCAAGACTGAAGAAGAACACCTGAAACATCTGAGAAGAGTGTTTGAAAAATGTATAAGGTTCAGTCTATCATTGAATCCTAAAAAGACTGTATTTGGGCTGCAAGAAGGTAAGATTCTTGGCCACATCATATCTGAGAAGGGGATTAGGATAGACCCACAAAGAGTTGAGGGAATACTCCAAATCACACACCCGAGAAACATTAAAGAGCTACAGTCCTTCATTGGGAAAATTAACTTCCTCAGGAGGTTTATTCCCAACTTAGCTGAACACCTTAGGAATATGACAAACATGTTAAGGAAAGGTGTAGGAGTTAAGTGGAATATTGAGGCTAAGAAGTATTTTGAATCGGTTAAACTTTCACTCACCCAAGCCCCTGTCCTAATCAACCCTGATTTCTCAAAATATTTCTTGATTTTTTCATTTGCCTCCGAGCATACTGTGGTTGTAGTTCTTCTGCAGAAAAATCTAGAAGGAATGGAACAGCCCATTTCTTTCTTCAACAAAGCTCTGAGGGATGCACCCTTGAAATACAACATCATGGAAAAGTAGGCCTATGCCCTGGTTAAGGCCTTGAAAGACTTTAGGGTGTACATATTGCATTCCCACACCATAGTCTATGTGCCAAGTATAGTGGTTAAAGACATCTTGTCCCAAGACCCAGATGGGAAAAGGGGCAAATGGATTGTTGTGATCTTAGAATATGACCTTGAGATAAAACCCACAAAACTGATCAAAGGTCAAGGCTTAGCTCAACTAATGGCTGAATTAAATTTACAAGCCCTCGACATAAACATGGTAGATGCCTTGGATGATCAGTAGGGATTGCTTGAACTCACTGTTGAGGAGAAGTTTCAGAGCTCTCCATGGTATTCTGACATTATGTACATGCTCACACACCTCAATGCCCCTCCTGAACTGTCAAAGACGAAGGCGAGATTCCTGAAACTAAAAGCCAGAAGCTATTGCATAATGAATGAATGATTATACTGGAAACATACAAATGGCCTATTACTTAAATGTTTTCCTGAAACTGAGGCGGAGAGGACTAAAAAAGAGTTCCATGCAGGAGAGTGTGGAGGCCACCTGAACTGGAAAGCCACTGCTAACAAAATACTCAGAGCTGGCTACTATTGGCCTACCCTCTTCAATGACATCCATAAAATGATAATTGCTTGCCACAAATGCCAGATATTTGAAGGCAAAAGAAAACTCCTACCTCTACCTCTACAACCCATCACTGTTGAAGGTCCATTTCTGCAATGGGGTCTAGATTTCATAGGAGAAATTCATCCTGCTTCTTCTGCACAAAACAAATGGATCTTAACAACCACAAAGTACTTCACTAAGTGGATAGAGGCCATACCTACTAGGAATGGCAAAGATTCAGTCATCATTAGGTTCCTAGAAGGTCATATCCTCTCTCGGTTTGGCTGCCCAAGAAAAATAATCACTGATAATGCTGTTGCTTTTGGATCCAAGAAAATGGTTGATTTTTGTCACATATATCGAATAACACTTGGTCATTCAAAATATTATTACCCACAAGGTAATGGCTTAGCTGAATCATCAAACAAGAGCCTGGTGACCATCATCAAAAAGCTGCTGGAAGAGAAAAAAAAGTCATGGCATAACAAGTTAGTGCATGCCTTGTGGGCTGATAGGCTTACAACAAAGAAATCCATTGGCATGTCACCATATCAGCTTGTCTATGGAACAGAGGTAGTGTTTCCTACCAGCCTTGGAGTACCAGTGATTAAACTTGTCCAAGAAATCTAGACAGAAGAAGATAGCATGATGAGAAGGATAAACCAAACAATTCATTTCCAGAAAACAAGGGAAGAGGTCTATAACAGAGCTGTGAAGGTTCAGGAAAATATAAAGAAGTTGTTTGACAAAAGAACCAAAGCTTCTGATTTCAAAATTGGAGATAAAGTTCTGAAATGGGACTCAAGGAAAGAGGGCAAAGGAAAACACAACAAGTTTGACAGTTTATGGGAAGGCCCATACATCATCCAGGCCACTATGGGTCCAAATGCCTTTTTTCTATAAGGACCAGATGGTACAGAGCTGTTTGGGGGTCCTGTCAATGGCAGGATGCTCAAACACTACTTCTACTGATTTCCAATTTCCAGTTTCCATTTCCATTGTAAATACCATTGTTGTGTTATGATTTCAAGAAAAAGAGAAAATGTTCCCAAAAACAAAGAGAAAGGAGAGGTTCAGACATGCTCAAAACATGAACCTCTGAGGTGCAAAAGATTGGCTCTAACAAGATCAAAACCTGAGCCAGAAAAGAAGAAAACGATAAGCTCTAACATGCCCAAAACCAGAGCTGAAATGAAGAAGAGAAGGTGACTCCAACAAGCTCAAAACTTGAGTCACAAAGAAAGAAGGATGTTTCAAAACTTCAGATTTCAAGCCTTCAATTTTTTTTTTTTTCAGTTTTTTACGAGTTTGTGTCCATGTGCAACAGTATTTATGCCTTGGATCCACGGCAAAATAGACTGTCTAATCCTAGTTTGACTGTTTTTAAATTTCTGTTGTAGAATATAGAGAAGAAATCTGCTGGACGGTTTAATCCAAGCAGATGTTAGATTAGGTAGAGAAACATGTGAGGCCAACAGTTTAATCTGGTCTCATGGAGTAATAAGGGTAGAAATAGAATAGGTTTATTTTCTAGTTTGTAAAAAATAAATGATGTAACGGGTTTGCTAGTCCAAATGCACCCTAGAAGAAAAATGATAAGACTATAGTAGGGTAGGTAGATTGTTTGGGATTTTTTATGCTATTCTATCTTATTTGTGGCAGCCAGAATCAAAGAAGAAAGATGGCTCAAGAAGCAGGCATCTGGCCTACCTCAAAGATAATTTCTGGATTCTTGACTCCTTCAAGAAGAAGCCATCCCCATGTGGAGCCACTGTTAGCCCCCTATAAATTTTTTGACAAGAAAACAGGGGCTAAGGTGTTTTGTGAGCCTTCAAGGAATGCATTTCTCCTGAAAACACATCATCCTTGAAAGCTCCTTCATGTTCTCGGCCCTTTTATTATTTCTCTCTGCTGTTCTTAAGTCAATAAGCCTCACTGATTGTGAAAATTTGTGCTCCAAAAGGCCTTCATTTTCCCTTTGTACCCCTGTAGAATTCCCCATTTTTACCTTTTTCCCTTTTGTCAGAATTCCCCTTTTTACCCCATAAATCCCTCCCCTAGTCCTTCTGAACCACCCACTTTCCCCTTTAAATCCTATGCACACCCCTTGTTTGGTCTAATTCCCCCTTTTTCCCTCTATCGTTACCCTTTCCTAGCCTCAAATTGCATAAAAAAGGCCGAAATCCCACATTTTAACATATTTAAGGCCTAGCCCTTTTTGGCCAGCCCCCAAAACTGTTTTCCCACGTGACTTGGGTGCTAGAACCTGGCGCCAGCCCGAAAAGCGCTTATCGCAAATGTGTATCGGGAGCATTTTGAACCGTCAATCTATACAGATCAGACGGTCGTCACAAGCTCCACAGCATCCGTTTCCCACCCCTTTCACTGCCTTGATCACATATCCATCGTCTGTTCAATCCGCAAATCAAAGGTCAGTAGTTCATCTGCCCCAGTGGTCCCCGTGCCGCGCCCTATCCAAAAACCGGAGGTTTCTATCACACCGCCTTTGGAAAGTGGGCGGTATTTTTCATTTCGGAGCGATTCCATTCACCGCCCGACGCATGGCTCCGTGCACTATTTGAAAACTGCCCCCCATCACGCGTTATAGTTCGGCCGTGGACCCGGTGCGATATGCGCGCACACCATCCGATCTGGAGCTGTCCATCTAACGGTGATCGTGCCGCGAAGATGCTCGGAAGTTAATCCAAGGAAAAAGGGATCCCTGGCCCACTATTAGTTGCCCTCCGATGCATTTTCAGTTGTCGATCTCCTCCTGAGATCGGACGGTCCAGATGAGATCGCCCCCGTCATTGACCGGGTCCCACCGTCAAAGCTCCACGTCACATGCCTTCATAGCATTTCCACCATTTATTTTGTATTTTCGCCCGATTTCCAAAACCCTCCATCGTGTATTTTCTACCATCGATCATCGCCCTCATGCAGGATCAAACGACCAACATGCATTTCTACAATACGCCTCCACCTATCTAGCCCCCCACCATTTTTGCATTATTTTGCCTGTTTTCATCATTCCTATGCATTTTTTGCTTTTTCTCCGCAATCCCACTGTCATCCTCGCGGCCTTCCACTACATCCATCCCCCTCTAGCATGATTTTTCTTAACAGGTTTTCGTGTTTTGCAGGGTACCGATGGTAAACGACTGCCATGATTCACAGTCACTGTTAGAGTGGCAAAGAACGCAGGAAAGACCATGTTCAGAGGTCGAAATCATGAAGAAAGGCCTGGGAAGGCGTTATGACAGGAATTTCATTAAAGGAATAGGATTAAACTCTATAAAACCTTTCATGAGCCATTAAAGCACAGATTTCACTAACAAAGACAGGAATGGAGCGGCAGAGAGTATCAGTGCAAAAGCAGGGAGTTTAAGGCATGTAATTGAAGATTTCGAGCCTTAATTCAATGATTTAAATCAATGTACCAGATCAAAGACCCCGAGGATCACTCAGAAGGTCCAATGCACAGAAATCCATATCATCAGAGTGTTTACATCAGTATAATTTTTTCTCCTGAGAAAGGACATAGTACTCATACGATTTTAGTTTATGTTGTGTCCATGAGAAGTTTTCCCCCTGACAACAGTCCTATGCTATCAAAATCATTTGTTACACAGTATGGCAGACCTAAGTCATTGATCTGTTTTGGTTCAGTTCACCAGAGTATTACAGAGGCATTACATCAAGTACATCAAAGACATACCTGGAGTAAATGGCAGCCTGACGAAGACCACTCTTTCATCCAAAGAGTACTGAAGATAAATGCCCCGAATTTAAAACAGAATGGGGCCTCGGCCCTCTTCCTCTTCTAATTTTTAATGTTGCATTTAGTTTCCATCTACCCCCTCTGTCTCTCATTCAGCTATAAAATTCATGAAGGAACTCATTGTAAGGGTTGTTGTTGATCGGATATCTATGAACTGCAAGCTATTTCTTTTGAGACACAGTCTCTATGTAAAGTTGTAAGATAGGCTAAGGGAGATATTTTCAGGCTGAATATCAAGCTGTTGGCAATGTTGTACATGACTGGTGTTTCTCTTTAATATGACAAGCACATTTCTTTGGATCTTGATTTAAAGCAGCGGTGATGTTTTTCTATCTCTGTATTTGTTTTACCTCGTAGTTCATTACATTTCATTTCTACTGGCTCGCATCAGAAATATGGCATAGGATTTACCCTTGTTAGGTACCCTATGTTTCTGCTTTCCTTGCCTTCAATTTTTTCTGCTGTATGTGGTATTTGAGGGTTGTTTTCAACTAATTTAACCAGTGTAGCGGTCAAAACATATGCTGCTAGCTGATGTATGAATTAATGAAGCTGTTCTCAGATTTTCTTTTTAGGCTTTGATTAAATGAATTGGGAAACTGGGAGTTTATAACTTTGTCTCTGTATCACTAGAATCCTTTCACTTGATTAAACCTTTCTAAGTTCCCTTAAGCTGGAGGCCGAAGCATTGAGAGTTCAAAGTCTCTCTCTGATCTTAGGTTTTCAACTTTGTGTCCTGAAATCTTTAATGTTCCTTGTCTGAAGAGTTAACCTTTTAGGTTTTGGATCACAGGTGTCCAATGGCATGTCCTATCCCTAGATCTGATTTCTGAAAGGTCACCTTGGAGGTTTCCTTTCTTTCACCCTCTCCCTTACCATTTCAAGCCACACTATCATCTTTAAGATCCAATGCTTTAGACGACTAGCCCAATTGAAAGCCTGCATATTGAATAGAAAGTAAACCCTTTCCTGACTCCATTTCCCAATGGTTTCGAATGTTCCCTGAGTCATCTCTCCTTTTCCTAAAACCTTCTTTTCTTACCCTTGTCTTATATTGAACCCTTCTTTCCTGACTCCCAACAACTACACAAAAATCAAACAAACAAACCTCATTCTTACAACTAGCCTAATATCTTAACTTTGAGCTTCAAAGACATAAAACCTTTTCTTATATAGAGAGATCCCTCTCTGGACCCAGGAGGGCTAGATTCTGAGGTCTGAAAGTGGTTTTTATGTTGTCTCATCTTTTGGTCTTGAAAATCTGGCCAAAACATGGGAACCCCAACACTTTGGAGCTTCCTCTTGGATTTAGCACTTAGACACATTTTTCTAAGGGATCCAGGTCCTGGTTTCAATTGTTGTAGTAGCTATTACTGGAAAATTCATTTTCCAGTCATGCCTTGCTAGTTGTTCCAGATTTGGAATATTACACTTGCAATTACTTATGTCAGTAATGGTGTTATAATTTTTTATTCTCTTAAAGGAACTCTTTCTAGACATGCACCCCATCAAAAATAAATCATCGAGTGAAAATGAATGGAAATGAATGAATAAGAGGGTGTGTTGGGGTGTGTTAGAGAGTGCCAGATGTTCGAAGGGGGGAGTGACAAGGCATGCTAGGGAATGTTATGGAATTTCAAGAAGTGCCAGTGTGTGCTAACATGTGCTAGATAGTGCCAAGGCATGTCGGTGCATGCCAAGACATGCCATGTGTTAAGGCATGACGAGATGTGACAAGTGTTAGGGTATGCAAATGCGTGTCAAGGAGTGTCCGGTGACAAAAGGGAACACCAAGTTAAAATGAAAATAAATGAACACATATGAGGGTTAATAATTCATGACCTTACCTTTTCAAGAGGGGCATGCTAGGCATACCAACACTAGTGACAATACATGCCAAGGGCCAAGTTTTATCGTGTCTTAAGTTCCAAATCATCCTCTATTACTTCTCTATTAATTGTGAATAATTGATCTCAAATAAATTTTATCTTAAATCATGCCAAGGAATTCCAGGGCATCGAAACATATGCCAATAATTTTTAAGTGCCAAGAGCCAATATGTGCCAGGGAGTTATAGGGCATGCTATGGAGTTCCAGGTTTGTTAAGGAGGGAGTGACAAGATATGCTAGATATTTACAAGGGATGCTAGAGTGATAGGGAAGCATACCAAGATGTTCCTAGTGCCAATGTGTGTTGAGTGTTAGTGAGTTCCAAGGAAACACAAGGGAGAACTATGTAAAAATGCATGGAAATGAATGAATAAGACTATGTGACAGGGAGTGTCAGCGAGTTCCAGGAGTGCTAAGGAGGGAGTGACATGGTATGCTAGGCAATGCTAGGTTATGGTAGTGTGTCAGAGTGGCATGTGGCTAAGATGTTCCAGGTTCAAGGGTGTGCCAATACAAAATAGGAAGTGTTAGGGAGTCCTAGGGACACACAAGGGAGCACTAAGTGAAAATAATGCATGTAAATGAACAATTAAGAGATTGTGATAGGAAGTGTCACTGAGTTCCAAGTGTGCTAAGGAGGGAGTGAAAAGTATGCTAGAGGTTAGGGAAACATGCCAAGATGTGCCAGGTGGTAGGGTGTGTCAATGCATGCCAAGGAGCGTTATGGAGTTCCAGGGAAAAACAAGGGAGAAATAGTTTCAAATGCATGGAAATGAATGCCAAGGAATTCTAGGGAAATTTTCTATAAATACAACTGATAGTTATGTTACTCTAAACTATGTTACAATAAGGATCAAGGGCCTTTTTATTATTTAAAATAAGATAAAACCCTAAATAGCCAAAACCCTAACTTGAGGATATGTAACACCAAGGGTTTATGGGCCTCGTTGGGGTTAGTTGGGCAGCCAACATCATGGGTCATAACTTGGTTATATGATCTCTGTTTGACGCACATTATACCTCGATAGAAATATCTGTTTGAGGACTACAATTGCTGATGTGATTTCTAAGAAATCGCTAAACCTTTCATGCCCAAAAAACGTCGTTTGGGGCCTCAAAATGGCTCCGGAAGTTCAGGACTCAAAATACTGACAAAATTAGTCAATGATGCTATAATTAATGAAACTGAAAAACTGAAAGAGACAATGGTGAGGGCCCAAGTGGAATAGGCAGGTGGCCACCAATATCCACCTCAATCACCTTAACTCAAATTTCTTGAGCTAACTCAGTCATCATGACTTAGTTAACTTACACAAGTTGTTATGAGATTAAATTACAATTTATTGTCTAATTTATTTAAGGGAAAAATAAATTATACGACTCACATTCCTCGCTCGTGGTACATCAAAATTCCTCACTAGTGTGGGTGCATTTTTTTTTGTCCTTTCTAGTTGCCCATTTCACTGTTTCTGGTTGCAAATTTCAACACTCCCTCTCAACAAGAAAGGAATTCAATCTATCCCCATCCGGTACCTTTGGAATGTTCTACATGCAACACTTCTCTAGTGTTTCTTGCACCTGCAAATCCTGAAACTAAAAATCCTCAAAACAACTAAATCAATATAATGCATATGTCATCTAGTACTGGATTCTCTGCACTGCTGCTGACATCTGCATCTGTGCCCCTTAAACTATTGTCAACTCTGATTTGCACTCCAGTATCTGACATCTTTCACTCTGATTTTTGTCTTGCTAACATCTAACTTCATCAATCTAACTGATCCTTCTTGCTACTGCTATACTGTGGGCTCCTTGAAGCCAAGTTCGATCCTCGTAAATTTATTGCAAAAGTGAATAAAACCCAAGCAAAAAAGGCATGAAATAAAGTAAGCCCTCTCTTTATTCAAATGTTAGTTATCTTTCCTGATGCCTATGGAATGGAAAATAAGGATTCATTACTTCTTGTTGCATTTGAGTGAGATACTTTACCTCTACATGCACAGATTCAACATAAGATGAGTTGGCAAGGTGAGATTTAACTAAGCTCCTTAAGGTCAATGGGTGTTGATCCTAGATTTTTCCTACATGGTTAAGAAAATTTTAGAGTCGTTATCGACGATATTACATAAAAGCATGATAACATATATAAAGATCATATAAGTCACTAACATACTTCGAGGTAAATGGGCCATGAGTCTAAGGTTTGATAAGTATTATGCTAAGAAATGGTATTACCTTAGTTTGAAGGTAATTTTCTACTAATTTCAACCACCCCCCCCCCCCCACAGACTTCAAATTTTAGACCAAATAAGAAATCATAAGCACCCTTATTCTTGTGAAAATGCGAAGAATCGGGACTTGACTAGATTGACCTCCCCTCCTCACTTCTTGAAGCATTAACTCACCTTACTGAAATGTGATGCAGGAGCATTAGACCCGAAACACTTTTGTACATAAATAAATATTAGAAGGGGGGTCTCATGTTTATTTTCCCCATATAAATATCCATAGTTGAGTTATTTTAATTAGTTAGAAAGGAAAATATTGTAACAGCCTGTATGATTGAGGGGCACCTGAAGAGATAGTCAGTTTGGAAGTTAGTTTAATTTGTATCTGTAGGAAGTTGAAGAGTCTGCGAGTCATCAAGGAATTGAATCGATTCCTTGTAGTTGTATAAATATAACCCTCTGTGATAGAGTCGGGGGGCTGCACGATAGACCTGCACAGGGCTGCAGAGACCTGCACAGGAAGGGCTACACAGGCCTGCACCTGTACTTGCAGAGAGCTGCATAGGAAAGGAAGATGGCCATCAGATTGAAGACCTGGCCAGTTAATAATCGTAACTCAATTCATTTGTAATTTAGAAATGTTCAGTATATTTGTGCTTCGGAGAGTTGATTCATGTGTGACTGTATATCCACGTTGTTGGATAAGTTCTGTGTAATTATATGTTTGAATCCAAATAGAGAATAATCGAACCCTGTGATAGTTAAGACCCCGTGGGTTATTTAAGAATCTGTCTATGCGATCAATAATGAGAATGTGTGGTAATCCCTGTGGTAAAGTACCGCAACCGTGGACTGTGTATCGTCGAGCAGCGACATGAGAATGGCATAGTCGAGTGAATAATAGGATCTGTGTTAACCTGGCGGAACCGAGAAAAAGGAGTGGAACCAGAGCGCAGCGGAGAACGGAACTAGGAAGGAAAGTTCTGGTGGAACCTTGCGGGAAAAGCAGTTTGGAACGAAACCAAGGTGGGATTGCAAAGGCGAATTTTCCCATTCCGCACCACTTTTGGTACGGAAGTGGTATTCCCCCGACGACGAGCGATTCCACAGACTGTTGGACACGTGGCAAGGGGCCCGTTTCAAAACCACCGTTTAAGTTGCGATTTCGCGCGTTATCCATCGACCGAAGATGCCGAGCGAAATGGCTATACACCGTCGATCTGGGCAAGGGCGATCGGACGGTGATCGTTTGGAGAAGATGCGTGAGATTTAACGAAAGCGCCCGGAGGTTAAGCAAGTATGGTGTACGCGTTCGTTTGATTGAACTGTGGGGCCGGCAGAGTCATATATATATATATATATATATATGAATTGGTTTAATTATGGTTTTCAACGTATATGTCCGATGGAAGATATATTAAGGTTTATAATGAATGTTGTGTGGTTTTAATAAATAATGGAACATGCGAACGAGAGGCATATATATTATACATTGAGATATTACGTGTGGGTTAATATATAGTTTTCATAACCAAAGGGTTATGTTGTGTATAATGCTCAAATATGAAATGTTGAACATAAATAGTGGGGAAGCCTCGTTCTTCGGACGTAATATGATATTGGATTAACGGACAAGTAAATCCAAAGGATGAATTAGATTTCGAGACTGTAATTCTTTGGCTTGGAGTTATTTAACCTCCAGTCCCGGAAACAAGAACCTGCTAAATTGCCGGAATTGTGGATGGTTGAGTGCGCTGGTTCTATTTTGACAAAAGACTTGTTGTATTGGGAGATATAAGGTTGAAAATGTATTCATTAATAAAATTCTATGAATTTGATGAATGAATGGAGGAAAGGATTAAGAAGACCCTTATGGAATAAAAATATGGAATTTGGGAGTGCAGAGATTGTCAGGTTGGCACATAGCTTCAGGAAATAAAATTTAGGAATGAATCCACACACAGTTTAAGTAAAACATTGAAAGTACTGGGAGTGTGGGTAGAGCGGGGTTACCCCTGCACCAGAGTGGTATCGGAGCTAGAATTTAATTAGCTCGTTGAATAGTTTATTTTGGACATGCACATGTACTGAAACATAAAAGAATAGTTGATATTTGAATCTGTTTGACAGAGGAAACTACAGATTTTATTTGACAAACAGTGAAGGTCTCTAGATGAGCAGAATCTGGATTGGAAGACAGAAGATTGCAGCAGGTAGATGCAGTGCAGGTGAAAAGAGGATAAAAAGAAGCAAGATCAGTCAGGGATCTTGAGAGGTAAGAGAGTGAGCCTGGTATTCAGCTAGAGGCTGGATAAGGAGGAAAATTGTAGTGTTCTCGAGAGAAGATGAGCCTTATTTGAACTCTGGTTGGAAGGATTTTTTTGCAGAATGTAGAGTGCAAACAATTGAAGACATCTCAGCAGAAGTAGATCACAGCTTTGAGAGCAGTGATAGAAGAATCCAACAAGGGATTCCGAGTGCATAAAGAGTGTGGCAGAACCTGAAATAATTCCCAACTGAGGTTGGATGAATGAATAAAAGGGGTGTTCTTGAGAAAGTTGCAGAGTGAAGCCTAGAGAGCAGAGAGAGTGCTCAGAAGGTTCCAAAGAAGAAGGGACCAATACTTGCCAAAAGCCGGAGCTCAGGAGAGAATCTTGGTGAGGTAAGTTGCAACAAGAGAGCTTGCTGTTGCAGAGCCTTAGTGCAACTTGTGAGTGAAGAACTCCTAGAGAAGAGAATGGCTACTGAGAGCCATAGCAGGGACTGCAGAGATTGCAGAGGTTCTGAGAGAAACCACAACAGAAGAGTGTGGGAAGAGGCCAAATCAAATGGCATGAGGAAGAAGAAATCCACAGATGAAGAATTGCAGAGAGAAATAGCTGAGATCAGGGAAGAGATTAATGAACTAAAGAGAAGGATAGAAGAAAGCCAGAGAATTGGTTGGCTCATGAAGAAGAAGATAAAGTGGCAAAGGCTACAAAGGAAGAAGGAGCAGATGATGAATGCTCGGATGAAAAGGGAAATACTCAGGGCAATTGAGTATTTGGAGAAGGACTTGGAGACTGAAGCTTCAAGTGGGACCAAGGGGTCCAAGAACCTTACATCTGACGTATTTTGTATGATTGCAGGAACAGCAGGTGAGAAAGAACAAACTGCTGATGTTGTCACTGAGGAAGAAGATGGAGCAGCTACATGTTTTGAGGATGTCCATGCACAGTTGGAGAAAGATTCTTCTTTCCAACATATTGGAAGCAGAAGAGATTTAGTTTGTGATATTTACCAAAAGCTGGAGGCTGAACAGCTTGAGGACTCTGAAGAAGAGACCATTGAAGAATCTCTGGAAAATATAGAAGACTTGGAACAGCAGAAAGATTTGGTGACAAAATCACCAACTGAGACCATGAGGTCTTATGTTTTTACAACTGACAAGTTGTGTGTGAATGCAGGTGTTAATGAAGGTAGTTCACATGATGAAAATGTGACAGATGAAGTTGACTGTTGCCAAGTAAAGTATGATGAGTATCTTTCAGATGAAGAACAGATTGAACTATTGCAGCAGAAGGAGTCCATTAATTCCTTATTTGGTAGAGGAGATTGTTTCAATGGGGATGATGATGATGAGATTGTCATTAAGGCTGATAATGACAGGCTGCTTTTGTTAAATGGCCATGTGGAGAATGATGGACAAGTAGCTGGAGTCTTTGTAGAGATGGGAAATCAGGATTCCATTCTGATGAAGGAAGAGGAGATAGTGACAGCAGAAGACAATGAAGATGTTGAGGATGTTCTCTTGGAGGAGATGCCAATATTGTGGCATGAGCAGAGGACAGAACCACAGAAAGAAGGTGTTCAGATGGTGAGGACAAAAATGATTGAAGATGAGAGAGTTCATTTTTATGAGCTGGAACAGAAAGACATCCTTGAAGGGGATGGTGCAGAAGAGAGACTGGCTGATAGTCTCAAGAAATGTTTGAAGATTTGGAATCAGCATTCTGATGTGCTGATGGAAGAGAAAAGAAAGTTGGGACAACATACTGAGGTGATGACAGAAGAAGGAAAGGCTTTGAGGCCTTGTGAATTTTGTTTTAACAAATGTTTGAGGAGTACAGATCCTGTTGATGCTGAAGGAGAATTGACAGCATGGGGAAGTCAATTGAAAGAGAAGGAGAATTATGTGGAGGACTTTAAACCATGGAATGGAAAATTTGAGCTACTGGAGAGTATGTTGAATCAACAGGATTCCTTACAAGAGAGAAGACCTCAATTACAGAATTGGGGGCTGCAAAATGAGAAGACACAATGGGATAGAGAGAGAAAAGAATTGCTGATTGAATCATCAGTAGGGACCATTGGGTCTTGGGGTTTTGGAACTAAGGAAGTGGCTATGTTGACAGGCAAGGCAGAAGACAATCCATCACTTGGAATTGTATTAGAAGAAGAAGAGCTATTGCAGAATGAGGATGAGCAGCTGAATGAAGATGAGACAGCCATTTCTCATGGGCAGGAAAATATTTTTGCTATTGATAGCAAGGATGAATTGGCTTGTTCGAATAGCCAAGAGAAGATTGAAGAGAAGACTGTATGGCAGACTGTTGGGGCTGCTACAGCAAGGGAGAATCAGAGTTTCACTCTGACAGGAGATGAAGATACAGTGGCTAGAGAACTTGGTTTGACTGCTGGAATCAACCAAGAAGAAGGAAGGCCATTGCTGAAGATTGCCAAGACAGAAGAAGAAGATGCTGAACTTGAGTTACAGCATGGAGGAGATTTGTTTGGCCAAAGGAGATGGCAAGAATTTTTGCTGAAGGTATTCAGAAAAGGAGGTGAAATGCCATAGCAGCAGCTTGGAGTGTTACTGGAGTGAGTGCTGAAGCAACAAGCTGAAGTGTTGCCAGCAGAGGAGCATAAGTTTTACTGTTGCAGAAAGGACATGGATGATTGGGTGGCAGTAAGAATAGTGAATAAGGTAGCAGTAAGAACTGAAGAGATGAGAATGCAGCAAAAAGAAGCAAGCATCCTGCAGTTAGAGGAAAGATTAGACAAAGAGATTGAATTTGTAAGGAAACTGATGCAGAGGATGCCTCAGAGGAGGACAGCAACAAAGAAGCAGAGAATTAGCAGCAGCAAGAAAGAGACAGTCACTGACTGTGAGAGCATAGCAATTGGAAAGCTACAGCACAAGGTATGGAAGCCAGAAAGAAGGCGAAAGAAGAATGCTGCAACAAATGACCAGTTGCAGAACAGAGTATGGGATCCAGGCAGATAAAGATAAAGCACATGATCAGGAGATCCTGAATCATTTGAACCTGGGGAGTCTGATGCAGGAGCATTAGACCCGAAACACTTTTGTACATAAATAAATAATAGAAGGGGCATCTCATGTTTATTTTCCCCATATAAATATCCATAGTTGAGTTATTTTAATTAGTTAGAAAGGAAAATATTGTAACAGCCCGTATGATTGAGGGGCACCTGAAGAGATAGTCAGTTTGGAAGTTGGTTTAATTTGTATCTTTAGGAAGTTGAAGAGTCTGCGAGTCATCAAGGAATTGAATCAATTCTTTGTAGTTGTATAAATATAACCCTCTGTGATAGAGTCGGGGGGCTGCACGATAGACTTGCACGGGGCTGCAAAAACCTGCACAGGAAGGGCTACACAGGCCTGCACCTGTACTTGCAGAGAGCTGCATAGGAAAGGAAGATGTCCATCAGATTGAAGACCTGGCCAGTTAATAATCGTAACTCAATTCATTTGTAATTTAGAAATGTTCAGTATATTTTTGCTTCGGAGAGTTGATTCATGTGTGAATGTATATCCACGTTGTTGGATAAGTTCTGTGTAATTATATGTTTGAATCCAAATGGAGAATAATCGAACCCTGTGATAGTTAAGACCCCGTGGGTTATTTAAGAATCTGTCTATGCGATCAATAATGAGAATGTGTGGTAATCCCTGTGGTAAAGTACCGCAACCATGGACTGTGTATCGTCGAGCAGCAACATGAGAATGGCATAGTCGAGTGAATAATAGGATCTGTGTTAACCTGGCGGAACCGAGAAAAAGGAGTGGAACCAGAGCGCAGCGGAGAACGGAACCAGGAAGGAAAGTTCTGGTGGAACCTCGCGGGAAAAGCGGTTTGGAACGAAACCAAGGTGGGATTGCAAAGGCGAATTGTCCCATTCCACACCGCTTTTGGTACGGAAGTGGTATTCCCCTGAAGACGAGCGATTCCACAGACCGTTGGACACGTGGCAAGGGGCCCGTTTCAAAACCACCGTTTAAGTTGCGATTTCGCGCATTATCCATCGACCGAAGACGCCGAGCGAAATGGCTATACACCGTCGATCTGGGCAAGCGCGATCGGACGGTGATCGTTTGGAGAAGATGCGTGAGATTTAACGAAAGCGCCCGGAGGTTAAGCAAGTATGGTGTACGCGTTCGTTTGATTGAACTGTGGGGCCGGCAGAGTCATATATATATATGAATTGGTTTAATTATGGTTTTCGACGTATATGTCCGATGGAAGATATATTAAGGTTTATAATGAATGTTGTGTGGTTTTAATAAATAATGGAATATGCGAACGAGAGGCATATATATTATACATTGAGATATTACGTGTGGGTTAATATATAGTTTTCATAACCAAAGGGTTATGTTGTGTATAATGCTCAAATATGAAATGTTGAACATAAATAGTGGGGAAGCCTCGTTCTTCGGACGTAATATGAGATTGGATTAATGGACAATTAAATCCAAAGGATGAATTAGATTCTGAGACTGTAATTCTTTGGCTTGGAGTTATTTAACCTCCAGTCCCGGAAACAAGAACCTGCTGAATTGCCGGAATTGTGGATGGTTGAGTGCGTTGTTTCTATTTTGACAAGAGACTTGTTGTATTGGGAGATATAAGGTTGAAAAGGTATTCATTAATCAAATTATAGGAATTTGATGAATGAATGGAGGAAAGGATTAAGAAGACCCTTATGGAATAAAAATATGGAATTTGGGAGTGCAGAGATTGTCAGGTTGGCACATAGCTTCGGGAAATAAAATTTAGGAATGCATCCACACACAGTTTAAGTAAAACATTGAAAGTACTGGGAATGTGGGTAGAGCGGGGTTACCCCTGCACAAAAATGGTTAGATGATAGTTTAGTTTCACCTTTCATCATACTCGCACTCTCATGAGGGTGAAGAGGGCCTCCATGTTTGTTGTGATAAGGCATGGACAAAGTAATTTCAGAGAAGGGGAGACTTTGGGTTGAGCACAACATTGTTTTTCTAATGACTTGGTTGGGTTCCCAAGTTTCAAAAAAAGTAAGGCTATCTATGGGGGTATGACAGTTAGGTAGTGCCAAGGTGTTCTAGGGAATGTAAGGTTCCCAAGTAAGGCTAGTTGTAAGGGCATGAGTGCCAACGTGTGCTTGGGAATCCTAATATGTGAGAGATAGTGTGAAGGCATGTCAAACAAGATAAGATGTTCCAAGTGTTAGGGCATTCCAAGATGTGCAAGGGTGTGACAATGCGTGTCAGGTACAGTCAAGGAAACAAAACTAAGAAAAAATTTAAACTACCAAGATATGAACACATAAGAGGGTTAATAAGTCATCAATTTACCTTTTCCGTGAGGGGCATGCTAGGCAGACCAACACTAGGTGCGAATAGGTGCCAAGTGCCAAGTGTCGAGTGTTAGTGCATCCTATGTGCCAAATATTCCTATATTGCTTCTCATCTACTTTCCAATAATTGATCTCAAATAAATTTAATATTAAACCATGACAAATCATGCCAACTCATCTCAATGCATTTCAAACATGCTAAGACTTTCCAAACGCTAACATGTGCCAAGTGCCAATGTGTGTCATGGAATATTATGCATGCTATGAAGTGGCAGGGCATGTAAAAAAGTGCTAAGTAGAGAGTTCCAATGCATGATGAGGAGTGTTAGGGAGTACTAGGACAACACAAGGGAGCACTAGGTCAAAATTCATGGAAGTGAATGAATATGAGGGTGTGTCGGGGAGTGGAAATAAGTGCTAGTTTTCATGCCAAGGAGGGATTGAAAAGGTATTAAAAGCATTCACACACCATATTGAACACTCACTTCTTACCATTCCCACACCATAAAAAAACCCTAAAAACTTCATTCTTAAAATCTCTTGTGTACTTTCCTAATGTCATTCAAGTATAATCTTGCAATTACTTATGTCAGTAATGGTGCGATCATTTTTTTATTCTCTTAAAGGAACTCTTTCTAGACATGCACCCCATCAAAAATAAATCATCAAGTGAGAATTAATGGAAATGAATGAATAAAAGGGTGTGTTGGGGTGTGTCAGCGAGTGTCAGACGTGCGAAGGGGGGAGTGACAAGGCATTCTAGGGAATGCTATGGAATTTCAGGAAGTGCCAAGGTGTGATAACATGTGCTAGATAGTGCCAAGGCATGTCAGTGCATGCCAAGCATACCAAGACATGCCATGTGTTAAGGCATGACGAGATGTGACAGGTGTTAGGGTATGCGAACACGTGTCAAGTAGTGTCAGGCAAAAAAATGGAACACCAAGTTAAAATGAAAATAAATCAACACATATGAGGGTTAATAATTCATTACCTTACCTTTTCAAGAGAGGCATGCTAGGCATACCAACACTAGTGTCAATACATGCCAAGGGCCAAGTTTTATCATGTCTTAAGTGCCAAATAATCCTCTATTACTTCTATCTTAATTGTGAATAATTGATCTCAATTTTTTTTATCTTAAATCATGAAAATGAATTCCAGGGCATCCAAACACATGCCAAGAATTTTCAAGTGCCACTAAGTTCAAAGAGCCAATATGTGCCAGGGAGTTGTAGGGCATTCTATGGAGTTTCGGGTTTGCTAAGGAGGGAGTGACGAGATATGATAGATATTTCCAAGGCATGCTAGAGTGATAGGGAAGCATACTAAGATGTTCCAAGTGCCATTGTGTGTTTAGCGTTAGCGAGTTCTAGGGAAACACAAGGGAGATGTTCCAAGTGCCATTGTGTGTTTAGCGTTAGCGAGTTCTAGGGAAACACAAGGGAGAACTATGTAAAAATGCATGAAAATGAATGAATAAGACTATGTGATAGGGAGTGTCAGCGAGTTCCAGGAGTGCTAAGGAGGGAGTGACATGGTATGCTAGGCAATGATAAGTCATGCTAGTGTGTCAGAGTGGCATGTGGCCAAGATGTGCCAGGTGCCATGGTGTGCCAACACATGATAGGAAGTGTTAGGGAGTCCTAGGGACACATAAGTGATGCATGTAAATGAGCAATTAAGAGATTGTGATAGGAAGTGTCACTGAGTTCTAGGTGTGCTAAGGAGGGAGCGAAAAGGTATGCTAGAAGTTAAGGAAACATGCCAAGATGTTCTAGGTGCTAGGGTGTGCCAATGCATGCCAAGGAGCATTATGGAGTTCCAGGGAAAAACAAGGTAGCTGTTAGTGTCAGTCTAGTCATACTGTCATCAGTGATCAAAATTTCTCTTTTGCATTTGCATATTAGGAGTCCCATACCATAAATTTCACCATTCCGCTAGGTCATGGATTCACTGATGGTAGTGGTCTTTCATCAGTTTTCCCTCATGAGAAACTTGTTGATTCTCCTCTCGATGGTCTTCAGTCATGAGTTAATTTTACTTGGTAAGTCATGTCAGTAGGTCATAGGATGGGTCTCATTAGGTTCTAAGGTCTCATCATGGTCAAATTAATAAGTCAAGTGTTAATAAATATCAGCAAGGTCATGATGAAATCAATAAACTCAAAGTCACAGCACTTGGAAGATCAAAGAGATTTTTTATTTAGTTTGATGTAATTTTCACCTCAAAACCATGTTTTGAGGTGAAAACATGATATTTTTCTTTTATTATCATTCATTATGTAATTTTATGTCATCATATGTAATAAGTCACATTTCAGAAACTGTTATCTCCTCCAAGTCATCACCCTGCCTTTCAAAGAAGTTTTCCACAACATTTTCAGCATCAAATCATGTTCTAAGTAGACTCAGCAGAAAGAGCTTGGAAAGAGCTTTCCAACTGTATACTACACTCCCAAGACTGACTTCTGGATTGAAATTTATGCCTAAGTGAACAAAAATCCCCTATATCCTAACCCTTCCCCTTTTTCGCTCCTTTCCCTTAAACTTTATTTTATTAAAGTTTAATATTCTCCTTTGTAAATCCCTTTTTCCCCATCTGATGACAAATCACATTATTAAAATCTTTAAAATATATATGCGATGCATTAACCACTTCCCCTCCACACTCCTTTAAAACCTTATAATAACGTTTTAAAGCTTTGTTATTATAAAATCCTGATGAAACAAACCACTTCCCCTCCATGCTTTTTAACTTTATAATAAAATCCCCTCCCGTTGCAATTGGAATAATCCAACCACTTCCCCTCCATACCATAGAACTTTAATATAAATTTTTAAAAGTTATATATCCTATAAACCCCGCCGATCCTTTCATTTCCCCAATCGCATCACAACATTCGAAATGTGCGCTCGGATTGGCCCTCCTCTTAACGAAAAATCTGATGCGATTGAAAGTCCTGATTGCCATGTCCCCCGATTGACTCTGCCCGATGTTGTATTGGCTGTTGATCTGCCCATCCGATCGGACGACCCATACTTGATCGGCGATTTCCAATACCTCCTCCCAATTGACACCCTCTAATTACCCTCTGCCATCGATTTCTTCATCCCATTGGATGGCCTGCAAGCCGTCGTGCTCATTGCAATCGATGATTTCCCTTTGCGCCATATATTTTCCCTCCGCCCTCCTCCGATCTCCGATGCTGATGGACCTACGGGTCCCAACATTTAATATTCTCTGCCCATACATAATTCAATGGCCCTTTACCTTTGTTGAACTTAAATTTTGTTTATTTTGTTTTATACAAAGGCCTTTCCCCATCGCATCGGAGGTATGTTATTATGTAATAAACTTTAACCCCGCTCCCAAGCCCGATTCTGATTGCGATTCATACCCCGGTCCCACCTTAAAAGACCCTCCCCTTTTTCAAACGTAAAATCATCTTTTCCTTTGAAAAAGGTGCCGAGACCTTTTATTTACCTTTTAATCCCATTATCCCTTTGGGCTGTCTTTTATCCCTATTTCACACATGCCAATCACATCAGAAGTTTTGGGTTTCATTCTAAAAAACATCCTCCCCATTCCTCCGATCGCCGATTACGATGGCATCGTTGCAGAACATATTACAATGTTTTTCCTCCCCTCTGATCTCAATTGCGATTATAATATGGACCCCACTTCCCTTCGCTCCCTCCATTCAAAAATAGTTTCCTCCCTTCACCAAAGGCATAATTTAATTCTATTTTATTTCAAAGAATTTTATTAAAGTCAGTTTTCTTCAACGAAATAATGGAAACAGTGAGAGACAGTCAAAGGCCGAGATGCCAATATAAAAAATATATTTCTACAGCAGCATAAATATAGGGATTTGCTCCTCAAATTTCCTATTTTTCATTCAATAGCGTAACTATGAATCTGCCCAAGTAGTCAAATGTAATGTTGTTCCTTCTTTAGGGCAGATTTTTGGTTCTCTTTTCTATCTTCAGATTTCAGTTCTTGAGCTGTTTAAACAACTCCCTTTTTCTGTGGATCTATGTTCCCACATTTCAGTCTATTTAATGTAATTTTAAATCATTTGTAAAGCAGTCTGTAACTCATATGTAGGGGAATAGTGTGGAAAAGAATGCTCTGCACTCCATTGTAATAGTTTTTGGACAGGGAATTAATAAAGAGATGCAGCTCTGATTTGTGGGATCCATGTGGTATGAGTTTTAGCATTTGTTCTCTCCTTTGTGTTCATATGTAAATTGTTATGTTTCATCATTCATTCATAAGAATTTCTGGTTGAATGCTTTCAAGATAGAAAGGTAGAATCCATTTTTATGCTCTGCCTTGGGAAATCATTCAATATTCTGTGTTTTTATTCTGTTTGAAAAGGATCCATCTCCCATGCCCTTTTCAGCTCCTCACCAGTCTTTCATTCCATCATTATTTAACCTTAGATGCTAAAATTTCCTACCTACATTGTCCCATGGAATACCCTGTATCCTGATTTAATTCCCCGGTTTCAAACTTTCCCATTCGTCCCACATATCCTTGAAAAAATTCATTCATTTATTAAACATTTTCCCATTATTATACCTAGCCTAAAATCAGTCCATTATTGTACTTCATTGAATATCTATTCATGGAGAGAGCTCTCTCTTTACCTTGTAGGGCTAGCTACAAGGCTGAGCATGGTTTAGATGTTACCCTGATTTGCCTTTTTCAGCCTGGGGTCCAGATTAGGTGCTAACATTTTCTGGCGACCATACTGGGGACACTATCTGACTGTCTTCGAGCTTATATTCTCAGCACTTTGGATGTGTTATTCTGTTCTCAAAGCAAATCATATTCAGGCCGTGTGAAATAAAAAGTATTGATAACTCTGTCCGAGGTTAAGCTCAGGTTATATTAAACGCGACGAAACTTTGGAAATTTCTGTGGCTGAAGTAAAAAAGCTTGGTTTTATTTCCGGTGGAGAAATGATATTAGTGGGACCCAGCCTGAATTAAAACGAGGAGTTAAAGCACCAAACCATATTTAAAGCGCAGTTCATTTACCACTAGCAGGTTTCGGGAAACCGTACCGCCTTCATCGCGCCGCTTTTGGCCCGGAGCAAAACCACTCCCAAAAAATGCAATCCAGTAATATAAGGGCACGTCATCTCCCCAATACCGCACATATCGCACAAATTTTCTGAGTTAAATCCCGTCCTTTGAAAAAACATGAAATTGACAAGGATCGTCCGATCTAGAGTGCTTTAGATCTGAAGGCAATCATGTGCTTAAAAGCACGAGCGATAAATCAAGGTATGGCCCGATAGTTTTATGTTATTTAATGTTTATTTAATTCATAAAAAGGTGAAATATAGATGTGTGGGCCCCCATTGAATGAAATATATGTCGCGTTAAATGGTTTTATGATATAATTTCAAAATTTTTAAAAGAAATCGTGACATTGTTATATCATTTTGATATTACGACCGGAGTAAGGTTTGCTCAAGTATTTTTAATGTGTTCCCCTATATCACATTAAACTTTAAATATTTTCTCACGAGGTATGAATATTATTGCAAGTGGACATTGTCAAAGCACATTGGAAGGGAATATAATTTCAAGCACTTGTTCCAAAGTCATAATATATTTATGGTATCAGAGTGTAAATGATTAATCACCCCAATAATATCTTCCCTGGTAAAGAATGACAGAGTATCATATCTGAATGTTGATGGTGAAAAAAAATCAGATGCATATGAAGGCTAAATTTTTCACCTGGCGACTCCAACTTAATGTAAATACTCCACTGGAGGACCGACTCTTTCTGCAAGAAAATGGAAGGATCTTACACAAAGTTTGGGTATTCAAAGTGGAATGGTATTCAGGATCTAATCTGCTTTTTTGTAAATTACTTTTTTTCTTTTCCTGAAGTTGTCCTGAAAGTTTTTCAGAATTTGCTGCATGATAAAGGTGACCAAAATCTTGGTTCTACCTATTCAAAAAGTATAAATACTAAGGTTTCTTTTGATCTTGGCCTCCATCCTTTTTCCAAATCTTATGATGACCCTCTTCAAATTGATGAGCCTAAAGAGACCAAGACTCATCCTCTAGCTCCTATATTTACTCCTAGACCTTCTATAATCCCGAATAGATATAAACCTCTCATCTTACCTCCTATACTCCATGCTTTCCCTGCAAATTATTACCTTTATTTGTCGAGGTTTGATTGTGAATGTGAAAACATCAATGCTAAGCAACATGTGTAGAATGTTGAGACTTTCCTAGACCTTTTTGAAGTTGATGAATAGGATGTCAGTATTAGGCTTTTTTCTCTTTCTTTTCAAGGAAAAGTCAAGATTTGGTTCAAAACCCTACCTGATGCGAGCATCTTATATTTCCAGAAGTTCGTCAAAGTATTCCTCAACAGATGAGTGGTAAAAAAAAACCCCTTCTTGATTTTAGAAGAGTATTCCCAGCTGAAAAGACAGTTAGGGGAGATAGTACAATAGTTTTTTTCCAGGTTCAATTGAGTCTATTATTCGATACCTACCGATATAAGACCTCCTCCCAGCTCAGCTCTCTTACATTACCCAGATGCTTTTGATCCATAGATGGAGTTTCAGCTGAGAGAAAGGAACTTAGAAACACTTGAAGAGATACAGAACAATGCAGTAGATGTAGAAGCTAATCTGTTGATCAAAAGAGAAAAGCTGAAGGAAGAAGAAAATAAGAATGTTGCAGAGCACCTGGCACCTTCAGAGGTAAAGATTGACCTTTTGGTAAGCGCAGTGGAAAAAATGATGCGAAAAATCACTACAAGGAATGAAAATGACGTTCAAGAACAAACGGCTTATCCAAAACATTCTCTTTCTTATCCCAGTTTTCGTCGATCTAACAATGACTGTGTTATAGAACATCTCAGAGAAGAGATATCCATTGATATGACATGTATGCTTGAGGATATGTTTTATGTTGATGATTTTCCAAAGTTTGATCAATATGATGATGATGATTATGTTTTCCAAAAAAAAGCTAATCTTGCAGAGAAATCAATAGTTGGTTTATGGGAGGAAGTTCAGTTTCAACAGCTTGAAAACAGTAATCATCCGATGCATATAATCCAGGACAATGATGAAGGAAGTTTGGAAAATATGGAAGTAAGTGGGGGATCTCTACCTCTTTGTTTTGCTTCAATTCAGTTCATCAAAGATAAATTTCATGCAATTAGAAATCAACAATATCTCAGTTTTAATGTTGAGATTGAGACAGATAGTGAAATTCCTGGGCAAGTCATCAATGAGAAATCTTCTCCTGAAACGATTGATGAAATCATTTGCGATATAAAATCCTCCCTAGCTCTATATTTGCATCCACCAAATGCAATTGAAGGTCATATTACAGATAAAGGCTTGGAATCTTAAACATATGATCTAATGATGCAAGATGATTTTGTACCCTTATGTTTTGAAGAATTTCAGTTCTTAAAGCAGAATTTTCATAATACCTCTAAAGAAAAAGATGAGCAGTCTGTAGAGTGTCATGCAGTCTCATTAAAATCAATGGATATGTTGCAACAGTCTCTTCAAGTTTTTTATGACCCTATAGCTGATGCGTTGGATGATATTTGTTGTAAAAGTCCCTCTCCATTGGCTAACCATGTGCCAGAAAAGGGCATTGACAATAACTATATTCGATAGCCGATTTCATTGTCTTGTTTAGCAGGTGTTTCATTACTAAGCTCATATCAATATTTGCGGTCATATAAGGAGAGTAATGAAGAAGACTTTCGTTTTGTTTTTTATCATCAAGAGGGATTGATTATTCATGAGTTTTAGGATCCTTTTGTCAGCTTGCTACAGTCATCATAGAAATACAACACAGATGTTAGGAAAATTTCAATATCAAGGTATGAATATTACCTGGAGCAGAGCAGTGATGTATTAATGGAAATCAATAGCTATTTTTATGAAGACGCTTTCGCAGCATTCTTGAGGTCATCCAGTCAACTCATGCTTTGCAATTTTATCAAGATTCAACTTGATTCCAAGTTTCCATGGGAGTTGCCTTTCAGTTCTTCTCTCTACTTGCTCATTAGAAAGAACTTAGGGAGAATTTAAATAGTAGCCAGGATGCTTACATGGTTGCATTGGTTGTTCCATTTCACTTGATCAGGCGGTGAATAGAACAATTAGAGTAGGTTTGATGAATAAGCTCAATTATGAGCACCTTTCCAGTTTATCAATTATGTTTTAGTCATGTCTTAAGTCAGTTTGGTTTTATTATGGTTGTCAGTCTTAGCCTTGAGTCAGAGTCAGTTTGCAGTATTTTTGACTCCATGCCCAATGGATAAGGCTACTTGGTCTATGGTGTTCTTGGCACCTCCAAGGAGCCACAATCCCCATTGGAGCCAATGTTAGTGTCAGTCTAGTCATACTACCATCAGTGATCAAAATTTCTCTTTTGCATTTGCATATTAGGAGTCCCATACCATAGATTTCACCATTCTGCTAGGTCATGGATTCACTAATGGTAGTGGTCTTTCATCAGTTTTCCCTCATGAGAAACTTGCTGATTCTCCTCTCGAGGGTCTTTAGTCATGAGTTACTTTTACTTGGTAAGTCATGTCAGTAGGTCATAGGATGGGTCTCATTAGGATCTATGGTCTCATCATGGTCAAATTAATAATTCAAGTGTTAATAAATATCAGCAAGGTCATGAGGAAATCAATAAACTCAAAGTCACAGCACCTAGAAGATAAAAGAGATGTTTTATTCATTTTGATGTAATTTTCACCTCAAAACCATGTTTTGAGGTGAAAACATGATATTTTTCCTTTATTATCGTTCATTATGTAATTTTATGTCATCATATGTAATAAGTCACATTTCAGAAACTGCTATCTCCTCCAAGTCATCACCCTTCTTTTTCAGAGATTTTTTTCATAGCATTTTCAGCATCAAATCATGTTCTAAGTAGCTTCAACAGAAAGAGCCTGGAAAGAGCTTTCCAACGGTATACTACACTCTCAAGACTAAATTTTGGATTGAAATTTATGCCTAAGTGAACAAAAGTCCCCTATATCCTAACCCTTCCCCTTTTTCCCTCCTTTCCCTTAGAATTTACTTTATTAATGTTTAATATTCTCCTTTGTAAATCCCTTTTTCCCCATCCGATGGAAAATTTCATTATTAAAATATTTAAAATATATATGCGATGCATTAACCACTTCCCTTCCACACTCCTTTAAATCCTTATAATAACGTTTTAAAGCTTTGTTATTATAAAATCCTGATGAAACAAACCACTTCCCCTCCATGATTTTTAACTTTATAATAAAATCCCCTCCCGTCGCAATCGGAATAATCCAACCACTTCCCATCCATGCTTTTTAACTTTATAATAAAATCCCCTCTCGTCACAATCGGAATAATCCAACCACTTCCCCTCCATACCATCGAACTTTAATATAAAGTTTTAAAAGTTCTATATCCTATAAACCCCATCGATCGTTTCATTTCCCCGATCGCATCGCAACATTCGAAATGTGCGCTCTGATTGGCCCTCCTGTTAACGAAAACTATGATGCGATTGAAATTCTTGATTTCCATGTCCCCCAATTGACTCCGCCCGATGTTGTATTGGCCGTCGATTTTCCCATTCGATCAGACGGCCCATACTTGATCGGTGCTTCCAAATACCTCCTCCCGATTGACAACCTACGATTACCCTCCGCCGTCGATTTATTCATCCCATTGGATGGCCTGCAAGCCGTCACGCTCATCACAATCGGTGATTTCCCTTTGCGCCATATATTTTCCCTCCACCCTCCTCTGATCTTCGATGACGATGGACCTACGGGTCCCACCATTTAATATTCTTTGCCCATACATAATACAATGGCCCTTTACCTTTGTTGAACTCAAATTTTGTTTATTTTTTTTTATACAAAGGCCTTTCCCCATTGCATCGGAGGTATGTTATTATGTAATAAACTTTAACCCGCTCCCAAGCCCGATTGCGATTGCGATTCATACCCCGGTCCCACCTTAAAAGGCCCTCCCCTTTTTCAAATGTAAAATCATCTTTTCCTTTGAAAAAGGCGTAGAGACCTTTTATTTACCTTTTCATCCCATTATCCCTTTGGCCTGTCTTTTGTCCCTATTTCACACATGCCAATCGCATCGGAAGTTTTGGGTTTCGTTCTAAAAAACATCCTCCCCATTCCTCCGATCGTCGATTATGGTGGCACCGTCGCATAACATATTACAATGTTTTTCCTCCCCTCCGATCCCGATTTCGATTATAATATGGACCCCACTTCCCTTTGCTCCCTCCATTCAAAAATGGTTTCCTCTCCTCACCAAAGGCATAATTTTATTCTATTTTATTTCAAAGCATTTTATTTAAGTCATTTTTCTTCAACGAAATAATGGAAACAGTGAGAGACAGTCAAAGGCCGATATGCCAATATAAAAAATAGATTTCTACAACAGCATAAAAATAGGGATTTTCTCCTCAAATTGCCTATTTTTCATTCAACAACATAACTGTGAATCTGGCCAAGTAGTCAAATGTAATGCTGTTCCTTCTTTAGGGCAGATTGTTAGTTCTCTTTTCTATCTTCAGATTTCATTTCTTGAGCTGTTTAAACAGCTCCTTTTTTCTGTGGATCTATTTCCCACATTTTAGTCTATTTAATGTAATTTTAAATCATTTGTAAAGAAGTATGTAACTCAGAGGTAGGGGAATAGCATGGAAAAGAACGCTCTACGCTCCATTGTAACAGTTTTTGGACAGGGAATTAATAAAGAGATGTAGCTCTGATTTGTGGGATCCATGTGGTATGAGTTTTAGCATTTGTTCTCTCCTTTGTGTTCATATGTAAATTGTTATGTTTCATCATTCATTCATAAACATTTATGGTTGAATGCTTTCAAGATAGAAAGGTAGAATCCATTTTTATGCTCTGCCTTGGGAAATCATTCAATATTCTATGTTTTTCTTTCGTTTGAAAAAGATCCATCTCCCATGCCCTTTTCAGCTCCTCACTAGTCTTTCATTCCATCATTATTTAACCTTAACTGCTAAAATTTCCTGCCTACCTTGCCCCATGGAATACCCTGTATCCTAATTTAATTCCCCAGTTTCAAACTGTCCCATTCGTCCCACATAAATTCATTCATTTATTAAACATGTTCCCATTATCATACCTAGCCTAAAATCAATCCATTATTGTACTTCATTGAATATATATTCATGGAGAGAGCCCTCTCCTGACCTTGTAGGGCTAGATACAATGCTGAGCATGGTTTAGATGTTACCCTGATTTTCCTTTTTCAGCCTGGGGTCTAGATCAAGTGCTAACAGGAGCAATAGTTTCAAATGCATGGAAATGAATGCAAGGAATTCCAGGGAAATTTTCTATAAATACAACTGATAGTTATGTTCTTCATAACTGTGTTACAATAAGGATCAAGGGCATTTTTGTTATTTAAAATAATAGAAAACCCTAAGACCCCAAAACCCTAACCCGAGGCGATGTAACACCCAGAGTTTATGGGCCCCATTGGGGTTAGTTGGATAGCCAACATCTCGAGTCGTAAGTTGGTCATATGATCTCTATTTGACGCACATGATACCTCGATAGAAATATCTCTTCGAGGACTAAAATTGTTGATGTGATTTCTATGAAATCTTGTTGGATCCTTAAAATGGCTCCGGACGTTCAGGACTCGAAAAATTGACAAAAATAGTAAATTCTACTATAATTAAGAAAAATGAAAAAATAAAAGAGACAATGGCGAGGGCTCAAGTGGAATAGGTGAGTGGACACCAATATCCACCTCAATCACCTTAACTCAAATTTCTTGAGCTAACTCAATCATCATGACTTAGTTAACTTACACAAGTTGTTATGAGATGAAATTACAATTTATTGTCCAATTTATTTAAGGGAAAAATAAATTAGACGGCTCACATTCCTCACTCCTGGTACATCAAAATTCCTCACCAGTGTGGGTGAATTTTTTTTGTCTTTTCTAGTTACCAATTTCATTGTTTCTTGTTGAAAATTTCAACACTCCCTCTCAACAAGAAAGGAATTCAATCTATCCCCATTCAGTACCTTTGGAATGTTATGCATGCAACACTTCTCTAGTGTTGTTTGCACCTGCAAATCCTGAAACTGAATAGCCTCTAAAAAACTGAATCAACATAATTCATCTGTCATCAGATTCTTCTGACTGCTGCTAGCTACTGCACCTATCTAGTACTAGATTCTTTGCACTGTTGCTGACATGTGCATCTGTACCCTTTGAACTGTTGCCAACTCGTATTTTCTCTCTACTATCTGACATCTGTCACTCTGATTTCTGTCTTGCTGACATCTGACTGCATCAATCTAACTGACCCTTCCTACTACTATTGTATTGTGGAATCCTCATAGCCAGGTTCGATCCATGAGACATGCCATCTCAATGGACCATGCCCAAATTTATTATCTTGGGATTATGTCTACACATCACCCCACCTTACACCTCGAGGTATGGTTGCTACCTCTTCCCATCTAGCTTGAAATTTCCCCCTCATAGAGGGCTCTGCTTGGGTGTACACTTCCACTTAGTCTCCTCTCTACTTCTCCAAATTTGGCTACTCCACAAACTTCTGAGATTTCTTTTGAGGCTACACGTTGAGAGGTAATTTGTGCTCCTTCTAAACCACCAAGTCTCTAACTTCTTCTTTTCTCCTCAAATATTTTCATGCATCTAGTACCTCAAGTGCATATAGGTTCTTGATTCACGCACATTGTATTTGTGCTGACGCTACAAAATTTTCTAAAAAAGAGTTGATTTTAAATCAACGATATATCCCTCATCCGAGCTCCGATTCGACCGATTTTTTTTTCCATTTGGGTAGTTTTTTGCAAGGAATCCAAAAATTCTTTTTTTTTGAAAATTTTACACCAAAATCTTCAGATATTCTCTGCAAACTCGTCACCCAAAAAATTCCTTCTCTAATACCATGTATAAAATCTAACCAACGAGATTCAATCTGATCTTGTAATCTAGTAAAACAAGATACCGAATCCTTCCTACAATTTGCAGAAACAAAACACGATCACACAATCACATATAAGTAAGAGAAATAAATTATCAATCGCACAACACATGATGTATTTGGGGAAATAAAATGCTCAAAAACCCTCTATCTCTATTGCGTATTAAGTCAAGGAATCATGAAACAATACAATGCTTAATCTCTGATGAGATTCTCCAGCATTCTGTCAATTGTCTCCCGCTGATCTAGGCAAACTCGGTCTAGTAATTAGCCAATTCTCATCCGTACTTCAGCCTCCCTTGCTCATGAAATTCCTAGGGAATGAACTCCCTATTAATTAGGAAAAGTATTCTTCTTGATTATGTAATCTATCATGGCATCTCAATGACTTTATAATTGCAGATGGTTAATTTTCTATAAATACAACTGATAGTTATGTTCCCTTTAACCTATGTTGTTTATTTCAAATGATGAGTCATAAAGACATCACCCTCGGTTGACTCGAAGTCAACTTTGAGGTGTGAAACCTCTATAGGACTCAAAGGAGTCTCATACTAACCCGAAGTTATTTTAACTTACCCGAAGTCAGTTGGAGGTTAAAAAAATATCTTGGATTAAAATGAGTCATATACTAACCCAAAGTTAGTTTAACTGACCCGAAGTTAGTTGGAGGTCCAAAACCTCACTTGGACTCAAAAGAGTCATATACTAACCTGAAGTTAGTTTAACTGGCCCGAAGTCATTTGGAGGTCTGAAACCTCACCTGGACTCAAAAGAGTGATATACTAACCCGAATTTAGTATAACTGAACTGAATTTAGTTGGAGGTTCGAAACCTCACTTGGACTCAAAAGAGTCATATAATAACCTGAAGTTAGTTTAACTGGCCCGAAGTCAGTTGGAGGTTTGAAACCTCACTAGACTTGATCCTAGATCAAGTGGTTGGACACCTGCCATCCTAGACATAGAGAGTACAACAATCTCTGATGCATCCATAGGTATTTCTATTTGTCTCTATCCACATTTCCCACCTCATTGGCCAAGATGAGAGGTATTTCCCATGAGTCCAAAACTTCATGGGTAGGATGCATACGGGGCACAGATTAAAGAGAGGCAACTAACTCAATATCATCACAGTCGGGTGAAAGCACACCAATAAGGTTCGAAAAGCCTAGCATTGTGGTTTCTTATAGCTCCAATAATCTATCCCCAAATCCCCTTGGAGCCCAGAGCTCATCATCCAACAGGACCCTTAGGATAGGGCCATTCCACCATTCCAAGATTTTCACGGAAGGTTAGGAACTTGACCTTCCCCAAGGGCTTAGTGTGAATATACGTGACCTGCACATTAGTTCCTATATGATCGAGCCTTACGGTGCCTCGCTATACCATATCCTATATAAAATGGTATCTAATATCAATATGCTTGGATCGATCATGGAACACGGGATTCTCTGACAAACCAATCCCACTCTAGTTATCACAAAGGATAACGATGGTATCTAGCACATGCCCAAACAACTCACTGAATATATTTCACAACCAAATAGATTCACAATAGGCCATACTCACTGCAATGTATTCAGCCTCAGTGGTGCTTAAATCCACCGAATTCTGCTTCCTACTTATCCAAGATATCGAAGCAAAACCAAGTGTGAAACAACATCCAGATGTGCTCTTGGGATCCACCACACTGCTATCCCAATCGACATCAATATATCCATTGAGTCTCAAACTCCTGGCAGTGTATCTCAGCCCATGGTTTATCGTGCCCCGAAGATATATCAAGAGATTATTGGCACCAACCAAGTGAATGTGATGAGGATCAACCATGTGTTGACTCAAAGTGTTCACTGCAAAACATATGTCCAGATGGGAGTTCACTAAGAAAATCAATGCCCCTACGAATTGACGATACTCGGTAGGATTTCCCAATGTGGGCCCAACATCATTTCCACACAACTTCTTGAAGTTGATTTCCATCAGTGTCGACACGGACTTACGATCCACTATACCAAATCTCTCCAGCAGCTTCACAATATATTTTCCTTGAGAGAGGAAAATCTCACAAGATCTCTACTAGACCTCCAAATCTAGGAAGTAATCTATCAGTCCTAGGTATTTCATCTTGAACTCGGAAGTGACCTCCCTCTTACATTGATAAATGAGAGGTTCAGCACCTATTAGGAAGATATCGTCCACATAGAGAACCAAAATGAGAGGCTTTTCTTTGTTGACCTTTAAGTAAAGGTTTAGATCAGTATTACTTCGAGTGAAGCCCAGCTTCATCAAGTAGTTATTTATCCTCTCGTACAAAGACCTGGGGGCTTACTTCAACCCATACAGGTATTTATTCAACCTGCATACATGGGAGTCTCTATACTAGACTTCAAACCCTAGAGGTTTCTCCACATACACCTCTTCCTTTATCGAACCATGCATAAAAGCGATCTTCACATCCATCTGATGGAGACTCCATCCTTGCATTGCAGCAAGGGAAATAATAGATTGGATGGTGGTACAATGGGCCACAGGTGCATATATATCATCATAATATATGCCTTCCTTTTAAGAGAAGCCTCAAGCAACGAATCTTGCCTAGCTTTTCAACACTACCATCAAATCCATGCTTGATCTTATAGAGCCATTTTGAGGTAACAAAAACTTTGTCCTCCAGTCTCGGGACCAGATCCCAGACATCATTATTCATAATGGACTTGTACTCTTCATGCATAGCATCCTTCCAAACTTGATGCTTTACGACTTCTTCAAATGATCCAGGCTCAAATTGTATGATAATAATCATGGCTGCTAGATACCCTTGGTATCTATTTGGCTTCTTTCTTTCACAGAATATCCCCCTTGGGGCCATATGTCTCTCAGCGTCCTCGAGAGTGTCCCTGAGCCATGAGGGTGTTATCTTCATTGAAGGATGTGGATCAATAGGGTCCATTGGTCCTTCAACATCGGGCATCATCTCATCCTTCGGCTCTTCCTTCTTCCCTATTCTTTCATCATTGACTTCCTTGGGGCTAGGAAGCTTTATCACTTTCCTGACGGAAGAATCTTCATCGAAGGTGACCTCATGGCATATCTCCACTTCTCTTTGACAAGGCACATAGATTCTATATGCCTTAGTAGTTTCACTATATCCCACAAACATTCCCTTCTTTCCAGAAGCATCCAACTTGCTTCTCTTCTCTTTCAGCACATGAAATTAAATAAAATGAAAAATATTGGGTTTCTTACCAGAGAATATTTCTTCAGGAGTTTTGGAGTCTAGAGCAGAATGCAGGCATCGATTTTGTACGTACACAATAGTGTTCATAGCTTCTCCCCATAGAAACTTTGGAAGACGTTGGTCACATAGCATGGCATGGGAAGCTTCCACAATGGTCCTATTCTTTCTTTAAGAAACTCCATTTTTCTTACGAGTATAACTCATCTAACAATGCCAACTCCTCTACAAAAGTCATTAAACTCATCTAACTCATATTCGGTGCCATTATTGGTCCTCAAAATATTGATCTTCATTCATGTTTTATTTCCCACCAAGGCCTTGAAGGTACAAAACCATTTGAATGCTTCATCCTTCTTCTTCAAGAAATATATCCAGGTCTTGCGAGAGAACTCATCTATAAAATTCATGTAATTAGAACATCCTCCAAAGGATTTATGGGCATCATACTAGATAAATCAGAATGTATCAATTGCAAGATATCATATGTATTTATGACACTTGAGGGGAAAGGTCCCCCTCTATGCTTTCCTTCGGCACATCCCTGACATACACCTTCATGAACATTATTGAATTCAGGCATCCTCGACACCACCTTCCCTGCTTTGGGAAGGGCTTTGTAATGAAGCTATCCAAACCTCTGGTGCCATAACTCAGTTTGACAAGTTGTATCACATGAAATAGCCCCTAATGGAATTCCTCCAACCTAGTAGAGTGTATCAAATATAAAACCAATAGTGAGAGATTCCTTGAAGTTCTTCTTCCAGTCTCGGGGAAGTTCTCTAAGAGAAATGAGGATGAGCTCTCGATCAACTAATTCTTCTCCTATGGCAAGGAGATAATTCCTAATTTCTATGAGCTTCATAAAGTGGAGGCTCATGAATCTTCCCCTACACACAGGTCATGACATCTTGATATTCTAATGAAAAATCAAAGGACTTCTTCCATGCATGATAATCAGACTTTTCAATCAAATTATCATCAGATGATTGGTCCTTGACAAGACTTCTTCCTCGGTCATTTCTTTTCACACTATCTTGGGCTTTGTCTTCACCTCAACTTTGAAACCATGTAAATTTTGGATAGACAAAATGTTATATGTTTAATGCAAATTTACTTCAATCTTCTAGGGCCTGATACAATGTAGCAATCACATAAACATGAAAGTAAAATGCTGATAGAACATACCAATAGATAAACAGAAGACAAGCCAATAAAATATATCAAATTTACATATCTTCTTGTCCAGCAAAGATGTATAATAGTGTGTGTTACATCAGTCAACAAGATGCTTCAACCAGCAAAGTCTTTCTCAGGTTAGCCAACCCTCCAAGTGTCACATGCATAGCCCTCAAAGAAAACTCATCAAAAGTCAACATAATTCAACAGTAGAATCCTGCATCCATATTTTCTAGCATCATCCATATTTACGACATCCATATTTATGGCATCCATTTCTGGCACCATCCAGATCTACGACATCCATTTTCGGCATCATCCAGATTTACGACATCTAGATTTACGGCATCCAGATTTACGACATCCATTTTCGACATCATCAAGATTTATGGCATCCATTTATGGCATCATCCAGATTTATGACATCCATTTCTGGCATCATACAGATTTACGATATCCATATTTACAAGGTGTGATGAGATGATGATGAAATGAACTCCAAGCCTCTACAATTTATATCCATCTATGAGGGTGTGTGACACATCTGTTGGGCTGTCAAGCCTACATTACAAATCCAGCTGACCTTGCACATAAGTGGAATAAATTCAAAACAAATTTTCTTCACATATGATCAAGATGATATTTAGATCAATATTTCACCTCTCTGAAAGATGAATCGAATAAAAATATTAGCATCATCATTTGAGCAGTACAACATGGATTTTGGACCTAGTTTCCCAAAATTAACAAGGTGTAATTGGTCAAGTTGTTGTGGTTGAAACAGGCCAATATTGTCACATGAAATGTATTAGCCAAGGACTTGATTGGGCTCCCAAGTCATGAAAAATTTTAAAAGCTATTTGTGAGGACATGAGTGCCAAGACATGCTAGGGAATGCTAAGATGTTCCAAATAGTGTGAATACATGTCAAACATGCTAAGATATGCCAAGTGATAAGGCATGCCAAGATGTACAAGGGTGTGTCAATGCGTGCTAGGGACTGTCAAGGCAACAAAAGGGAGAAAAAATTTAAACTACAAGGAAATTAACACATAAGAGGGTTAATAGGTTATCAGTTTACCTTTTCCAAGAGGGCCATGCTAGGCACAACAACACTATGCGGAAATAGGTGCTAAGTGCAAAGTCTTAGTGCATTCTAAGTTCCAAGTATTTCTTTGTTGCTTCTCATCTACTTTCCAACAATTGATCATCTCAAATAAATTTAATATTAAACCATGCCAAGTCATACCAAGGCATCTCAACGTATTCCATACATGTTAAGACATTCCAAGTGCCAACACATGCCAAGTGTAAATATGTGCCAGGGAGTGTTATGCATGTTATGAAGTGGAAGGGAATGTTGAAGAGTGCTAACGTGTGCTAGAGAGTGATAATGCATGTTGATGAGTGTTAAGGAGTACTAGGACAAAAAATTAAGGGAGCACTAGGTAAAAATTCATGGAAGTTAAAAAATATGAGGAAAGTGTGTGAGAGACTAGTGTTAATGAGTGCTAGTTGTCATGCCAAGGAGGGAGTGACAAGGTATGCTAAGCATTGGTAAGGCATGCTAGGGAATATCAAGGCATGTCAAGAATTCCCAAAGTGTTATTGGGAGTTCTAGGGTGTGATAATTGTATCATGTGCCGATTAATATTTCCAAGATATTGCAATACATGCCAGGTGCTAAGGATGTGTAGGGTGCCAGGGTATGTCAATATGTGTCAAGGCAACAAAAGGAAGAACCAATAAGAGGGTTAATAAGTCAGTACTTTATCTTTTTCAAAAGGGGCATGCTAGGCACACTAATAATAGGTCCCAATACATGCCAAGTAGCATTGTGTGGCAAGTGATAATGTATGTCAATGCATTCAACCAAGGTGTTCAAGGGCATGCTAGGGACTACATGCAGCATGCAAACACATGCTAGAAGAGTTCCATGTTGTGCTAGCGCATGCCACCAGGTGCTTGGGCGTTAGTGTCATCACAAGATGTTCTAGGTACAAAGATGTTCCAAGACATGTGGGGTAAGAAATGTTAGTGTGTGCCAAAGCATTAGTTTAAGGTGTGCCCAGATTTTTCAGGAGTGTTAGGTCTTTCTCATTAATAGAATTGTCAGAGCTTGATTATGTATTAAATAATATATTTCCTACACACAATAGTGGAACTTTATCTAAAGGGAATTTTCTATATAATAAAATTAATAGATATGAATCATGTGTTGACTCATCGGAAATCTCTATTTGACTAGTCATTACTTGAGGGAAATGATAGACACTAATTACTTCTTAAAAATTTAATTAACTCTAACCACTATGGCCTTGGACATATTATAAAAAATAATCCACAATAATAGTCTTAAATCATTAGCTTTTGACAAAAATTATATTAACAGGCACATAGCATACAAAAAAATCATTGGAATGATTAATGATGACGAACATTTTTTTATCGTCACCAAAAGTAACAAAAAGAGCATTGATGAGGGTCATTAAAAATTTTTCACTAGAAGTGTCACCAAAGAGAGAATTAGTGATGGGCCTTTAACGACCCTCGCCAAAAGTGTCATTGAAAATGGCTTTGGTGAAAGAATTTAAAGGACCATCACTATTTACACTTACAGTGACGTTTTTTTAAGGACCGTCACCATATGTGACATTGGTGACGGACCTTAAAGGTCCGTCACAAGCATGACCCTCACCAATGTGATTTTTTCTTGTAGTGGTTTATATAAATTGTGATCCTTGTATCCTCATTATGTAGGGATTTCGCTTCCTGAAACAGGTCATCGTGGAATTTGCACTATAACATTTTTTTCTACGAAGGTTCAGAAGCTGAAATTTTTATGAGGCGAAGCCAAAATCCTGAGGAAGCTCCTGTGAAAATTTTAGATCAGAGTGCACAACATTTTCGGAGATATGATTTTTGGAAGTCAGTGTTTTTGCAGGCTCCTGAACTTCATCTCAAAGAATTGACCTTGCGAAAATCATCATAACTCTCTCTCTGAGTATCAGATTGGAATTAGTAAAAAGTGGTAGATAGTGCATGGACTGTAGAACTCACTATAGAAATTTCAGAGCCGAATGAAGAAACAATAAAACATGGCACACCGTACAAGTTTGCTCTACTGAAAGAGTCCTTAACTAGGTCATTGTGAGAGATTGGGCATAACTCTCCCTTGAAGAATCGAAATTTGATCAAACCTATGGCATTGGAAATAAGACTCAAAATAATAATACAAAACCAAAAATCACATATTGGGGAGCTAAAATAATAGAGATACACTAGATTCAATATCGAGATCCTAGAAGTCAAGAAAAAGCTAGATCATGTGTTGTCAAGGGATGCAAAGGACCGAAATTTCTAGGGCAGCAAAGAAAAGCAAGTTGACGCAAAGGGTAACATGAAAAGAGCAACAATCAAGGTGCAGAACATAAACAAGAAGTTCAGCACATGAAATCTTCAAGTGGGCAGCACTGCAGACATTCATTGTAAAGGTATCATTGTACTAAGTCATTGTAAATGCATCATTGTAAAAATTGTATAAGTGTCTATCTGCCAAGAGTTGAAGAGGCGGTGTTAAGAGGTCTAGGATCATCATTAGGTGGTTGTGTCATAGTTGGGGTTATGTTCTAGTGTTTCTTCTTCTTTTACATCATTCTATATCATTGTAAAGAGGACCATTTACCCTGGTACAAGAGTTCATTCTTGTTTTATTCTTCTATAGGGTGGTAGAGTGGTGTGAGGCTGGTGCATGAAGTCACCAATAGGTTCAACCCTGTGAAAAAATTAGGGTGTTAGGGTGGTGCTAGGGTGAGTTGTAGCTCATTGGGTGTTGGGGCATCTGTTCAGTTGACTACTAAAGAATCTCGGGCATAGGAGCATCCATCCAATGGGAGCTGGAGAAGAATGATTTTCTAGATTCTAGGAAGTTGGAGCTTTATTTTCAATTGGAGTTGAATATTAAATAGTTATTAGAAAATCAGTCAGGTGGTTTTTGTCCCGGAGAGGGTTTCCACCTTAAAAACTGTGTGCATTTGTGTTCCTTCTGTTTACTTCTATCATTGTACAAACATTGATAACAATTGAAGATTAACTAATTCTCTGAAAGATTAATAATAATGCAATTTAAAGGAATATTGATTCAACCCCCCCCCCCCCCTCTCAATATTTCCAACAGATACCATGTTTATTCAGAACATCACTCATCATCCACATGGGGATGAGTGGGTGAGGATGATAAGCAAGGGGTTGCATGACCACTTGCAGATATATGTCATGGGAAAGCAAGAAGCTTGGTTATGATGGTTGCTCTTGGGTGAGTTTGGTTACTACCCAAACGGTTCTATTTCTTTGATCCATGCCTTGAAAAAAAATCATGTAATGAAGAAGGGGGAATGGCTATGCTGGTTGCTCTTGGGTGAGTATCGTTACAACCCAATAGCTCATATTTCCATGACTCATGCCTTGTGTACCAATGACATAATGGAGCAGAAGAAGGCATGTTCATTTTGGTTGAGAGGGCTTGGCCATCACATGACATCTCCCATGTTTATGTGTTTTGTATTGTTTGTAATATGGCATAATACTATCATGATATGTGATAATGGAGTCTAATTTTATTGGGCACATATGACATTCCATATGTCATTCAATATGTTGTTGTTGCTCCACGATTCACATGATGATGTGAAGAGGCAGTAAGAGATCTTGTTTCTTTGTATTTTACTGGGGGAATTTGGTCCTACATACTCCCCCACTTTTCATGATAATGTTCGAGGATGGAAGCAAGAAGCATTCCTCGAATGGCTCTTACTTGGAGAGTATGGACACCATACTTGGTATTTTTATGGTGTGGTGTGGTAGCAGGAAGCATTGTTGCATAGGTTACTATTGGGAAAATATGGTTTGACATATTTTTCTACCCATATATCTCTATTTCTTCTTTGGTACAATGTTGGAATGATGCTTGGATCCAAAAAGGCCAACAGGGCTAAGGATGGAGGCATGAAAATCCTCTCTTTACTTCACATAGCAAGGGATGGAGGCATACTTTGTGAGTTGGAGCTTTCATTTTGTGGAAGGAACCATCTATTTTTATATATCTCATGTATTATGGAGGATGTTGGACAACTTATGTTGTCACTTGGAGCTTCATTATTGATGAGGGACATCTAGCTACACATTTAGAGGTCACTCTAGACATTCTAGAGAGGCAACTTGGGTGTTGGCCATACATAACTCATTGCAGCAAATGGGGAGACCTTCCTTGTGTGGATGCCATTTGGAGGGTGACAGATTGCTCTAGCATCTACATTTGTAGTTTCTTGAGGACAAGCAACATTTTTCCAGGGAGGAATGTAATATTCCCAAATTTTCACATGATATTTGGAATATTAGAGTTCTTAATAAACTTAAATGATTAAGTAAATAAAAGGGTGGAGGTACCCATAATCCTCAAAGATAAATAAAATCCACTTTTGATGTGTGTATTTGGATATTCTAGATCTAGATCGAAAACATGGAGTAGTGAGCAGCTCCATTAATGATAAAGAAGTGGAGATTATGTCTCATTTATGAGATAGATCATGGAGGATGAAACAATCAAATAAGATCTGGATCTTAAAGTTAAAATCATGAGGATATTTGAAGAGGTCAACTGAGATCATAGTGCATTCAAAGAAGATCATAAATCACTTATGATAAATCAGTGGAGGAAGTGATGCATTTAATGCACACATGATGGAAAGGGTGATCACCCCATGTGAACATGATGGAGGACATGGAGGAACAACACAGTAAACCATGGAAACTTATGTACACATGTACAACACAGTTTTGGAGTGGGCCTAGGTTATGGAAGACTCACATTCTATATAATGAAGGTGAAGGCACAATAGAAGGCAGATTTTGATAATTGGATTATTCTTTGATTTGTTTAGATTTGGATTTTCAGGTGAAATCTCCATGCACTCTTATGTTGTTTAGCTAAGTTTGCAGTTCTGTTTAGCACAGGGTGTTCCTGAGCAGGAATCCCACCCTTACCCATAGAAGACTTGTGTGCCTACTCTAGGAAGGCTTTCTGTTCAGCTCTATTCCTTATCAGGCATTGGTGCCATCTTCATGAGGTTGTTTCTAGCATTAATCTAGGAAACCAGTGGAGGATTCATCCTATCACTTTGCTCTTCAGATTCAGTCTTCCAGGAGCAACAGATCTATATCTGGAATTCAGGCCATTGGGCTCTACCTCCATACAGTAGCTGCACAGTCTAGTGCTATAGATCTATTTGAGGAAGGAAGTTTCAGGTATTTCAGCTAGAAATCCTATGAGGGATCATCTCCTCATATCGGATCTATTGTTTCCATCATTCAAGAGTTGTATTGACATATCGAGTAGTAGACTATTGAGCCTCCCTCCCTTATAGCGTATTTTTCTGAAGCTGTTGTTCATCCAGCAGTTATTTTCACTGGAGGAGATCAAAGGAGCTATATCTTGAGCTTTTAGTCCAAGGATTGAGTGAAGGGATCAACCCTTCTTGCATAGATCTTATTTTGAATCATTGCAGCCATCATATCATTAGATTATGTAGCAAATCTGCACATCGAGCATTGTATATGTGAAGCCCTAAGAGGGACGTTTTCTTATATTGACAAATCTAAGAAACATTTTTTGGGTTACCTTTGGTATCCATCATAGAGCATGGATCTCTAGTTTCAGCATCGTCAAATCTCCCATACTGCCTAGATCTAACTTTCTATATTTCTGGCAGTTGCAGTCCCAATAGTTGCAGCAGGACAGCATAGTTTACCCTCCAATAGTTCAGTAGTTACGTAATCCCTCTTGTGGGATCATTTCAAGTTCATTGTAGGCCATCTCTTTAGCTTGATTGTCTCATATTTTGAGCACTTTTGTACTTGCTATTCACCTCCCATTTAATAAAATGTCTCAGCTTCTCTGTATATTCTGATGTGTCTTTAGATTTATTGTTTACTTTGTTGTAGTTCTTATATTGTGTTTCAGTATTACTGCATTCTCCCTTCTAGGAAATTACAAATAATAACTAAATAATTATTTATCTAAGTATTTGTCATAATTGGGTTAAATATGACCAAGAATATTATTTATCTAGTGGTTTAATTAATTATTCCTAGAGGGAAATCAAATAAATAAGGATTTATTTAATTATTCCTCGATGAGTTTATTTTTAAAACCAAAAATAACTTATTAAAATATGGTTTATTAAATTATATATTATAGTGAAAGCAATTTTACTATGGTAAAATTGGTCTTACATGGTGTACGTCGATCCATCTAATTGTAAATGGTTAGATGCCAAAATTTTGGTAACAGATTTCCCCCAACATGCAAGCGTTAGGAGCTAATCATATGACCGAAGTACGTTGTAAGAACACTATCACTAGACATCGAAGGGGAGTCAGACAGAGAGAGAGAGATACATAGATGGAGCGAGGTGAGAGAAGACAATGACTGAGGTGGCGAGACCTACAAATGATAGAAGTCTCCTTTAATGTTGGGGTACCTATTCTCAATGGGGTGGTGTAGGCATACCTATGTCTGTCGATATGAAAAATTACAAAGAATGATAATGGACTGAACAATATGAGATTCAACAATAAATTACATGATAAATGGTTCATGACATGCTAGCATAAAATGTGCCAGACAGAAATATAATGGATCCCACATACATATTGTGCCTGATGAAACATGAGCTAGGACTGAATACAATAATATCTAAGTACATGAGACGTAATAAAAACCAAATAAACCCTGCTAAAGAGAAAAGGGATTTGAAAATATCAATGGATCATCTAAATTATGCATGCATGCTATGGGCATTGCAAGTGGCTGAAACCGAACCCATCAAATCTACGGAGTTGTATCTGAGGTTGTAGCATAATTTGAGGTCATTTGGGCGTGTGGGGGGCTACCTAAAGGGAAACACCCTAATGAGGTATAAAACATCTCACAAACACCCAGGAATCACTGGTACAATATGCTGGATAATCGGAGGATCAAGTATACGAATCTCAATCATGAAATTATGAGATGAGGTCGAGCGGATGAGAAACAACCAAGTCAAAGGGAAATGATGATTCACTTTGCTTGATCTGAGGCACCAAACAATAATGGAAGCTAGAACCAAGGTAGACCAAACTCTAGAACTATCTTCTAGAATGAACGTGTTGATGTCAACAAAAGGATGTCCACCGTAGGTGAGGCAATGAGTAATCATCAAGTAAGGCATGAGGGATCATATTAAAGTGAATGATGGACTAACACTAAGGATGATGATGTAATAGGGGATACTGAGTAGCATATGAAAAAACTCATTTGTTAGAGCATAAAATGCATGGATGACCTGGCAGCGACTAACTCAATGCCGGAGGGGATGGGGGATAGTATGAATGGAGGCCAAAAAGGGAGACACAAGAGGCATACAAGGCAAAAATGGATGGAATATTGTAACAAGAGGAGAAGGGAATCAAGATAGACTCCATGAATGTCATGATGACTCAACTCGAATGCTCTAAACAAGGGTGACTCAATGATGCTCCCACATAGAATAGGACTAGTGGGGACCATAAAAACATGATAAAAAGATGTTTACTCATGACGGAAATCCACACACGTGTTGGAAAGTATGAAGGAGAAGTGGTGCCCCAAGTAAAAGTATCACATGTGAAGGAATTTGATTTTAAGAGGCAGAAAAGTAACCCTTCTTGGAAAAATGGCTTCCTGTTGAAGTGCCAAATTACCAAAAACAAAGGCCCATTATAGTACTCAAAGAGATCTTTCCAATGGTGCTAACGGTTAGTCAAACTGAGCTATGATTTGGTTGCAAATGGTGAAGGAAAAATTATGGTTTTTCCTTTAATAGGGTTATTTCCCTCCAATTTAATTCATTTTCTAAGTGAGTTATGGTGAATTTGGAGAGGAGAAGAAGGCCTTAAATTTTGCGGTGATCGTAGCGGAAAAACCAACCATTGGAATCAGGATCTGTTAGTGGCTGGTAAGTCGCCTAAACTTACTCTTTTTTTTTTGGTTTAAATTTTCAGATTAGGTCCCTGAGGCTCTATGGGAGACCCCTTACCATCCTCATGTCTAGCTTGAACTTCCTAGGCTCTGACTCTGCGACCTGGCTCGCAGGTTTTAGTGGGAAAAACTACGAGCTCCCAGTTGCACGGTAGGAAAATGTGAGTGGGTGGTGGGGGTAGGTTTTTTGTCAGCTTGTAGGCTAGGGGCCATGGTTAGCAGAGTTTTGATGAAGCTTTCTTATTTCTAAGCTGAAAAACATGATGGTGTTATGCAGGTATGGAAGAATTGAGGATCAACTGGTGCGAAAGATATTTGGATGCTCTTTAGGCTGAGATTTAGGGGGATCAAGTGGTATGAGGAGCACTTTCGAGATATGGGGTTCTCAAGTTGGTTGAGAACCCAATAATGAGGGTAGTTGATCCCTTACTATCAAGGATAGTGAGCTATTGGGATCTAGACTAGTTTTCCTTCATGGTGAAAGGGCACATGATCGAGCTTACTATCCTGGATATCTATTTTTTGACCTGACTCTCACCACTAGGTTTGGTGGGAAACATACATCCAGTTTTACCGCGTGGGAAGAATATATCCGAGTTCATGGAGTGACATTCTAGACCAGATTATCATGCTACAGGCATGACCATTGCAATCAATGACCTAGAGCGACTAGATACACGGGCTATCGCCACAACAGTACTACATATCCTAGCCAACCAAGCATTCCATCACATCACTTGGGGGAAGATGATATTGGTAGAGAGTGTTTTGAGCGGGAACTACTAGGGGTGGGCCTAGATGATGCTATTGTTAGTGAAAAGACATCTGTCGCTATGCAAGCGACATGTGAACCACTGTTATCATTGGAAAAATCGAACATGAAAAAGACATCATGAAATTTCAAGAAAAGGGATTTACAGGGTTGAAAAAAATTAGAGAATCTAGAAAATTTAACTTTCTCTAAGTTCAATAGGAAAAACTATCAATTTGTGCACATAAGATAGGAAAAGTGTGCTCCACATGCATTTTTCTTCAATACTAGCTCTAGTCTCCATGGTTTTCCCTCAATAATCCCCACGTTCCTGAGTATGGTGTAAGGTCACCATCTAGGACCACTTTGCACACTTCAGGAAGAATATTCTCCACTTGAATCCACTGAAGGAAAACTGCTTAGAGACACCTTGAGACCTAACGTGAGCACACAATGGAATCAACCACCACTCTTGGGTCACTATCCAAAATTGTACCAAGAAAGGGAAGAAGATTTGAATTTTTCCTAAAAAATGCCACCATGAGAAGAACAATTTAGAACACATTGTTATGCTGACCAAATTTCCCATGAGAAAACTAGCAGTGTGTATTCCAATGTAGTATTCCCAATTAGCCATTACTAGTTGGAATATTATACTTGCTCCATTTTTGCAGTAGAAGAGTAAAAAGTCAATAAAACAAACCCCAGTGTGAAAAGGGATCAGGTTAGGAGGATAAATAAAGCCAACTTGGTGTGAAAGAGGACAATTTCGGTGAACTAGATCCAATTGACCAAGTGAACAGCGCTGCTACAGGAGGGAAACCAACAAGGACAACGCAGTTTTGAAAGGGGAATCTTCTCTAGGAAGCCACCACATCAATGAGTGGGGTCCGGGGTGAGGAGGCTCACCAAGGATAAGAAGGAGGAGATAGCAGCAAGGAAGGCATTTAGTATTCATATTTGTTTTGTCTTTTGACTGATTTCAAGCTTCAGCTGTTTAGCTATGGTTACAACACTGTTTAGTGCAAAGGATTCTCATGTGGGAATTCCACCTTCACGTTTGGTTCAACTTGTTTAAGAGATCAAAAGGGAATGTACTGAGCTTATTTTCCATTATCTAACTTGAGGTTATTCATCCATCCATACCTATAGCACATTCACTTCCAGTAACTGCGTCTTTTTTGCAATTGCAACTACAGCAGGGGTAAACCCATTGATTTTGTGCTTGTATTGGAGGAGGAGGTTCCTATTTCCCTCCAAGAAGTCTATTAAGGAGGGACTTGCACCATTTTTTATATTCTGCATCTATTTTAAATAATCTTCAGTCATATTTAATATAGAGTTGCAGTGAACTGCGTTATTTTCTGTAGTACTGCATTTTATATTGATATTTTGTCGAAAACCCTTGTCGGGGTGTCCTAATGTCCATGTAAAGGAGGTCAAACCTCCCATTTCTGATTCTATGATGAATGAAAGCTCTAGCTCTATATTGTAGTACCATTTTCTATAGAAACCCTAATGAAAATCATGTTTTTTTAGTCTTCATAAATTCTTTTGTGTGAAGTCATGGGATTGGCATGTTTTTTAGCACATTTGAGTCAAGGAGATCTATTTAGTGTAGCTAGATAGATTTGTTTCTGATTCCATTTCATATTTAATCTAAATATAGCATATATAAGAGGATCCAAGTCTTGTTTTGCATTTATTTTTCATGGTTTTCCTTATACAACGTCCTCACTGAACATATTGCAGAAATTCCTAAAAAGGAATATTACAGTGGTATCAGAGCTCTTCTCTTGGCTTAGCTTGTGGGGATAGTCTATCTTCAGCATGGAGGAAGAAGATATCTTGAATATCCTACTTCAGACCCTACAGAAAATTGCAAGGGACCTCAAGGAGATGAGGCATGAAGGGGATTCTATAGGGTTTTACCATGAGGCAAGCACCAACACTTCAAATGGCATGGGGCATTCAGCTGCACCACAATTCTCTACCATGCCTTCATTTCTAACTAGAGGAGATGAGGAGGGAACCTTGGGAGAGTATTTTTAGGAATATGAACCCTAATCTAAAAGGTTTAAAGGGCACTTGAGGTTTCAGGAGTTTTGTCGGATCAAGGATGGAAGGAGGGTTAATCCTCATCAAAAGGAGGATAAATTGATGTAGGGATCAGCCCTACATTATAGTATGGTAGGGTTCTTATTGCCCACATTTTATGGGACACCTAAGTGTACAACCAAGGATTGGGTGGAGAAGCTGGACACATACTTCCAACTCAACAAGGTTTCTAAAATAGGAGCCATCAAGATAGTTGTGCTGCACCTTGAAGGGGAAGCTCAAGAATGGTGGTTTCATGGACTGACCACACTTGGGAATCATCACATCACTTCATACTCAGATTTCACCAAGAATGTAGTGGAGAGATTTGATCCAGGAGATCCGGAAGCCCATTTTGTCAAGTTAGCCAAGCTCAAACCGGAGGGAGATCTTGAGGATTATATTGCTGAGTATTTGCAGCTTTCAATGATGGTATCCAACCTCACTATGAGCAGGAAGGTATGCATATTTATTAATGGGGTTGATGAACCATTGTAGGGATTGGTCAAATCCACTAAACCAATCACACTCCTTAAAGCTATGGAGAAAGCTAGAGACCTACAACACATCTTGTCCAGCGTAAGGACATTATTGCAGCAGGAATCCTACTTAGGGCCAATGAAGACAATCCATGTTCATGATTTGGAGGGAGAATGTGTTGCAAGAAGGACACATCATGTCAAGACCTTCTCCAAGAAGGATGCCAACATTTTACCATCCATAGAAGGCTTTTCTCCAAGAGGGGGAGCTATTGCAGCATTAAGAGGGGTCCAAAAATATTTGAATTTGAGGGTGAGAAGTATTATTATGGGGTAAAGTGTCTTTGTGTTGATAGATAGTGGGACTTTTTAGCACCCCTATGAAATTATTGACAAGCAAGATGGGGGGCTATATCATTTTGGATACCTTCAAGGAATGCATCTCCCCTGAAGACACATCATCCTTGAATGTCTTCTGCTAGCTTCTACTTTGCAGTGAAACCCCCTCAGTTTTTTTCCCCATCTAAAACCTCACTGGTCATAACCTCTATTGCTCAAAGGCCCATTATTATCACATGTCCCCCTGCAAATACCTTTTCTACCTTCTTTCCCCCTGGTCAAGAGTTCCTTTTCTATCCCCCCAATTTCCCTTGTTTATCCCTGAGATCTCCTATAAAAATCCCTATACCCTTTGTTTCCTCAAATCTCCCCTCTACCTCCCTAGTGTTGCCCTCCTAGGGACAAAAAGTGCACTAAAAATGAGTTAAAATGATGTATTTCATGAATTTGGGTCCTAGCCCTTTTCCCATTAGCCCCACGCTCCCTGTCCTTCCACGCGACCCAGCGCCGTGACCAAAGCACTAACCCCGTAGGCGCTGGTCCCATGGGTTTTTTCGGGCGAAGTCCCATCCGTCGATATTGTTTGATCGGGCGGTGAGTGTGAATCCCGCAGGCTCCGTGTTTCCCATGTTCATTTCGTAGATCTCGTAATCGCCGTTCATTTCCCCGCCGGATCAACGGTCCACAGTCCTCCCGCCGGTGGTCCCCGCCCGTGCACTGTTCCAAACCCGTTGTTTTATTCCGCACCGCCTTTGTATGGAGGGTGGTTTTCCCCGTGTTGACGGGAAAAAATGTCTGGCCAACAGTAGGGGATCTCCCCGGTAGAAAGTCCCAATTAGACTTTGAACCGTTTGGAGTAGGGATCCCGTCCGGGGTGTGGGTCCGGCTACCACTTAAATGACTATCTCTTCGGCTTCGAGCAACCTGATTGAAACTGCAAAAATACACTTATTAACACGATATAGAATACATGACTGATGAATAAAACCGATATATGACACTGTGCATAGAAAGGTAATAGACAGAATGCATAAACTCAGGAAATGTCGTTAGCAACACATCTATGAGGTATGCATGCGAGATAATCTGACCGCCAATGAAACAATCCTTTGTGGTAAGAATATCCCTTAACTTTCCGAAGGATATAACGAGATGCTAATAAAATAGTTCATTAACATTCATCATGAAGTAAATAATAAACTTGAGCATCATCAACACAATCACAGATAACTATGGTGCATGAATGACACTATTAATAACACAGATTCATTAATCAAAAGATATTCTGAAAATGCACGCAGAATACACACAATGTTGTCACGGCTAAACACATCATCCAATCAAAGGGGTTTTAACATGTATTGTATTTCATATATCAATAGTATGCTTCTTCCGCTACAATGCAATAATGCCTTTCAGTCCCAAAAGAGCCAGCCCCATACAATGCTTCCCACTGGGGTATTTATAGATTCAACAGCCGCACTTATGGCCTTCCGACGGTTCAACTTCCCGACGGTTCAACTTCCTGTTTGTAAAAATTGCGACCTGCGACCTGGTCGCAAATGCGACCTGCGACTTGGTCGCAAATGAGACCTGCGACCTGGTCGCAAATGCGACTTGCGACCCAGCGTTTGCAACTTATGAAGGTGGTCGCGCAATCGAGGTTCCTGGAGCGTCGACCTTCTTGCCTTTGATGAAGTCTTTCCAAGTTTGGTAATCCGCCGTTATAGGAGCGACAAGAGGGATTTCCTCTTTTATCCGATGCATACATTCTAGAACATTCGGCACCAGAGTCTCCTTCTTCTGGGAGATCATCATTGAGAGAGAAGCGAGCTTGGTGTAGATTTGCACTGGGGTGACAAGCAACCGGTTCAGATTCTCTTGTGACGCTTCGGAATTTCGGTGCGGCGGCGGCTTGTCGATGCTTTGGTTGCGAGAAAGGGCGAGATTTCTGCTCTGCAGTGTTCCCGGACCTTTAGTTTCATTTAGTGCCCCTAATGATGGAATGTGATGAAGAGCGTTCATGGAGTCGATACCACTGATTAGGTGGTTATACGCAGACACTACTTTGTCCAGGTCTTTGGACAGCTTGTCTTTGGATTGCGTACTCATCCGAATTTGCACTTCGGCCTCTTGCGTATGACTCCAATCCTTCCGAGGCACGTGTTCGGGAGCTTGCTGATACTGGGCTGTCCAATTCATCATTTTTTCCAAGGCTGTCGAGGCTCCGAGCACCCAGTGATTCCACTCATCGTATGCCACCTGTCTCTTGTAAGATTTTGAAACCGCTCATCCCCTACGCGTTATTGTTCGGTCCAAACTTCGCAGCGAAATTCACGGCAACCGTTAGATCTTAAACGCCTCATCCAATGGTCATCATTCATCTGAGCTGCTCACTTGTTAATCTGTCTCCGCCATGCCCACTGGCCCACCGTTTGTTGTCCTCGCCATTGATCTCCACCATAATCGATGATCCATATCTGTTTGCCTTCCGTTGACCACCCCTGGGTCCGCCTGCCACGTCACTCCTGCCACGTGTGTCCACCGTACCCCCATTCATGTTATTGCATATATTCGTCCATATTCGTGTTTTTTTTTATGTTTTCTCAGTCAAATTCACTCCGCGGACCGCCAAACCTCCACCAGAACGATTTGTCACCTTTTTTCATGATTTCCCCCCAGTTCAGCGTCTGCATGGCTGTCTTCGGCATCCACACCGCATCCATTTCCCCGTCCATGGTTTCTCTTCACAAGTTTCGTGTTTTTGTAGGATTTTCAACAGGGAATGACCGCCATAATGCACATCTCTGCTACAAGGACAGAGGAATCAGAGAAGATCATTTACAGAGGTGGGATTTATTAAAGCGAACGACCCGGGAAGGTGAAGACAGGACTTGGATTAAAGAAGGGCAGAATCCAACTCTGAAAATCTCCCAGCGCCATTAAAACCTGAGCTAACCTGTCAGAAGAAAAAATGGAGTGGTAAGGTGTTCCAAGTACAACGCAAAGGAGATTAAGGCACGTTAATGAATATCTTAAGCCTTGAATCAGCGGTTTAAGAGGCAAAGCATCAGATTAAATACCCCGAGGATCGAACAGGAGATCCTGTGCACAGTAAAAGGTAACATCAGGTTTTATTCATCAAACAGAATGTTTTTCTTCATCAAAGTACAGGGCGCCCATATAGATTTTATTATGCACAATGTCCCTGAAGGAATTTCCACCCTAACAGCAATTCAAAACCGTCATAGCATTCATGTGACAGATTTCTCAGTAGTCTACTTTATTTTTGTTCAAAGCACCAGGAGTACTACAGCCAAAAAATGTCAAGATAATATCCAGAGAGGATCACTCTTTCACAAGGGAGGTGACAGAGATTAAATACATGGCAATCAAACAGAATGGGTTTTGGCCCTGCATTCATTTTTTTGTTTAATGTTATATTTAGTGTTCACCTACCTCCTCAGTCGCTCTTCTGTTCATCCTCCGCTATAAAACATAGAAGGAACTTATTGTAAAGGTTTTTGATTGGATATCAGTAGATTGCAAGCATTTTCCTCTTGAGACAAGTTCTCTGTGTAATATTGTAAGACGGGCTGAGATTTGATGTATTCAAACTGAATGTTCAAGCTGTGGGCATTGATGTACCTGATTGGTGTTGTTTTTAATATGACAAGCACATTTATTTGGATCCTTATCTAAAGCAGCTGGTGATGTTTTCCTTTCTTTGTATTTGTGATTGACTTGCTTTCATTTCATTACGTTTATTCTGGCTCGCATCATAAGTTTGGCATAAGATTTACCCTTGATAGGTACCTTATGTTGCTGCTCTCCCAGCCTTTTATGTTTTCTACTTATATGTGTATCTGAATATTGATTTTGATTGGTTTAACCAGTGTAGTGGATGTTATTTCCTGCTCTCTGATGTATGAATTAATGAAATCTATGTTTAGATTTTCTTGTTAGGATTTAGTTGGATGAGTTGAGAACACTGGGAGGTCTAGAACCCTGTCTCTGCCTCACTAGGATCTTTCCATCCCAATTAAACCTCTCTAAGATCCCTTGTTTTGCCTTTGATTTTGTCCAAGCAAGCCTGGAGTTAAATGACCTCTGGCCTGATCTATAGACAGGGTTGGTTGTTTCCCCTTCACTCATTTTCAGTCCTTAATGTTCCATTCCATCAACCATGTTTTAAGATCCAAATGCTCTAGATGACTAGCCCAACTGAAAGCTTTCACATTGAACACAAGTAAATCCTTTCTTGACTCCATTTCCCAATGGCCTTGATGTTCCCTGAGTTATCTATCTTTGCCTAGTTTCCTCTTTGCTCATCATTGTCTTATACTGGGCCCTTCTTTCCTGATTCCCAACAACCAAACCAACAATCAAACAAACAAACCCTGTGCCTATAACTAGCCTAAAATAATAACGTAGAGCCTCAAAGACATACACTTTGACTCACATAGAGAGATCCCTCTCTGGACCTAGGAGGGCTAGATCCTAAGGTTTGAAAGTGGTTCTATGTTGTCTCATCTTTTGGTCTTTTCAACCTGGCCAAAACATGGGAACCCCAACTGTTGGAAATATGATGCAGAGTGTTGTCCTTGATGGAAACCCACTAAATGAAGATGAAGACATGCGACTGTTGTCATGTGTTGTCCTTGATGGCAATCCACCTGATGAAGTTATTCTTGACTTGATGGACTTGGTAAATGATGTAAATCTGATGTGAATACTTGTTTGTTAATGATGCTAAGTGTTGTCCTTGAAAGGCAACCCACTTGATGAAGTTGTGCTTGAGAGAATATGTTCTTGATGAAGAAAATGTGATGTATCTACAGTGAATGAAGAAAGGAATTCAGAATGTGCTCAAAGTATGATGAAAAGAGTATGTCTCTATGTATACACGGATTGGCCTAGGGGAAGTCGCGTATGCACGCGGAAAAGAACGTTCCAAGTCGCGTATGGGTAAAAGCACTCAAAAAGAGAAAAACAGGGGTAACCACCATGGTATTATTTTGGCTCATGGTATTGGAAAAGGGGCCCGTGGTATTGAAGGCTCGTGGTATTGGTTTGGCTCATGGTATTAAAAAAATGAGGGGCCCGTGGTATTGAAAAAAAAGGATAAGCCTATATAAAGAGAAGAAATTCATTGTGCAAATAATGAGCATGAGAGCAAGATGTCTGAGCTTGAATGAATACTTCTCTGTCAAGTATATCTGTATGGAAAGGGTAAAGGTTTGATGATAGATCTGAATCTATGATGCACTTATGAAGCGGGATCTCTAGATCTGAAATGTACTTGTATTTGCTAGATCTGTTTATGGAGTGATTAGATCTGTGATGAGGCGAACATCTGTCTGATGTAAAGGGTTGAATCTGATCTAAATATCTGATCTGAAGAAGTATGCTGCTCTATAATGATTGAAGATCTATACGCTACTTCGACGCGGAGGAAGCGCGTATATACGCAGCTTCGCTGAAGTAAAAGCGCGTATGCGCAATAAAATATACACTGAGGTATACGCTGGTTTGTATGGACGGAAGCGCGTATATACGCGACATCAGTAAAGGGAAAGAGCGTATGCAAACTAGGGTTTGCTGAAGCAAGGGGTATGAAATATCTGATCTGTTCTGCTGTGTTTCTGCTATCTGATCTGTGTTGATAAGTATCTGTTGGTGATGTATGTTTGTGCTTAAAAGTATGAAAAGGGTCCAGTCTGAAAATATGATGAAACGTGGGCTGCAAGTGTTGTTCTATTGAAGTTGTTGGATCCAGTGTGAAAATTGATGAAACGTGGTCCAAGGTGGTGCTGAAGGTTGTAGCCTTCAGTCAGGGGGTTGTAGCTCCCTTCCAGGTGAGGCTGGTAAACGAGATCAGGGGGTTGTAGCTCCCTTCCAGGTGAGGCTGGTAAACGAGATCGGGGGGTCGTAGCTCCCTTCCAGGAGAGGCTGGTAAACGAGTCAGGGGGTTGGAGCTCCCTTCCAGGAGAGGCTGGTAAACGAGCGCAGGTGGGTGCCTGCGTGCTGGTAGAGTCTGCACCAGCACATATGTTGTAAGATGTTTTCTCTATAATAAAATATTGAAGGCTGAGCAACTGCGGCGGTGGTTTTCTCCCGACTTGGGTTTCCACCTAAAAATCCTGGTGTTCATGTGTGATGCTTTGTGTGATGGTTTATTCTGTTCTTACTGCACATGTTTACTGGTTATAGAACATCTAATGAATGAATGATGGAATGATATAAGTGAAGAACTAATGGCATAATTAGATCTCTGTGTATACGCGAGTTTTATGAAGGATATCCGTGTGTATACGCTACTTGGCTTCAGCAAAGTAGCGTATGGGTTTTAAGGAATGAAAAAGTAAAAAGTTTTGAATATGCAGTAAATACTGATTCACCCCCCCCCTCTCAGTATTTTTCCCAACAATTGGTATCGGAGCGTGGTCCTTCTGCAGAAGCTTGATCGCTTGAAGGAGATCCGTAACAATGGGAAAAATGAAGAATGAAGGTCTTGAAGCTACAGTCATCTCTCTAGAAGCATCAAGTAAGAAGAGTGAGGAACCTCTACAACTAAATGAAAATGAAGAACTTGGAGCAAAAATCTGGTCTGTCATAGAACTTCTACAAGCAGATCTTGAAGAATCAAACAAGAAGAATGCAAGACTTGAAGTAGAAATCATTTCCCTCAAAGAAGACCTGGATAAATCAAATAAGAAGAATGCAGGACTTGAAGCAGAAAACATATCTCTGAAAGAAGATCTCAAAGCATCGAAGAAGAAGAATGAAGAGCTACAACAAACATGTGAAGAAAACGAAGATTGGTTGAAAGAAGAGATTCTAAATCTGAAGGATCAAGTAGAAGATGGAAGAAGGAAAGAAGAAAGCATGACAAAGCAATTTCAAGCCTTGGAAGTTGAGGTAAACATTCTCAAAGGTAAATTAGAAGAAAAGATTAAACTTTTGAGGTTCCAAGATAGTACTAATATTTTGGACAATATTCTGAGTAATCAAAGGTCTCCTTCTATCAAACTTGGTCTTGGTTTTCATGAAACGGTCAAAGGAGAATCTAGTTCACAAGGAAGTGCTAAAAGTTCAGAGGATGTCAATGCAAAACCTAAAGTGTTGAAAGAAACAAAAGATCAACCGACAATCATGAATTCTCAAAGAAAATCATTCAATAATGTTGAATGCTTTAGATTTCATAATTATGGGCATATTGCAGTAAATTGCAGGAGAAGATCATTTCAGCCTCAAACAAATAGGCTCTACTCAGAAAGGTACTCTAGTTTCTTCAAGGGATATTGTTTTTCATGCAACAAGTATGGTCATAAAGCAGCTGATTGTAAAAGGAGGAAGAATAGAAATACTCATTATGATTCTTATGTTTATTTCTCTGGCCACATGAGATGTTATGCTTGTAACAAATATGGACATGTAGAAAAAGAATGCAGGATGAACAGATCTGGGAAAGTGGACAATTTTCAGCACACAGGTGGAAAGCTCAAGAAAATTTGGAAAAAGAAGGAGGACCCATCAGAAACGTAGGGAATTCAGACCCTACTGCAGTCATCCGCTTCTAGAAGCTTACTTCTCTAATTGACTGCAAGAATGATGTGGGATACATTATGAGATTTAGTAATGTATCGTCACAAGGGGAGCAATGCATGATGACTCTCATGGTTGATTTGATTATTCTGGTTATATGTATTTCTAACATAACATCTGATATGAAGAAGACAGGTACAGGAAGGACAAGTCCAGGGCGAGATAAAGGAATGTGAAAAATTTATATGTTTCACTTTCCATACGCGGGTTATATTCACAAAAGTCGCGTATACACGTGAGTTTCATCAGACACAGTCGCGTATGCATTGATGATAAGAGAAGTTATCTGATAGCTGAAGATCTGGAGCAGAGGTCCAGGGGGAGCATCAGTCTGACTGCTGATGATTGCACTGTTAGCATCATTCTGGTTATACTCATGATAATGAAATGATACATGGGTTCTTGTGTTGAAGATTATGGATGAAGCCTGGTTGCTTTATGATGAAGAGCATTCGTTATTGAGATGAAAGTCTTATCATTCAGAGATTTGGACAGATCATGCAGAGATTGTTGCTGATGACTTGTTGTTGAAGGTGCTTCAGATTGCACAAGCTAAGGAAGAGCACTGGTTTATGGGGAGCAGTAGGTTGAATACTAATGATTGCATTGTTGGCAATATGACTACTTATTCTTTGGTTTTTTTGTGATACTCATGCTCAAATGATGATGACTTGGTACATTGTTTATTATGATGAGATTTTGAGCCCTGGTTGCTGATAAGTATCTTTTGTACTCACACATGGATGAGTTGGATGTCATTTGATTCAGAAATAAATCATGCAGAGTGTGTTACTATGGTTGAGAGATCTTTTGCCTACATATGTTACTTCATGTTAAATCTTGAAGATCATGGTGATGTTGGACCACATGGATGATTGCTTGACACCTATGTGAAGTTGTTGTTCTGGTATGATAAAATTTCTTGGAAAGATTGTATTGATGATGCAAAGAATCTGAAGGCCTGGTTACTAATGTGCCTTTGCTACAACCATTGGATGACGCTTGAAGACACAACTACACTGTTCTATCTATCTGTAGTCCAGGGAAGCATTCAAATGTCTCAGAAAGAAGCTAAACACTGTCTTTGCCTCACAGAGGATCAGATCTGGTTGAAATTTAGAAGATGGCTTGGGATACGCGGGTTTCCTGAAACACAGTCGCGTATATACGCGAGTTCCTGCACAGAAAACCGCGTATGTTTGGTTGTTGGCAATTTTTGGTTGGTTCAGCTCTCTTCAGCACAGCTACAGTGCTGTTTGGAATCTCTGATACTGTTTGGTATCTCTGGTGGTGTTCCAATTCTCTTAATTCTGTTCCTAATGTTTTGATGAAGATGCCTTGATGATTTGTTGGTGGAAGTTTTCAGGATGCACAAACTAAGGGGGAGCCTTAGTCATTTGGAAAGATTGCTTGGTTGCACAGATTCAGGGGGAGAATTAGCTTTGCTGACTATAATGCAGTGTTGGCATTATGATGGTTCTGAAATATGTTATCTTTCTTGAGGACTTTCTGGTGTTGGTCTTAAAAGCTATATTTGTAGTTTGATGAAAAGGTCTTGTTGAGACCCATGTTGTAAAATTGTAATATTCAGTCATGTAAGGACTTGTCAATTTTTTAAACCCACTTGGTTGGGTAGCTGAGTCATTTTTGTAAACCCACTTGGTTGGGTAGCTGAGTCAAATTTTGTAAACCCACTTGGTTGGGTAGCTGAGTTGAAATGTGTAAACCCACTTGGTTGGGTACTTGAGTCTTATATGTAAATCCACTTGGTTGGATATTTGATGTAAGTATGAGTCTTTTGGTGATAGGAAGTTCATAGAGTCATATACTTCATTGAAAAATATTCAGCATGAACTCAGGGGGAGCTTGGTCACTTCAGTATACATCAGATCTGCAGAACGCTTCTTCTACATGAGGAGAAAAGGGGGTGAGTGTGTTGGTTTTGATCTGCCCGTTGCCCTTGATGTCAAAGGGGGAGAGTGTGTTGGTTTTGATCTGCTGGTTTTTTCCTTTGCCCTTGATGTCAAAGGGGGAGAGTGACATGGTGTTTGAATGAAGATAATGATGTTCCCTTTGCCCTTGATGTCAAAGGGGGAGAGTGACATGGTGTTTGAATGATGTAAAAAATGGAGAGAGTGACATGGCAAAAATGGAGAGAGTGACATGGTAAAAATGGGGAGAGTGACATGGTGTCATTGTATTCTTAATGTACCTATCTGTTGTGGTGACCAAACACCATCGTGGTTGCCATCAAGTCCAAAGGGGGAGATTGTTGGAAATATGATGCAGAGTGTTGTCCTTGATGGCAACCCACTAAATGAAGATGAAGACATGCGACTATTGTCATGTGTTGTCCTTGATGGCAATCCACCTAATGAAGTTATTCTTGACTTGATGGACTTGGTAAATGATGTAAATATGATGTGATATGATGTTTGCTGACAATATGATGCTAAGTGTTGTCCTTGAAAGGCAACCCACTTGATGAAGTTGTGCTTGAGAGAATATGTTCTTGATGAAGAAAATGTGATGTATCTACAGTGAATGAAGAAAGGAATTCAGAATGTGCTCAAAGTATGATGAAAAGAGTATGTCTCTATGTATACGCAGATTGGCCTAGGGGAAGTCGCGTATGCACGCGGAAAAGAACGTTCCAAGTCGCGTATGGGTAAAAGCGCTCAAAAAGAGAAAAACAAGGGTAACCACTGTTGGGTCTCAATCTAGTCTCCTAAACTGAGCTCATTTAATTGTCAACCAGGATTTGTAAACTGCTGAAGTGAAATGTACCATATGTACCTAGGTGCTTGTTTCCTAATGCGTTGTATGTGGTGTTTTGTGATGTTTTTGGTCTTTTGTGATGATTTATGATGTTTTTGGTCTTTTAGTGTTTTATGAAAATGCCTAGAAAAACTAATAGAAAGGAATTGGTGGTCAAAACACAGTTGAGCCTAATGTATGGAATGGAAAATGCAATTGGAAACACTGAAGCAAAATCTGAACTATGACTAAATAAAAACAAAAGCTTGATAATGACTTTTTAGGCAAATGACACAAACTAAACTTGAGAAATGATCACTAAATATGCAAATCCTCTAACTAAACAGTTAAACACTAATGATGCAATACTCTGTCCTAAGCTCTTCTATTCTATGATTAATTCCTAGTTCTATTCTGCAATTTAATTGAATGTCACAGAACCTATACTCAAAGAGTTATTGGTTTCTTGTTCAAAGTAGTTCTTTTTGAGGAAGAGCTCTGTTTATAAAATGATGAGGAGATTGCAGAGAGATTTCAGACCTTATAGTGATGTTATCTTCTGTTCCTATGGTTATGGATCACTTGTAGTTTTCAGAACAAAAAGATGTTTGTGAATAATGAAGGCTGTCTTGTGAATCCTAAAAACTAAAGTAATCTATTGTGCAAAGGATGACAATGTGAATATGAGATGCAAGTGCAATGAGTTAATCTAAGAATAAACCTAAGATGCTACTAAACTAGAACAATGTTGAACTATAAGTCATCATCAAACTTGAAACAAAGTAACTGAACATGAATTAAATGCAAATGAAACTCCGGAGCATTCTAACTGTATTAACATGCATTAATCTACAAAGTTACACAATCTGTTTGTTCATCATCAGTGATATTTTGGAAGAGTTCCTTCTTTTGGAAGGGGTAGAACAATTCTGACTGTGTAATTGTATGCAATTGAAAGCAAATGAACTGAAAGCAAATGAAAAACTAAGTTATCACATCCATACCCTACTCGTCATTATGATGTCTTGGGCAAGCGTTTAAGAGTGAGATCAGAGATGATACTTAGTAAAAACACATAATTAAATCATTCATTATCATATTCATGTCTTGAACTTCTTAAGGATGTCTTGGAAGAATTTCTTCTTGTGGAAGAGTGATTAGAACAAGTGTAACTGTGATAGTGAATAGCAAAAACTACAACTAATTCCTACAGTACTATAGCTATTCATCATTCATCATTATAATATGTTGGAAGAGTGTCTTCTTGTGGAAGAACTGGAATGAATATAACTACAGTAGCGAGTTAAAACAAATACAAATTCAACTCCTAATCCTACAATACCATAGTCATTCAACATTCATCATTTTAATCTGTTGGAATAATGTCTTCTTGTGGAAGAACTAGAACGAATATGACTACAGTAGCTAGTTAAAACAACTATAAATTCAACTCCTATCCTACAATACCATAGTCATTCAACATTCATCATCTTAGTCTGTTGGAAGAGTGTCTTCTTGTGGAAGAGATAGAATGAATACGACTACAGTAGCTAAAACAAAACAACTACCAATTCAAATGCAAAACGTAAAGGCAGCTAGGAAAACTTATCTAATTTACGCAAAAGAAATCCGTGCAAGAGGCAGGGGCCCTCTACCACTTGACGGCATTCAACTCCAAATTAAATCACGCCTTCAAAATAACTTTGTCTGCTCCATTAACGATGCAATAGTTTGAACATAACAGTCTGTGTCTTTAAGGACGTAACACAGAGTTTAAACAAAATCTAGCAGCAAATCTAACATAGCTCTCGGTCTCCCAAGAGTTTATAAAGCAAATGCACGTAACAATAATTACAACAATTTAGGAACAATGTCTTTCCTTATCCAAATCACGTTAGAACTCTTTGAAGTGGCTGCGTGAAGAAGAAAAGACATCTGGACCGAGACAGTCCTAGTAGGAGTCTTCCTTCATAAATGTGTTTCCCACGTTCAAAACCTTACCCAGAATTCATTTCCTCCTCCATGATGAGCAACGAACCATGTAGACATGACGTGGATCATGCCCATATGCGGTTTTTCTCAAGAGGCCACCTGGAACATACTCAAACATGAAGGCAGCTGCAGAATCGCCGGTTAGCTACGGAATGTCTGCATTCTGCAACTAGTTCCGGTCAAAATGCTTAACAATGGCAAAAATCACAAAATTCAACAAGTCAGTCATGTAAATCATTCTAGAAGTAATTTTAACTATATTTATTGATCAATTGGGTTTAAGATAGAAATGGACAAGGGAAAATGAGGTAAAATGAGGTGAAGGAAAGCACAATTTTAAGGCTCAACATACCCCCACTGCTGTCTCTTTGCATGTCCTCATGCAAATTATCCTATGAATTCAGAGGCTTCTGCAAGGACATCTAATCCCCTTCTTCTCCTTTGTCTGAAAGCTAGAGGTCTTCTGGGTTTCCTGATAACAAGTTTGAACCTGAGGTTGGTGAGTGCCCTGATTAGCTTTTTATTCCTTGTCTTCAACTTCTCATTGGTCCTCTCCACTTTGTCTATATGCAGGGATAAGGTTGAGTTCATATCAGTTTTGAGCTTGATTTGATCTTTGAGAATTTCATTCTCATTTTTGATGTGTCTATTCAGCAATTCCAACTCATATCTATCCCTCCTTAATATATCTACTTCAGACAGTGGAGGACTGGGGGTTCTTTCTCTGCTTTCTGAAGCTGTCCTCTCCAAGGTTTCCACATAGTCATAAATTTCCTGTTGAGCAGGATCAATTTCAGGGGTTCCTTCATAAAAATCTTCTTCATCATCCTCTTCAATGGGTGTTTCTTCATCTTCTATATTGATTACCCCTGTTTGTTTGATTGGTGTTTTCTTCAGTTTTCCCTTTAATCTGTGGCTTCTCCTAGGCTGAGAGGACCCCTCTCCTTTCTCTGTAGCAGATTCCTTGATTATCTTTTCTTCCTTAAGTTGCCTCTTGATTCGAGTCAACTTCTCCAAAATGATTTCCTCGCTGCTCTCTTGGGCTGGTTTGTCAGTTTCAACTTTTGAAGCCCTCCATTTCCTACTTCTCTTTGTAGGCTTAGGTTCAGGTGATGGTTCTTTTGCTTCTTCAAAATGATTTCTTATTAAGAAATCATCCCATGTATCATTTGTTTTAGCTAGATGATGTTCAATCAAGATTTTGACCAAACCATGATGATACAGGGTTGTCTCTAAAAATTGAACTCTTCTCTGAGCACAGGAAGCCATCTTCTTCAGACTTTGAAGCAAGAAATATGGTAGGTTTAAGTCTTCTCCCAGAAAATGCATCATTAGTCTAATGTGGTAGACATAAAATGTCCCATATCTACCCTCACATGTAACAAATTTTTGTAAAAGAAGTAGTATGTTTCTCCATTTTCTTTTCAATGCAGTACTGGGAATTCCTTTCTTGAATACACTAACATCCATATTTGGTGATTTTAAAATTTGTTTGCAGGAGTCATTGTGGAATTCTCTATTTTTAAACCATTTCTCCCCAGTTCTGGACAATCCTGTAGCCTCTGCAATAAAAACTTCAGTGATAGTAAACTTGACATCCCCTATTTCAACTTCGGTCCCTTGAAATGCTCTTGCGAATGTTTTAGTGACTTCCTTATGGAAGCCATTAAATTTTTCCAAAAATTGAAGCCATCCTATTTGTTGTAACATCTCCTTGCATTGTGGGTAACCTTCTAAATATTTTGAACCCACAGGTTCAGTCCTTACGATGAAACCCATGATTTTTTTTCAATATCAAATTAACACTCTTCTACCCACAAAACAATGACTTTCACTTTCGGTTTTGAAATGGCTTCAAGCTCTAAATGAAAATGGCTTCAATTTTGGAATGACATACCTCTGATTTATAGTGGCAACAACTTCAAAACCTCTGGCTGATATGCCTCTGTTTGATCATGAAAGCAGTTTCAATTTCCGAACTGATATGTATCTGATAGACAGTGGGAGATGGCTTCAAATTTCTTTTTGTGCAATACCTCTGGCTCTTAGTAGCAAATGGTTTCAGTTTTAATACTGCAACACCTCTGTCTTTGGTAACAAAAAGACTTCAAACTCAATCACTGAAAACACCTCTGTCTCTAGTAGCAAATGGTATGCTTCAAACTCAACACTACAACATCTCTGTCTCTGGTAACAACAGACTTCAAACTCAACACTACAACATCTCTGTCTCTGGTAACAACAGACTTCAAACTCAACACTACAACACCTTTGTCTCCGGTAGCAAATGGTTTTCAAATTCAATCACTACAACACCTCTGTCTCTGGTAGCAAAAGACTTCAATTTTAACACCTCTGTCTTTTGGTAACAACAGACTTTAAACTCTACACGGCTACAATTCTGAGTTGATAGTGAAAATGCTTCAAATTCCGTCCACAGTGATATGCTATCTGCCCACGGGATCAAGTGGCTTTGAGTCCTCACACTGTTATACTTCCAAATTTACCTCTTCTGCTCTGCTCTGTGTTTACAATGCTCAATGTTGTTCAAACTGATATCCTTTAGCTCTGCTCCTGGTGATAATAATATCTCTGTCTTCGGAATGGAATACCGGCTACGGAATGAAGTTATGGCAAATGGTCACGGAATAGAGTAGTGGAGTGAGGTGGAGGGATTGTATTAATGATTGAGGAGACGGTGGAGGATTTTACGACGGCAGAGGGAATCATCATCATTAAATGCTTTGGTTAAGAGACGTGGAAAATTCAAATGCTTTGGCCATTTCACCGCTTAAATGCTATCGAATATGAAATTTGAAATGGAAGATTTTAATACAAAGTCTGTAGAGGGTTTGTTGGTGTTTGATCAATAAAAACAATTAAAACAACCTTTTCGAATAATCCACAACTAAACTATGCTAAACTTTTATGAAATGCCATCGTAATTTAAATTTGTTACCTCTGCCCTTTATTTGATTTTTGTAGCCTTTGTCTTCTCTGCTCATCTCTCGAGGAGTCTTCATAATTTTCTTGATGCTTTTGATTCATGAATACACTGGGTCACTTTGTTGTAATTCTGATGTCTGCTGATTGATGCCTTCAGGGTTTATAGCTGCGAAAAGACTGTCGGGCTGCAGAAAGGCTGATCAGCTGCAGAATGTCCACTGAGCTGCGGAATGTTCCTGTAGAACACTTTAATCATGAAAATGGAATGTTTTTGGAGTATGGGTGAAATGTTATGTGGTATGAATGAAAATGGATGATGGATTATGATATGTATGAAGTGGATAATGGAATGAAATGGATTTAGTTCATGAAATGGAATGAAGGAACATAGAGGCTGTACTGCAATTCATGACATATTTTTATTCACTTACAGCATGATATCAAATTTTGTGTTTTGACATGAAAATGAGATGGATGGAAGATGGAATGAGATGAATGAATTGTGGAATGGAGTGAAATATGAATGATGGATGAGATGGAGTATGGATGGATAAGTGAATGGAGTGAGATGAATGAATCATAAGCACTATGGAACTGAACTTATGATTTTTATAACAGCTGCTTAGAAACAAAAATGGGAAAAGTTAGAGTGTCAGAGAGACTCTGATTTTCACCCTATCTTTTCTGTATAAACATGCCAATCAATTATTGGTTTTCATGCTTATACCTTTATTTTTTTATTTTTATTTTTCTTGTTTTTTTTTTTTTTTCAAAAGAGAAATGCTTCAGAAAATTTAATCAAGTTGATGAAGAAGAGAGACTCTTCTTCATTAACTTCACATCACTATATTCTTGGAACTTCTTGACAAACTCTTCTCTTGAGAGTGGCTTGTGGTATAGCTTCAGTCTATGACCATTCACAAGAAAAGTGACCTCCTCTTCATCTATAGTTCTGATTTTTACCGCCCCATTATCAAAAATTCGAACAATTTCATATGGCCCAAGCCAATGTGTCTAAAATTTCCCTTGAAAATCCTTGAATTTTGAATCAAACAAGAGAGCCCAGTCACCCTCTTTAAATTTCTTCTCCTTGATGTACTTGTCATGCCATCTAGCCCTTGGCTGTTGGACTAGACTTGTTTTCTGAACTGCATCTTGTCTGATCTCATCCAATTCATTAATTTGCTCCAGTCTATGCTTTTGTGCCTCCGTTAGATCAAGTCCTAGCTGAACTGCCATCTTGAATGTTTGAATTTGGAATTCTATGGGAAACAAAACTTGCTTTCCATAAAAAAGCTCATAAGGAGTATGGCCTGTTGTGTTTCTCCATGTAGTTCTATAGGCCCACAAGGCTTCAGGAAGCCTATCTACCCAATCTCTTCTATGTAGATGAACAATCTTTGTTAGGATTCCTTCAATAACTTTATTAGTGGATTCCACTTGACCATTTGCTTGTGGATGATAAGGAGTAGATGTTCTATGTCTGATTTTGTACTTCTCCATCATTTGCTCCACTAGCCTTGATGTAAATTGAGCTCCTTGATCCGTAACAATTTCCCTTGGGACACCAAAACGAGTGAAAATATCCTCAAAAAGAAAAGTAACTACAGATGATTCATTAGCAACAAGTAATGGTTTAGCTTCTACCCACTTAGTAACATAATCAGTGCAAACTAATATATATTTCTTTTGTCTTGATGGAGGACTAATAGGTCCTACAAAATCCAAAGCCCATTTTTTAAAAGGTTCAATGTGTACCTGAGGTTGTAATGGCATCTCACCTGAAGGAGAAGGTTTCCCTACCCTTTGGAAACTGTCACACCTTTTGACATACTCCTTAGCATCTTTAAACAAGGATGGCCAATAATATCCTAAATTAAGGATCTTATAGGCTGTCCTCTTATCTGCAAAGTGTCCGCCACAAGGTTCGTCATGACATGCCTTGAGAATCTCAGGCATCTCATCTTCACGAACACACCTTCTAATGATCAAATCTGGACCTGTCTTGTACAACTCATTAGCGACCCATGAATATCTTGCACTATCATTAATGATTTTTCTTTTATCCCTTGCATTCATAATTGAAGGAAATTTTCCTCAAACTAAATAATTGGCAATATCAGCAAACCATGGAGTTTGAGTAGAGATTGCAAAAAGATATTCATCAGGAAATTGATCTTCAACCGGAGTGTCATCTTTGATATTTTGAATTCTAGACAGAAAATCAGCCACAGTGTTTTGTTTTCCAGGCCTATCTAGAATAGTAATGTTGAATTCTTGCAATAATAACAACCATCTTATAACTCTGCCATTAGTGATTGATTTATTCATTAAGTATCTAATGGCAGAATGATCAGTGTGAATAAAATTTTCATAGCTTGTTATATAGTGTCTAAACTTGTTTATGGCATGAACAATAGCTAAAAACTCTTTTTCAGTTACAGTATAGTTTAACTCTGCAGGAGTCAAATTTTTACTGATATAATAGATGGCATAGGGAATTAAATATTTTTGTCCCAATACTGCTCCTAGAGCTGTATCGGAAGCATCTGTCGAGATATGAAAAGGTAACTTCCAGTTAGGTCCCCTTAATATAGGTGCTTCAGAAATTTTGGTTTTCGGGGTTTCAAAAGCTAACTGGCAATCAGAAGTCCACTTAAATTCACAATCTTTGGTGAGTAATTTGAAGAGAGGAGATGCTATTTTGGTGAAGTTTTCTATAAATCTCCGATAATACCCCGTAAATCCTAGAAAACTTCTAACATCTCTTTGACAACTTGGAATGGATAGGTTAGAAATAACTTCAACTTTCGCCTCATCAACTCTAATCCCATCCCCTGAAATGTGGTGCCCTAAAACAATACCTTCAATGAACATCATAAAACATTTTTCATGACTAAGAGAAAGGTTTGCTTATTGACATCTTTTTAAGACCTTTTCCAAGTTTTCTAAAGCCTCTTCAAATGTATCCCCATAAACTGTAAAATCATCCATGTACACCTCTACACAGTCATGTATCAGATCAGAAAAAATTCCTAATACTGCCCTTTGGAATGTTGCAGGTGCATTGCACAACCCAAATGGAAATACTCGGTAGGCATAGGTACCCCAAGGACAAGTAAATGTGGTTTTATCTTGGTCTTCAAGTGCTACTTGGATTTGATTGTAACCACTAAACCCATCTCGGAATGAAAAGTACTTTTTACCTGCTAATGTATCTAATACTTGATCTATGAAAGGTAAGGGAAAATGGTCTTTAAGAGTAGCTTTATTCAGTTCTCGGTAGTCAACACACACCCTCCATTTTCCATTTTTATTAGGTACAATTACTAAAGGAGAAACCCACTGACTATCTGAAATAGGATAGATGAAGTTAACATTTAACAATTTTTGTAATTCTTCCTTGACAATTTCCCTAAGATTTGGATTCATCCGTCTTTGAGGCTGTCTGATTGGTTTGCAATTTGCCTCTATATAGATGTGATGAGTACAAGTCTTGGGAATTATCCCTTTCATGTCAGTGTATTCCCATGCATATGCGGAAGAATGTCTCTGTAATACTTTGACTAACTCTTCTTGTTGAGATTTTTCTAGGTTTTTGTTTATGTTCAAGGTTTTGCCTGGAAAAATTTCACTTGTAGAGCTGCCAAATTTGTCCATAGAATGAAGAGACATCTGCCTAGATGACAAGAACTCAATATTGGATCTCTCTTGAAATGATTCTTGTTTGTGTTCTGGAGAAGATTCAAATTTTTCTAGAGTATTCAGAATTTGATTATCTTCACTAATTTCTGAAATTGTGAAGAGTGGTTGCAAATATTCTTCATCCTCTATCCATTGAGTGTCATCTAGATCTGTAATTGTCCTAGCCGGAGGATATAAAGTGAATTTCTTTGTTGAACTTCCATCAGAAATATACATATCACCGGACCTACAACTAATAAAAGCATCAGCTGTAGCCAACCAAGGTCTTCCTAGTATAACAGGATGGCCTCCTAGATTATTCTTAGGTGTCAGGATCATGAAATCCACAGGGTACTCCCAAGAGTCTAGGGACACTGGAATGTCTTCTATTACCCCATCTGGTCTGATCACAGATCTATCTGCTAATTGTAATAGTGTGGGTGTAAAGAGAAGATTAGGAAGTTTCACTTTGTCCATGATTTGTCTACTCATGATATTTATTGCTGCTCCTAAGTCAATGAGTGTGTTTTGAATTTCAATTCCATTGATGTGAATTTTGACAACTGGATTTCCTGGGTCAAGGTACTTTGGAATAGTAATCTTGCCCATCATAATGTCTACTATTTGTCCTACCAATTGAATTTTCTTGGTTTCTCTTATTCTTTTTCTTGTTGTCTTCATACTCAACTCCTTTATTGTTTTGGCTAAAATTGGGATTTCCTTGATGGCTTGCAATAATGGAATTTTAATGCAAACATTTCTCAATTCATCCAAGAAATCATAATTAGGCACCATTATTTGTTTTTATACACCTTTATCAATTTGTAGTCTTTCTGGAAAGGGAGGTATAGAAGTAGATGTGGATGGTTGCTCTAATACTGGAGTTGGACTTATTGGATCTTTTTGTTTCAGTTTTTCAATGTTTTGGCCTTGAAAGGATGTACCTTCCTCAAGACTTTTATTAACCCGTAGGGAGTCTTCCTCAGAATTATCTTGTTCTTGTATGATCACAGAAGGTTTCCTCTTTTCAAGTATCCTTCCAGACCTAAGTTGAACATCACTAAGGTCTAGAGGAGTAATTAAATAAGTTGGAAACTGTTGACCTTCTATCATGTATGTATTCTGAGGGTTCTTAATATTGGGGTTTGGTATGGGTTGAGCCAGCAATTGATTTGATTTTTGAGGGAATGGTAATGGAAGTGGTTGATTTTGATGTGGTTGGTTCTGATGATGTTGTTGAGGATTTTGTTGAAAATTTTGTTGAAGATTTTGAGGAAAATTTTGTTGAGGATTTTGAGGATAAAAATGTGGATATGGTGGATAGGATGGTGGATACTAATAATATGGAGAGTATCTTCCATAGGGACTTTGTGGTCCTTGTGCCCAAGCTTGAGATTGATTTTGAAATTGGGGCCAAGGTTGCTTCCAAGAATTCCAAGGTGGAGGTTGATTATACATTTGATCATGGAATCCTTGTGTCTGAGGTCCCTGCCAAGGTCTTCTAGATACAAAGTTAAGAGATTCTGTGGAATCTGTAGGAGTTTCTTCCTGAAAAACAGCCTTGAGACCAAGAAGAGAAGGACAATTCTTGGTCTCATGTTTCTCAGAACAAATAACACAGGTTTCTACAACTTTTACATCTAGAGGACATTCTCTCAAGGCATGTTTCTTCCTACATTTGGGACAAAAGATTGCCAAGGCATCAGATTCAACCTTTTGCTTGTTTTGTATCTTGAGGGTGTCTATTTGTTCACTAAGACTCCCTAATATGTCAGATTTAAAATCATCAAGCATGTGTCCTATTTCTGATCTACTTACTGTCCCAGAAGCAGATTTACTTGCTCTTGCAAGAGCAGGATCTCTTGGACCTTTGACAGTTTTGGATTTCCCTCCGGAAAGGTTGATACATAACTCAGATATTTCAGGTAATGTGAGTTGTGATATATCCCCTTTTCCCATCATGTTAAGGATATCCAACCATTCATCCCTAATGGTTTTCAACAAAAGAGCTTTTAAAGTGTCCTGATCTAGGTTTTCCATTTGTGCCCTTTTTATGTTGTATTTAAATCTTTCCAACAAATCTTCTAAGTTTTCATCTTCTTTTGTAACATCTTGAACACTTCTTCCTTATGATTAACCGGCATACAATAATCCAAGTATCTCTCTAGAAATTCTTGTTTCATGTCTTCCCATGTTCTAATGGAACTACTGTTTAAACTCATAAACCATTTCAATGCTGCTCCCTTCAGAGTCGAAGGAAATAATTTCAATTTTTGAGCATCTTGAAGGTAGTCATAAGTCCTACACAGTACTTCAAATTCGAATAAGAAAGTTTCAGGATCCTCAGTTTTAAGTCCATAGAAGTTCGGAAGGACAGAAGGTGAAATGTTTTTCATGGTTGTATTGGTTTCTCCATCAAGTATAGGGAACCCAAAAGAGCTTCCTATTCTACCTCTTCCTCCATCTGCACCTCTACCTCCTCTTCCTCCTTCTCCTCTACCTCTACCTCTACCTCCTCCAAATAATGTGTGTTCTCCATTAACAACTCCTCCACCTCCTTCTTCTGCCATGGTTGACTCTCCTGTGGAAGTAGAAAGGTTTGTATCCTCAACAAGAGTTTTTGGATCTTCTTCTATGGCAGGTTTAGTGGATGAAGTGGAAGGTTTCTCTAATGGAATAGGTGACCTTAGATCTTTTAGAAGTTCAGGATCAGTAAAGGATGGAAGATGGGTTTGAGTTGAAGGTGTACTAGCTCTGGATCTAGATGAAACAAGTGGTGTTCTAGATATCAAACTTCCGCCTCTGCTGCTTATAAATCTTCCCCTTGAATCTCTCTCCCTACGCATAAAATTGTTTTTGGATGCTAAGAAACAAAGGTTACCTAGTTTTCACTTCCCTGGCAACGGCGCCAAAATGTTGGGTCTCAATCTAGTCTCCTAAACTGAGCTCATTTAATTGTCAACCAGGATTTGTAAACTGCTGAAGTGAAGTGTACCATATGTACCTAGGTGCTTGTTTCCTAATGCGTTGTATGTGGTGTTTTGTGATGTTTTTGGTCTTTTGTGATGATTTGTGATGTTTTTGGTCTTTTGGTGATTTTTATGTTCTCAATGGAAATGTCTAGAAAACTAATAGAAAGGAATTGGTGGTCAAAACACAGTTGAGCCTAATGTATGGAATGGCAAATGTAATTGGAAACACTGAAGAAAAATCTGAACTATGACTAAATAAAAGCAAAAGCTTGATAATGACTTTTTAGGCAAATGACACAAACTAAACTTGAGAAATGATCACTAAATATGCAAATCCTCTAACTAAACAGTCAAACACTAATGATGCAATACTCTGTCCTAAGCTCTTCTATTCTATGATTAATTCCTAGTTCTATTCTGCAATTTAAGTGAATGTCACAGAACCTATACTCAAAGAGTTATTGGTTTCTTTTCAAAGTAGTTCTTTTGAGAAAGAGCTATGTTTATAAAATGATGAGGAGATTACAGAGAGATTTCAGACCTTATAGTGATGTTATCTTCTGTTCCTATGGTTATGGATCACTTGTAGTTTTCAGAACAAAAAGATGTTTGTGAATAATGAAGGCTGTCTTGTGAATCCTAACAACTAAAGTAATCTATTGTGCAAAGGATGAAAAAGTGACTATGAGATGCAAGTGCAATGAGTTAATCTAAGAATAAACCTAAGATGCTACTAAACTAGAACAATGTTGAACTATAAGTCATCATCAAACTTGAAACAAAGTAACTGAACATGAATTAAATGCAAATGAAACTCCGGAGCATTCTAACTGTACTAACATGCATTAATCTACAAAGTTACACAATATGTTTGTTCATCATCAGTGATATTTTGGAAGAGTTCCTTCTTTTGGAAGGGGTAGAACAATTCTGATTGTGTAATTGTATGTAATTGAAAGCAAATGAACTGAAAGCAAATGAAAAACTAAGTTATCACATCCATACCCTACTCGTCATTATGATGTCTTGGGCAAGCATTTAAGAGTGAGATCAGAGATGATACTTAGTAAAAACACATAATTAAATCATTCATTATCATAGTCATGTCTTGAACTTCTTAAGGATGTCTTGGAAGAATTTCTTCTTGTGGAAGAGTGATTAGAACAAGTGTAACTGTGATAGTGAATAGAAAAACTACAACTAATTCCTACAGTACTATAGCTATTCATCATTCATCATTATAATCTGTTGGGAGAATGTCTTCTTGTGGAAGAACTGGAATGAATATAACTATAGTAGCGAGTTAAAACAAATACAAATTCAACTCCTAATCCTACAATACCATAGTCATTCAACATTCATCATTTTAATATGTTGGAATAGTGTCTTCTTGTGGAAGAGCTAGAACGAATATGACTACAGTAGCTAGTTAAAACAACTATAAATTCAACTCCTATCCTACAATACCATAGTCATTCAACATTCATCATCTTAGTCTGTTGGAAGAGTGTCTTCTTGTGGAAGAGCTAGAATGAATATGACTACAGTAGCTAAAACAAAACAACTATCAATTCAAATGAAAAACGTAAAGGCAGCTAGGAAAACTTATCTAATTTACGCAAAAGAAATCCGTGCAAGAGGCAGGGGCCCTCTACCACTTGACGGCATTCAACTCCAAATTAAATCACGCCTTCAAAATAACTTTCTCTGCTCCATTAACGATGCAATAGTTTGAACATAATACTTTGAGTCTTTAGGAACGTAACACAGAGTTTAAACAAAATCTAGCAGCAAATCTAACATAAAATCTCTAACATAGCTCTCGGTCTCCCAAGAGTTTATAAAGCAAATGCACGTAACAATAATTACAACAATTTAGGAACAATGTCTTTCCTTATCCAAATCACGTTAGAACTCTTTGAAGTGGCTGCGTGAAGAAGAAAAGACATCTGGACTGAGACAGTCCTAGTAGGAGTCTTCCTTCATAAATGTGTTCCCACGTGCATAACCGTACCCAGAATCCATTTCTTCCTCCATGATGAGCAACAAACCATGTAGACACGACGTGGATCATGCCCATATGTGGTTTTTCTCAAGAGGCCACCTGGAACATACTCAAACATGAAGGCAGCTGCAGAATCGCCGGTTAGCTACGGAATGTCTGCATTCTGCAGCTAGTTCCGGTCAAAATGCTTAACAATGGCAAAAATCACAAAATTCATCAAGTCAGTCATGTAAACCATTCTAGAAGTAATTTTAACTATATTTATTGATCAATTGGGTTTAAGATAGAAATGGACAAGGGAAAATGAGGTAAAATGAGGTGAAGGAAAGCACAATTTTGAGGCTCAACAACCACCATGGTATTATTTTGGCTCATGGTATTGGAAAAGGGGCCCTTGGTATTGAAGGCTCGTGGTATTGGTTTGGCTCATGGTATTAAAAAGGAGGGGCCCGTGGTATTGAAAAAGGATAAGCCTATATAAAGAGAAGAAATTCATTTTGCAAAACATGGGTGTGAGAGCAAGATGTCTGAGCTTGAATGAATACTTCTCTGTGAAGTATATATGTATGGAAAGGGTAAAGGTTTGATGATAGATCTGAATCTATGATGCACCTATGAAGAAATGATGAAGCGAGATCTCTAGATTTGAAATGTACTTGTATTTGCTAGATCTGTTTATGGAGTGATTAGATCTGTGATGAGGCGAACATCTGTCTGATGTAAAGGGTTGAATCTGAACTGAATATCTGATCTGAAGAAGTATGCTGCTCTATAATGATTGAAGATCTATACGCTACTTCGATGCGGAGGAAGCGCGTATATACGCGGCTTCAGTGAAGCGAAAGCGCGTATGCGCAATGAAATACATACAGAGGTATACGTTGGTTTGTGTGGACAGAAGCGCGTATATACGCGAGCACGCAGAAAGGGAAAGCGCGTATTCAAACTAGGCTTTGCAGCAAGGGGTATGAAATATCTGATCTCGGTTTCCGCCGTGTTTTTGCTATCCTAATTCCAGCTGACGTGTATCCATGATGATGTATGTTTCTGTGTTTAAAAGTATGAAAGGTCTGTTTCCGAAAATATGATGAAACGGGCTCCGTTAGTGTTGTTCTATTGAATTGGTTGGATCCAAAGGTGAAAAGTGGAAATGAAACGTGGTCCAAGGAGGTGTTGAGGGTTGTAGCCTTCAGTCAGGGGGTTGTAGCTCCCTTCCAGGTGAGGCTGGTAAACGAGATCGGGGGGTCGTAGCTCCTTTCCAGGAGAGGCTGGTAAACGAGTCAGGGGGTTGGAGCTCCCTTCCAGGAGAGGCTGGTAAACGAGCGCAGGTGGGTGCCTGCGTGCTGGTCAAGTCTGCGCCAGCACATATGTTGTAAGATGTTTTCTCTATAATAAAATATTGAAGGCTGAGCAACTGCACCGGTGGTTTTCTCCCGACTTGGGTTTCCACCTAAAAATCCTGGTGTTCATGTGTGATGCTTTGTGTGATGGTTTATTCTGTTCTTACTGCACATGTTTACTGTTTATAGAACATCTAATGAATGAATGATGGAATGATATAAGTGAAGAACTAATGGCATAATTAGATCTCTGTGTATACGCGAGTTTTATGAAGGATATCCGCGTGTATACGCCACTTGGCCTCAACAAAGTAGCGTATGGGTTTTAAGGAATTAAAAAGTAAAAAGTTTTAAATATGCAGAAAATACTAATTCACCCCCCCCTCTCAGTATTTTTCCCAACACCAACATAATGGTGACTCCACTGGGGAGCTTCTGAATGATCTTCATCTCACCACATCAACAATTTCAGAAGCTTAAAACTCTGGGTAGGTTGACAGTAAGTCACTCCTTTCTTGAATCGACCTCCATTGTTGAGTGTCTATCATACTCTTAGACAGAGCCTGAAAAGGGCCAGGTAGCCTCCGGATCTCACCCTCTTCGGAGGTGATATATCTGGTAAATGCCCTCCCAGTCAATCTCTGGTTGGAGTTTGTTTTTTTTGAGAAGATTCCTGAAAGGTGATAGTGCTCGAGCACTGTGGTGGACAGTGTACCCCTCAGATATACCCTAAAATCCTCCACCTAGCGACTCCATTGTTCCAAAACGAAAAGACTCCACTGGTGATCAGTAGGCCTGCTGGTTATCTTGGTTTCACATAAGACTCCACTGGGAGACCAGCATCTAAGACAACACCAACCACAGTAGAAGTAACAAATAGGGTTAAGCTTCTTGGCTAAGAAACAACATTCTGGCTTTTAGAACCATTCACACAAGAGCTTATCCCAACCCAGATCCACCTGAAATAGTTGATAATCCAGAGAGTATCCTCAAGGGAGCTCCTACACCTAAAAGATCAACTATTTCCATCCATATTCACAGAGCTAATTCTGCACCAGAAACCCTAACAGCTCTATCGCACTTTCAGCTTGACCTAGACCTGCCAAACAGATTACGTAAAACTAGGTCATTCAGTACTTTAGACTAGCCAGACCCTCAGCTTAGGGACATAGAGACTCCTCCATCCACACCTTCTGATATTCACTTTATTCAAAACTTGGGGCTCTGTCACCATAGATCTGCACAACAAACCGCTTCTGGTCCTAATATCCCTGTCATCCATATACCAGCTGCTCCAACCAATCCTATACCTCATCAGAACATTATCATGGCAGCCTGGTATGCACCTCTAGTTCTACCTCAGCCGTTGTTACCCTTACCAAATGATTATCAATCAAAGATCCCACACTTCACTGCAAAAGAGTCCATAACAGCTCAACAACATGTAGATAAAATGGAAGATTCTTTTGATTACATGGAAACTGATGATGAAACAATCAAAATGAGAATATTTTCCCAAAGCTTAGGGGGTGACGTGAAGAAGTGGTTTAAAAGCTTACCCCCTGGCAGTATCCAAGATCTCCCTGCATTATATCAGATCTTCATAAAAAAATGGGAGACTAGGGCAAACCCTCGCCAGCTCCTAGCAGAATACATGAGCCTGAAAAGGAATGTAGGAGAGAGTGTCGATGATTACACAACAAGATTTAACAACATTTACAATGCTTTCCCTCCACATATGAAACCTCCACAAGGTATGTCCCTAGCAAAATACCCCGAAGGGTTTGATGCTGACATGGCCTACGAGCTTAGAGATAAAGAGTACACCACACTAGAGGACATGCAGAAAGGGGCAGTGAACATAGAGGAAAACCTGATTGAGAAAAGAGAAAGACTGAGATCTGAAAAGAGGGTAACATATTAGGATGACACTGTAGCTTCCACTTCAGACCCAAGTTATGACAGACTATCTAAAAATGTGGATAAGCTACAACAAATGATGGAAAAGAAGGACACAGCAATCGTAACAAAAAACCAGAATCCATGACTCCTGAGGTTACCATCAAGAAAAGACCTAGAAAAACTTCTAAAGCATCTGCTGTAAATAGCAAATCAGCAGCTGAAAGTTCTGGTAAACACGAGGGAAAAGACAACCAAGACACTGAAAAACAAAGCCAATCAACCAGCAACACTAGCACTGTAGTTAGTGCTCCTAAAAAAACAATTCTTGATCTTGTACATAGTGAGAAATTACAAACTGATTCAGCTACTAAGGCAGTAGCAAATAAAACAGAGTTGAGCACTCCAAAGACACAGTCCACTTTCAATTTAGAGAGTGATATTGCAAAAATCAAAATCCCTGTCCCACTCTCTGAGCTGGCCACTCAGAATGTATATAAAGGCCAAATTTTGAAAGCATTGAATCTGGGGGAAAACAATGACACTGTAAATTTGAATGATGATCATCCTGCCCTCCTGTTTGGTCCGAATATTAAGGGAAACTTTCAGGAAGGGGTAGTTCCACCTTTTTATATCAGTCTCAACATTCATGAAAAAATACTCCACAATGCCATGCATGATTCTGGAGCGTCACACAATTTAATGCCTAAGGTAGTGATGGAGAAGCTAGGCCTAGAGATAACACGACCTTACAAAGACTTATATTCATTTGATTCTAGCAGGGTAAAATGCCTAGGTCTAATCAAAGACTTGTGTGTGAGCTTGACCCAGATCCCAGCTAAATGTATGGTCATGGATGTGGTGGTGGCAGATGTGCCACCCAAATATGGCATGCTGCTATCTAGATCATGGGGTGCCAAGCTGCAAGGAACGATGCAGATGGATGGCTCATATGCCACTATCCCTATATTCGTCCAACATAGAAGACTGTATAGAGAAGCTCAAATGAAATTCCTAGTCAGTAGCCCCAAGAAACCTGAAAATTCACCATTATACTCTGTGCACACAGACCTGGATTCTTTCATTCTTTATAACGACCAATCCTTAGGAGAGCCAGAATCTGAATTCAGAAATACAAGCAAGGACACAGAGCCCATGGACTTTAGCATAATGGCCACCCTAGAGGAATACGATGAAGAAAACCATGGGCAGGGTACTGAAAACGAAACTCAGAGTGAATTAGGAACACAATGCAGTCAGCCTATTAGTCACACCCCTCAAACTAATACACCACGTGAAGAACAAGACAACCCACAACCTAGTACAGACCCCCCAACGCAACATAATGGCGAACCCCTGTGGGAGATTAATTTCGATGGATCCTGTACTAGGCAAACTGCCGGAGCAGGGGTGTGGCTACGTAACACAGAAAGCGATCATGCAAAGAGCCATGCTGTGAATCTGCATTTCAAATGCACTAATAATATTGCTGAGTATGAGGCTCTTATCCTGGGCTTAAATCTGTTGAAAAAACTAGGAGCCCACAGGATAGTAGTACGAGGAGACTCTGAGTTAGTGATCAAACAAGTGAACGGTGAATATGCAGCGAAACATCCCCGATTAAGAGCATATAGGAATGACACTCTGGATTTATTGAAAACATTTATTGAATATGAATTAGTGTTCATTCCCAGGAGTCAAAATGTTATTGCAAATGGATTAGCTTGTCTATCTAGTTCATATCCTGAGACTCCCCCTGACCAACAAATCATCATTCAGACCAAGTTCAGACCTGCAGTGCCAGACAACGAAAAATATTGGCAGGTTTTTGAAGGAGACAAACAGATTGAAGATTTCCTGGTGGGAAGAAATGAGTTTGAATTTTCTGATTCGGACTCAAAATCTGATGACAACTGCCCAAGTGAGGATCCCCCAGATGAACAAGAAACACCCTGTAACATAGAAATAAACACCTTTTCTGAAGAAACTTCAAATCCAACCGAACAATGTGAAAACGCAGATAGTGAAGAAGTAGAAGTACTGCATGACAAAGAAAATAATATACCCAGAGGCCTAGCACCCTTAGAGGACCTATTTGACTTCGATGATGTAGCAAAAAATCCCACTATAGAACATGCAGACTCTGATGTTGAAGAATGCAACATAGGCACTGAAGATAAACCCAAAATGATCAAACTAGCTAAGTCTATACCTGCAAACATGAAGAAAAAGTATATTGATCTGTTTAGGGAATTCATTGATGTGTTCGCATGGTGTTATGAAGACTTAAAAGCCTATGACACCAATATCATACAAAACAAGATACCCTTGAAGGAAAATCAGAAGCCTTTCAGACAAAAACTCCGTAGAATCAATCTGAAACAATTGCCTGTAGTGGAAAAAGAGATTAAGAAGATGTATGATGCAGGCATAATAGTTCCTGTGAGGTTTTCTGGTTGGGTATCAAATCTAGTGGCTGTGAGAAAGAAAACAGGGGAGATTAGACTGTGCATAGACTTCAGAAACCTCAACAGAGCCTCCCTGAAAGACAACTACCCCTTACCTAGAATGGAACATATCTTACAAAAGGTAGTGGGCTCTAAAAGGATCTCCCTGTTAGATGGTTTTTCAGGATATAATCAACTCCTAGTACTCCCAAAAGATCAACTCAAAACAACATTTTCCACTCCATGGGGCACCTTTACGTATGTGAAGATGCCTTTTGGATTGATGAATGTTGGTGCCACCTTCCAGAGAGCAATGGATATAGCTTTCTCAGATGAGATAGGACACTTCATAGTTATCTACTTGGATGACTTGACTGTCTTTTCCAAAACTGAAGAAGAACACCTGAAACATCTGAGGAAAGTTTTTGAAAAATGTAGAAGGTATGGTCTGTCACTAAATCCTAAAAATAGTGTTTTTGGGCTGCAAGAAGGCAAGATTCTTGGTCACATCATATCTGAGAAAGGGATTAGGATAGACCCCCAGAGAGTTGAGGGAATACTACAGATCACACATCCCAAAAACATCAAATAGCTACAGTCCTTCATTGGGAGAATCAATTTCCTTAGGAGATTTATTCCCAATCTTGCTGAGCACCTTAGGAAAATGACTGACATGATAAAGAAAGGTGCAGGAATTAAGTGGAATGTTGAAGCCAAGAAATATTTTGAGACAGTAAAACTTGCACTCACACAAGCCCCTGTCCTGACCAGCCCATACTTCTCAAAATATTTTCTGATCTTTTCCTTTGCCTCTGAACACACAATAGCTGCAGTCTTGCTGCAAAAGAATTCAGAAGGTATGGAACAGCCAATTGCGTTTTTTAGCAAAGCCTTTAGGGACGCACCCTTAAATTACAACATTATGGAAAAACAGGCCTATGCCCTGGTAAAGGCCCTAAAATACTTTAGGGTGTACATTATGCATTCTCACACCATTGCCTATGTGCCTAACATTGTTGTCAAAGATATCTTGTCTCAAGACCCTGATGGGAAAAGGGGCAAATGGATTGCTACAATCTTAGAATACGAACTTGAAATAAAACCCACCAAGCTGATCAAAGGTCAAGGCCTGGACCAATTAATGGCTGAATCAAACTTGCAGGTCCTTGAAATTAACATGATAAATGCCTTAGATGAGAAGGAAGGATTGCTCCATCCAACTGTCAAGGAGCAGTTTCAGAACTCTCCTTAGTACTCTGATATCCTTTATATGCTCACCAACTTCAATGCCCCTCCAGAACTGCCCAAAACTAAGGCCAGATTCACAAAAATCAAAGCCAGAAACTACTGCATATTGAATGAAAACTTATATTGGAAAAATCCAAATGGCCTATTGCTGAAATGTTTGTCTGAGACTGAAGCTGAAAATGTTAAACAAGAATTTCATGCTGGAGAGTGTGGAGGCCACCTGAGTTGGAAAGCTACTGCAAATAAAATACTGAGGGCTGGTTACTATTGGCCTACACTCTTCAATGATGTCCATAAAATGATACTTGCCTGCCACAAATGCCAGATCTTCGAAGGCAGAAGAAAGCTTCTCCCCCTCCCATTACAACCCATCACTGTAGAAGGTCCTTTCATGCAATGGGGTCTAGATTTTATAGGGGAGATCCATCCAGCCTCCTTAGGACAACACAAATGGATCTTGACAACCACTGAATATTTCACGAAGTGGATAGAGGCCATACCCACTAGGAATGCCACAGATTCAGTCATCATTAGGTTCCTAGAAGGTCATATTCTCTCTCGATTTGGTTGTCCAAGGAAAATAATCACCGACAATGCTGCTTCTTTTGGATCCAGGAAAATGGTTGATTTTTGTCACAGGTATGGAATAACACTCGTTCATTCAACTGCCTATTACCCCCAAGGTAATGGCTTAGCTGAATCATCAAATAAAATCCTGGTCACAATCATTAAGAAGCTGCTAGAAGAGAACAAAAAATATTGGCACAACAAGTTGGTACATGCTTTGTGGGCAGACAGGCTTACTACAAAAAAATCCATTGGCATGTCACCATTCCAGCTAGTCTATGGGACAGAAGCAGTATTTCCTACCAGCCTTGGAGTTCCAGTAATCAAACTTGTCCAGGATATCCAATCAGAAGAAGACAACGTGATAAGAAGGATAAATTAGAAAATCCACCTTTAGTAAACAAGGGAGCAGGTTTATAACAGAGCTGTCAGAGTTCAGGAAAACATTAAAAAGTTATTTGACAAAAGAACCAAAGCTGCAGATTTCAAAATTGGTGACAAGGTTCTGAAGTGGGACTCAAGGAGAGAGGACAAAGGCAAACATGGAAAGTTTTACAGCTTGTGGCAAGGTCCATTCATCATCCAAGCCACCGTGGGTCCAAATGCATTTTTTCTGCAAGAACTTGATGGTACAGAGCTGTTTGGGGGTCCTGTCAATGGCAGGATGCTCAAGCATTACTTCTGCTAAATTCCAATTTCTAGTTTCATTCTTCATTGTACATACCATTTCAGTTTTTTTTTTCAAAAAAAAAAGAGAAAAAATGTTCCAAAAATAGAAACGGTAGAGGTTCAAACATGCTCAAAACATGGATCTCTGAAAAGTGCAAAATATTGGCTCTAATATGATCAAAACCTGAGCCAAAGAAAGAAAGACAGTTGGTCCTAACACGCTCAAAACCTGGACCAGCAAAGAAAAAGAGAAATCAGCTCTAGCACGCCCAAAACCAGAGCTGAAATCAAAGAAAAGAGGTGACTCTAATATGCTCAAAACCTGAGTCACAAACAGAGAAGGATACTTCAAAAGGTTCAAATTTCAAGTCTTCAAAGTTTTGTTTCAGTCCACAGCAAGTCAGACATTTTAATCCTGGCTTGGCTGTTTTGAATTTCCTGTTTTAGAATGTAGGAGAAGAAACCTGTTGGACAGTTTAATCCCAACAGGTAGTAGATTAGGTAAAGAAACATATGAGACCAACAGTCTAATTTGGCCTCATGGAGTAATAAGGGTAGTTGTAGAATAGGTTTATTTTCTGTTGTAAAATAAAATGATGAAAAGGGTCTGCTAGTTCAAATGCACCCAAAGGGAAATGGTAGGACTGTAGTCTGGGTAGGTAGATTGGTTGGGAAATATTTCTACTGATTTGTGTCTCTAACATATGGTGGCAGCTAAAAATCAAAGAAAGAAAGGATGTGCCAAGCAGCAGGCATCTGGCCTACTCCAAAGATCATTTCTCGTTTCTTGCCTCCTTCAAGAAGAAGCCATCCCCATGTGAAGCCACTATTATCCCCCCTATGAAATTCTTGACAAGAAAGCTGGGGGCTATATCATTTTGGAGACCATCAAGGAATGCATATTCCCTGAAGACACATCATCCTTGAATGTCTTCTGCCAGCTTCTACTTTGCAGTGAAACCCCCTCAGCTGTTTTCCCCATCTAAAACCTCACTGGTCATAACCTCTGTTCCTCAAAGGCCCATTATTATCACATGTCACCCCTGCAAATACCATTTCTACCTTTTTTCCCCCTGGTCAAGAGTTCCTTTCCTATCCCCCCAATTTCCCTTGTTTATCCCTGAGATCTCCTCTAAAAATCCCTATACCCTTCGTTTCCTCAAATCTCCCCTCTACCTCCCTAGCGTTGCCCTCCTCGGGCCTAAAAGTGCACTAAAAATGAGTTAAAATGATGTATTTCATGAATTTGGGTCCTAGCCCTTTTCCCGTTAGCCACGCGCTCCTTGTCCTTCCATGCGACCCAGCGCCGTGACCAAAGCACTAACCCCGTAAGCGCTGGTACCATGGGTTTTTTCGGGCGAAGTCCCATCCGTCGTTATTTTTTGATCGGGCGGTGAGCGTGAATCCCGCAGGCTCCGTGTTTCCCACGTTCATTTTGTAGATCGCGCAAACACCATTCATTTCCCCGTCGGATCAACGGTCCACAGTCCTCCCACCGGTGGTCCCCGCCCGTGCACTGTTCCAAACCCGCTGGTTTATTCTGCACCGCCTTTGGACGGAGGGTGGTTTTCCCCGAGCACCCAGCGATTCCACTCATCGTTTACCACCTGTCTCTTGTACGATTCTGAAACCGCTCATCCCCCGCATGTTATCGTTCGGTCCAAACCTCGCAGCGAAATTCACGGCAACCGTTAGATCTTAAACGCCTCATCCAACGGTCATCATTCGTCTGAGCTGCTCACCCATTAATCTGTCTCCTCCATGCCCGCTGGCCCACTGTCTGTCGCCATCGCCGTCGATCTCCACCATAATCGAGGGTCCAGATATGTTTGCCTTCCGTTGACCACCCCCGGGTCCGCCCACCACGTCACTCCTGCTACGTGTGTCCACTGTACCCCCATTCATGTTGTTGCATATATTCGTCCATATTCGTGTTTTTTTTTTATGTTTTCTCAGTAAAATTCACTCCGCGGACCGCCAAACCTCCACCAGAATGATTTGTCACATTTTTTCACGATTTCCCCCCCAGTTCAGCGTCTGCATGGCCGTCTTCGGCATCCACACCGCATCCATTTCCCCGTCCATGGTTTCTCTTCACAAGTTTCGTGTTTTTGTAGGATTTTCAACAGGGAATGACCGCCATAATGCACATCTCTACTACAAGGACAGAGGAATCAGAGAAGATCATTTACAGAGGCATGATTTATTAAAAATAACGACCCGGGAAGGTGAAGACAGGAATTTCATTAAAGAAGGGAAGAATCTAACTCTGAAAATCTCCCGGCGCCATTAAAACCTGAGCTAAGCTGTCAGAAGAAAAAATGGAGTGGCAAGGTGTTCCAAGTACAACGCAAAGGAGATTAAGGCACATTAATGAAGATCTTAAGCCTTGAATCAGCGGTTTAAGAGGCAAAGAATCAGATTGAAGACCCCGAGGATCGAACAGGAGATCCTGTGCACAGTAAAAGGTAACATCAGGGTTTATTCATCAAACAGAATGTTTTTCTTCATCAAAGTATAGGGCGCCCATATAGCTTTTATTATGCACAATGTACCTGAAGGAATTTCCACCCTAACAGCAGTTCAAAACCATCAGAGCATTCATGTGACAAATTTCTCAGTAGTCTACTTTATTTTTGTTCAAAGCACCAGGAGTACTACAGCCAAAAGATGTCAAGATAATATCTGGAGAGGATCACTCTTTCACAAGGGAGGTGACAGAGATTAAATACACTGCAATCAAACAAAATGGGTTTCGGCCCTGCATTCATTTTTGTGTTTAATGTTACATTTAGTGTTCACCTACCTCCTCAGTCGCTATTCTGTTCATCCTCCGCTATAAAACATAGAAGGAACTTATTGTAAAGGTTGTTGATTGGATATTAGTAGATTGCAAGCATTTTCCTCTTGAGACAAGTTCTCTGTGTAATATTGTAAGACGGGCTGAGATTTGATGTATTCAGACTGAATGTTCAAGCTGTGGGCATTGATGTACCTGATTGGTGTTGTTTTTAATATGACAAGCACATTTCTTTGGATCCTTATCTAAAGCAGATGGTGATGTTTTCCTTTCTCTTTATTTGTGATTGACTTGCTTTCATTTCATTGTGTTTCTTCTGGCTCGCATCAGAAGTTTGGCATAAGATTTACCCTTGATAGGTACCTTATGTTGCTGCTCTCCCATCCTTTTATTTTTTCTACTTATATGTGTATCTGAATATTGATTTCGATTGGTTTAACCAGTGTAGTGGATGTTATTTCCTGCTCTCTGATGTATGAATTAATGAAATCTATGTTTAGATGTTCTTGTTAGGATTTAGTTGGATGACTTGAGAACACTGGGAGGTCTAGAACCCTGTCTCTGCCTCACTAGGATCTTTCCATCCCAATTAAACCTCTCTAAGATCCCTTATTTTGCCTTTGATTTTGTCCAAGTAGGCCTGGAGTTAAATGACCTCTGGCCTGATCTATAGATAGGGTTGGCTGTTTCCCCTTCACTCATTTTTATTCCTTAATGTTCCATTCCATCAACCATATTTTAAGATCCAAATGCTCTAGATGACTAGCCCAACTGAAAGCTTGCACATTGAACACAATTAAATCCTTTCTTGACTCCATTGCCCAATGGCCTTGATGTTCCCTGAGTTATCTATCTTTGCCTAGTTTTCTCTTTGCTCATCCCTGTCTTATACTGGACCCTTCTTTCCTGATTCCCAACAACCAAACCAACAATCAAACAAACAAACCCTATGCCTATAACTAGCCTAAAATTATAACGTAGAGCCTCAAAGACATACACTTTGACTCACATAGAGAGATCCCTCTCTGGACCTAGGAGGGCTAGATCCTAAGGTCTGAAAGTGGTTCTATGTTGTCTCATATTTTGGTCTTGTCAACCTGGCCAAAACATGGGAACCCCAACAGGACTACTCATAATTTTATTGATGCACAACTGGTACAAAGGAGAGGAATCCACATGGAGGAGTTTGAGGGATTCTCAGTTTTGGTCCCAGGAGCTATGACCCTGCAGTGTGCCAAGTATGTTCCAGCACTGACCATTACCATGGGGACCTACACCTTGACAGACCACTTCTTTATGGTAGAAGTTCCAGATAGCAATTTCATATTGGGAGTCCAATGGTTAATCACTCTTGGGAGAGTTACCACTAATTGAAGAACTTTGGAGATGGAATGGGCAAAATGAAAGGATGGCCTGTATCAAAATATCAAGGGTATAAACACATACCCCTCTCAAGTTGTTTCAGCACACAGGATGGAGGTAGATCTGCATAGAGGGGATGTTGAATGGGTAGTAGAGCTACATATATTGGAGGTAAGGGGTAAGGATTCACCAGTGCATCCATATGTTCAGTCTCTCTTGGACCGGTATTCTATAGTATTTGGAGATATCCCACCAGGGAGACCTCCTGACCGAGGGTTTAAACACACTATTGAGTTGGAACAAGGGATCCAAGTAGTAATCACCACTCTTTGTAGGCACCCCAAGGCTTATAGGGATGAGATTGAGAGGGCTATCCAAGAGCTGCTAGCTCTAGGACACATCCGGCCTAGTACTAGTCCTTTTGCTTCTTTAGTGGTCTTGGTAAAGAGGAAGGATGGCACATTGATGATGTGCATTGATTATAGAGCCTTGAACAAGAATAACATTAAGAACAGGTACCCTATACCCAGGATCGATGAACTCATGGATGAGTTGAGGGGTTCTAAATACTTCTCCAAGATTGATTTGAGATTCGGGTATCATCAAATAAAGGTGAGGGATCAAGATATCCCCAAGACAACATTCAGATGTCACTATGGGTATTTTGAGTTTCTGGTGATGCCCTTTGGATTGACCAATTCCCTAGCAAATTTCCAATCTTGCATGAACCACATTTTTTGTGGTCATTTGAGATATTTTTCATTGGTCTTCTTTGATGATATTCTTATCTACAACCGCACTTGGGAGGAGCACCTGTAGCATATTGAGACAGTTTTACATATCCTCAAGGAGCAGAAATTCTATGCCAAGATCTCCAAATGTGAGTTTGGCTTCACAGAGATGTTGTGTTTGGGGCACATCATAGGAGTGGATGGATTAAGGGTACATGAGGAGAAGATCCAAGATATCAGAGATTTCCCTGAGCCCAGGAATGTCACAGAACTCATGGGGTTTGTGGGCATATGCACTTATTACCAGAAGTTTGTGAAAGGTTTTTCACAACTAACAACACCACTCATAGACTTGAAAAAGAAGGGAGCTTTCCATTGGACACCTACAACATAGAGAGCTTTTGATAAGCTAAAAGAGGTAATGAGTAGTTGTCCTGTTTTGGTTTTACCTGTTTTTTCTCAACCTTTTTTTTCTAGAATGTGATGCATCAGGTGAAGGGATTGGAGTAGTTTTGATGCAAGGTGGGCATCCTATAGCCTTTGAGAGCAGGAAACTACTCCCTCGTGAGAGGTTATACCCCATCTATGATAAATAGATGTTGGCTATCATGCATGCATTATCCAAATTCCGGCAATACTTGGTGGGAGAATAAGTTCAAGGCGAAGACTGACCATAACAGTCTTAGATTCTTCCTTAAACATAAACAACTCCAGGAGAGACAACAGAAGTGGGTAAGCAAGATCAAAGCTTATGATTTTTACATAAAATATGTCAAGGGGAAGAGTAATGTGGTAGCTGATGCTCTATCCAGGAGGCCCACAATGCTGTCTTTCAGGGGCATGGCCACAGATTGGAAGGCTCAAATTTTACTTGAGTATTACAAAGATGATTTTGCATGTGAGATACTTGATGGGGTGGTATCGGATGAGAGGTTTAGGGTGATGGATGAGATCATCTATTACCGGGACTGGATCTTCTTAGCTAAGAATTCCAAGCTCAAGGAGAAGATCTTATGAGCATCACATGATTCCCCACTTGCGGGGCATCAAGGTTTCACAAAGACTTATAGGGCCATAAGAGAGAGATTCTCATGGAAGGGTATCAAGGAGGATGTGTTCCGACATATCAAAGAGTGCACCATTTTTCAGCAGAACAAGGGAGAACACACCCACCCTACTGGATTACTGCAGCCACTACCTATTCCAGATGGGAAGTGGGAAAGCATCTCTATGGATTTCATCACCGGCCTACCGAGAGTATAGGGTAAGGATTGTATCTTTGTAGTTGTTAATATACTAACAAAGTGCTCTCATTTCTTTGCCATTTTTGCACATTATACTGCTTCAAAGGTAGCTGAGCTCTTCTTCAGAGATTTATTTAGACTCCATGGTCTCCCAAGGACCATAGTGAGTGATCAATACAACTGCTTCATGGGTCTCTTTTGGAAAGAACTTTTCCGGTTAGTAGGGACTGATTTGACTCCAAGCACTAGCTATCACCCCCAAACCAATGGACAGACCGAGATAGTGAACAAGTGGCTAGAAGGCTACTTGAGGAACTATGTAGTAGGGTAGCAGAGAGCTTGACTATGTTGGCTCCACTTGGGAGAGTATTGTTACAACACTACTCACCATATTTATATTGGCATGACTCCATTCCAAGCCTTATATGGGTATGAGGCAATTTCATTTTCTGATGTTATGTTTGGGGCAAGTAAGGCTCCAAGGGAAAAGGAATGGATTCAGGAGAGCCAAGACATACTCAAGGCACTCAAGGACAACATTGCTACTACCCAAAACCAACGGAAGATGTATGCAGACCGTGGTCGGATAGAGAGATAGTTTGAGGTGGGGGATATTGTCTATCTGTGTCTTTAGCCTTACAAACATTCCACACTCAAGGAGAAGGGAGCTGAAAAGCTCAAACCACATTTCTATGGACCATACAGGGTGATCAAGTGTGTCGGTAAGGTAGCATATGAGATGGAGCTTCCTAAGGGAAGAAAGATTCACAATATCTTCCATGTCTCTTGCCTCAAGAAGGCCATTGGAAGGAATATAGTTGCCAACATGGATCTCCCCCCTATTCATGATGAGGTCCACCTAGTTTTGCAGCTAGAAGCAATCTTAGACACAAGGGAGAGGCAACTAAGGAACAGAGTTATTAAAGAATATCTGATTCGATGGAGGAATCTACCAGATGAGGATGCCACTTGGGAGGGAGAGAAGATCTTGTAGCATCCTTCTTTATTTTTGCTTGTGGGCAAACAACTTTTGAGTGGGGAGGACTGTAATATTCCCAATTAGCCATTACTAGTTGGAATATTATACTTGCTCCATTTTTGCAGTAGAAGAGTAAAAAGTCAATAAAACAAACCCCAGTGTGAAAAGGGATTAGGTTAAGAGGATAAATAAAGCCACCTTGGTGTGAAAGAGGACAATTCCAGTGAGCTAGATCAAATTTACCAAGTCAACAACGCTGCTACAAGAGGGAAACCAACAAGGACAACACAATTTTGAAAAGGGAATCTTCTCTAGGAAGCCACCACATCCATGAGTGGGGTCTAGGGTGAGGAGGCTCACCAAGGATTAGAAGGAGGAGATATAAGCAAGGAAGGCATTCAATATTCATCTCTTTTTTTTCTTTTGATTGATTTCAAGCTTCAGCTGTTTAGCTGTGGTTGCAACACTGTTTAGTGCAAAGGATTCTCATGCGGGAAATCCACCTTCACCTTTGGTTCAGCTTGTTTAAGAGATCAAAAGGGGAGGTCATGAGCTTATTTTCCATTATATAACTTGAGTTTATTCATCCATCCCATACCTACAATTCAGTCACTTCCAGTAACTGCGTCTTTTCTGCAGTTGCAGCAGTAGCAGGGGTAAACCCCTTGATTTTGTGCTTCTATTGGAGGAGGAGGTGCCTATTTCCCTCCGGGAAGTATATTAAAGAGGGCCTTGGGAAATTTTATGTATTATTCATATATTTTATATAATATTCAGTCATATTTAATACATATTTGCATTGATCTTATTTATTTTCTGCAGTACTGCATTTTATATTGATATTTTGCTGGAAACCCTTGCCGGGGTGTCCTAATGTCCATGTAAAGGAGGTCAAACCTCCAATTTTTTATTCTATAATGAATTAAAGCTCTATATATGTATTCTAATACCATTTTCCATAGAAACCCTAATTAAAATAACGTTGTTGCAGTCTTTAGATATTATTTTGTGTGAAGTCATGGGATTGGCATGTTTTTTAGCACATTTGAGCTGGGGAGATCTATTTAGTTTAGCTAGAATGATTTGTTTCTGATGAAATTTAATATTTAAGATAAATACAACATATATAAGAGGATCCAAGTCATTTTTTGTGTTTATGTTGCATTTTTTTCCTTATACAACGTCCTCACTAAACATATTGCAAAAATTCCTAAAATAGAATATTACATCCAAGCAACAAGAGAGTAAAAGGATTCATTTTTTGGCCATCCAAAATCTCAATCCCAAAGGATAAATTCATCAATTTTATAATATCCAACCACTCATTCGAGGAGAAGAGATAGGCCTGCAGCTAGCTTAAGGGGAGAGCCCTCCTTCCTTTGAGTATTAGAGCTTCATAGCTTTAAGGACTCACTGTGAGTGTTTTAGCGTTCTGCCTCTTTTTTATCACCACTAGCTAATAAAAGGAGATTCTTTCTCCATTGGTATTATTATTTCATTTACTCTATATTGAGCTTGTGTTTATGTGTATTTGTTTTTTCTTATTTCCTCCTCTTTTTGTAGTATGCTATGTTCCATAAACTATTTTTTCTGCATGTTATGATGCTTCACTAACCATCTAACAACTCACTTTTCCCCTGTGAAAATTTCTTGTAGGCTAGCAATCACTCCTATCAAGCACTATTTTTTTTGGTACACTTTTGTACTAAATACAACAACACAGGATTGGCGACTCCACTTATTTTTCCTCTTAAGCTAAGCGGTTGTGTTTTTGCAGAACCTTTTTTATGCTTAGGATTGTTGTAGGACCAACTCTCCTCCTCCTCAAATTCTCTCATTCACTCTCTATGAAAAGATTCATTTCAGGAGAAGAAAAACTTATGTGTGCATGAAAAATGTAGGCGGTCAACAGACGCATCAGTTCACGCACGTTCAGCTCAGATAGACGTGTAGAGTCCCGTGCCTGTTTAGAGAAATTCTGCACAGAAACTAGTGAACCATTTTTTCACTAGTTTTCTTCATTTTTTTCAAGTGTAAAGTGACTGGTAGCTAATAATAAATATTCCAAAACTATTTTATAGTGTCCCTTGACTATTAAAACATGTTTTTAGCTGCACTTTAGCTTAGCTATTTCATAGTTCTAATTTTTAGTTTATTATCACAAATTCACATAGTTTAATTAGGAGGTGTAAGTGGATAAAATCCACCCATGATATCTAAATGAACTTATTAGTGATAATAGACACCAAAGACGTGGGTAATTATCAAGGTTTAAGTGGCCCATATCCACGCATGCTTAGCTATTTTCCATTTTTTTTCAAATTGTTCCATTAAGTTTAGTTTAAATTTTGCATTAGGATCTTAGACTAGGATCAAATTATCTAAGAAGGCAAGTAATCTCTGCTATCTTTCACCTCTTTGTGACCCTAGGCATGTATACGAACACTCTCTTTTGATAGTTTTCCATCTCTCTTTAATGCAACATTTAGTTTGAATAGGAAAAATTTTAAGCGTCCCATTATCCGCACATCATTTACTTTTTGAAAGGAACAATCAAAACATAGTTTAATTATGAGGGAGTGTAAAGGATCATATCATATCCGTATCCTACAAAAATTGTGATTGTATACTTTATCACACACATTTCCACACCATAAGAAAAGTAAGACTCCTTAAAAACTAACCATTAATTGAACTCATTAAATCTCCCCACAAGGGCCACAAGATAATTAATAGTTCAGGTTAGGACCATTGGGAGTAGGTATCCAATAAACCACCATGGTCAATTTAAATTCTTGAAACATAGAAGTTGAATTTATAGGGAGCTTTAAACCTCTCTATTCGCCCATGGAAAATATTTCCCGAGTTCCACAAAGACCCGATTCAGAGGGGTTTAATCTTAGGCCCAGTGCATGCGGTACTATTTGGGGCTACCTGACCCATCTAGTGATCAATATTGGTAGATGAATACCAAGAATTTCAAGACTCGAACGCTCACGTGGGATGAAAATATTTAGTGGCCAAATATAGGGCATCATTCTCTATAGGTGACGGTGCAGGCAGCACTAGATCCTCTTTCCAGTACCTTGGTCGATTCTTTGTCTACTAGAAAGCATTGCCAGTTCTTTCGAGACGTTGGCCCCAGTACCCACCAGAAGATATATTCGCAAGGCTTAGTTACAATTTAGAGTGTGAGGACGATTAGGTATTCTAGTATTTTTTAGTATCATATGCAAAACAAAAAAAACCATTTTTTGATTGACTGATCACATAGGATTAAGCTAAAGGGAAATTAACCTTTTATTTTCATTTTTTTATGTGATCTCTTTTTTCTTTGATATATAATCCTCCCCTCATAAAACTAAAAAGAATATTTCCAAAATCAAACCTAGTCGACACTATAACAGACCCATCAGGACCTCATCGTTCTAGACATTTTTCGTACCTCTCCCCATTAGAGGAAGGAGTTCAAGTTCTTTTGCCATTCAGGCGTCAAATATGGCACACATCCACCCTTATTGGTTCATCCTTTATCAGGTCATATTTAGTTGGGAACCCCCAAGGGTCACCCAATGCCACACCAGTGGAAACCCCCTTAGGGTCACCACACACCACTCCTCCCACAACTCTTAGAGGGCAGAGGAGCGCTACCCATTCGAGGATCCAACAGAATACATAGCTAGGTATGTCACAGAAAAACCCCATACACAGCCAGAACCATGTGTTTTCACAGTCTACAATGGCGCTCAACACTCAGTTACCTTTCCTTGCATATTTAAAATTATCTGATATATCAAAGTTAAAAAGTGACCCCATTTCACACAATCCCATTTTTCCCCCCATGCCCACAAATCTCCCTTCGGACATTCCAAAGTTCAAAGGGAAGAAAGTGGAAGACCCTAGAAACCATGTAACGAATTTCCCTATGGTGTTCTTCGAATATTATTATTGATGATATTCGATTAAGACTATTTACGTGCACCTTAATGGGACCAACCATTAAATGGTATGTAGAGAAGCCTTCTGCTTCATCAGGAACCTTTAGCTCCCTCGCTAATGTGTTCGTCACGTATTTCCAGTTACCCATCCACCATGATTCAGGAATGGAGTTACTGATGCATTTTAGACAAATGATAGTTGTCCATATCTCAGTCCATTTGCATGAATGGTGGTGACGTCGAAGTTTGTGTAAATCCAAACTTGACGATCAAGTTTTACTGTACCTATTCCTGAAATCTCTCACATCATAGATTTCAAAGGATGTGGAAACTCAAGGACCTACTTCCAAAGAGGATGCCATTAGGAAATCCCAACAACTCAAGCTGATATACACCTAGTCAGGATACATCTATAACATCCTTCCTAATGCCCCGCACCTGAAAAATTATAAATAATTCCTAGGTGAATCAAACACTGCAGACGGATTTATTGGGTCATTGACCTAAATTCACTGAGGTAGAAGTGTCTCGTATCCCGATTATGCGCATTATCCTAACCATAACATCTCGCAACTAGGATATCATCAGAGTCATCATGATCCTTTACATAACATGACCAATATGGCATGGTCGTACCATCATTAGCAAGGAGCTTCATATCCTCCCATACAGAGGACCCAATACGCATCTAGGAACGTTGACGAAAGATCTCCCCTGTAATATCCCAAAATAGAGATTTTCTAGAACAATAAGAATATATTAAGATATTATAGAGTTGGAGATGCATAAATATAGCTCATGTGATGTTTTAATAACACATATTCTTCAATCAAGAAAAAACAACAACTTATATTCTGATTTATGCACCAATTGATGGGGAAAAGTAGTGATTTAAGCCCTAAAAAGGGTAATTTCAGATATTTGCGTAAAAAAATAGGAAAATTATGGTTTTATCCCTTATGATATGTTATAGGGGACTCACACATCAAATTTCAGCCAAAAACAATCATTCTAGCTATGTTAAACAGGTCTCCCACTCCCAATATGGCTTAAAAATGCCCAAATCCCATGACTTGAATCATGCTGAATTTACTGAAGCATAGGAAGCGTAATTTTGTGAAGGTTTATGATGAAATATGATTTAAAATACATATATATATTTTATTACATGATATCATGGAGTTTATTTCTCAGATCATGAAAAAATTGGAAGAATGGATGAAGAAACCCTCAAGAATGAGGTGTTGCAACACTTTATTTCTCTGCAACAAGAATGTACAACATAATTTTCAGGGGTTGTAGTAGATATGCATTTCATATCAGATATAGGACAGATCTGTGCACAAAATATCATATCTATAACAGATCGGTGCACTAGATTGTCTTTACTTTACATTCCCCTTGGGGATTTCAGAAATACATGAAAGAACAGGAGTAGATCTGAGTTTTACTGAATCATATCTATAGAATGGTTCAAAAAATATGAATTAATCATAATATTAAATATATCATATCTGAATTATACATGGACTAGATAGCTAATCCATGGATTACCATGGTGAAGGAAAGATCCATCAACCAGAGATCTCTTCTCCAAATTAATACCAAAATTCCCTGCAACCTTGCAGATGGAAATAACATAGTCCAAGAGGGTAAACTGCACTGTAAGCTTGAAGCATAGATTGGCCTGATTCCAAGATAAAAATCTGAAGCCCACACTACTAATACACTCTTCCAGGAGGTTAAAATACACACTCACTGAGAAGAGGTACTAGTATATTATAGATCTGAACAGATCTAGTCTCCACTTGCTGCAGCTCATTGAAACAAGTAAACCCCAACATGATTTATGCTTTCTAAGGGAGATGGAGCTTGTAAAAATTCTTGATAGTGGAATAATTGCACAATTCCCTCCAAGAGCTACTCAATGGAAGGAGCGGGAATCCCTAAACAAGAAATCCTCACAATTCTCTGCTAAATAGCCAAGAGAATGAGATATGTCTAAACAGACAATATAATTTGAAAATTATAATATCAGGAAAAACATTCTCTTGAACCTTTCCCTACCTTTATAATATGGGAGCTTGAGAAACCCTAAAGCACCTTCAAAAACCCTAGCTCCTTTCACATGAGATCCTCCATCTAGAACTGTACTGATCAACCAGGAGGTTGAATGTATCTGGACAATGTTGTGATTTGGTCATGTTGACCCAGTCAATATCCACAATCCCCTTTCACATACAAGGGTATTTTATTGAGACAACCCTAATTTGCCTCTGTTCACATTGGGCATTTATTTATTTTGATGTTTTTTGGAGTTTACATGTCCTCCTTTACATTTTATTCATCAATTAAGGAAATCAACACAAAATGAAATATTCCTATTAGCTTGGGCTAATTAGGAATATTACAGTCCTCCCCTCCAAAAAAATTTCTTGTCCTCAAGCAACTGCGAGGTTAGAACTGAAATGGATTGGGAAATCATCTTATCCCAAGCAATCATCCATACAAAATGGGTCACCTCCGAACATGGTAACTCCAGAAAGTTCTCCTCCACCTTAGGTTCCTGCAAAGAAGGTGGGCTGAAAAACTGAACATAGTAGACAAAATTGCATACCCCACGCTGTCCTCCTCTCCACTTAAGATAAGTGTAGAGTTCTTGCTGATCTTGGGCTGCAATAATATTGCCCTCAAGTGGCAACATGAAGATTAGATCTATAAAGATCCGTCCTCCAACGCTGTAAAACTAGTTGGCCCAAAACATTCCACATGTGATGGATAGAAGAGAATCATCATATGGCATCCCATCACACACTTGGCCCACCTCCAAGAGAAACAAATATTTGGCTATGGTGGCCATAACTCCTCCCATGTTCCCATTAGAACATGTACTGCAAAAAATGTGGGAATCTTCTTCCCAAAAGGACACATTCAAACCATGTGCCTTACTCAACAACATGTCTCCCATCAAGATAAAAATAACACCAGAAAGTGGGATCATGATTGGCATCAAAATAGGGAAATTACAGATGGTTTCATAAGGTGCTGGAAGGTACCAACAGTTTCCCAAGTGGTGATAGTGCAGTTTTTCAAACTGTTTCTTCAGGGAAATATATGGAAAATTGTTTCCCGATACATGGTTAATCATATGAGTCAACTGAACATACATGTAATGAAAAAACATCTGCCCAAGGCCACATAAGAGATGGTTGTATCCATCATATAGTTTGGCCCAACATTGGTCATGGAGAAAAATCAAGAGCTTTCTTACTTTTGGAGCAATGCACTGGCAAGAGATGGTAAGAGCATGTAGATATTGTGTTGGACAAACAAAGCTCTCACCATATGTTGGAAGTACAAAGACACATGGATCCATGAATGGATCCTCCATAGTAGTTTGGCACATTCCCATGAAGAGAAATGAACCAAGTGCTACCTGCAAACCTTCTCCCTCATGCTTGGAAACCCAAGACAAGAAGAGTATATCATAGCAATAGATGTCCCCATCTACTATCTCATCTTTCTTACATCCTCTTTTCCCATCAAGTTCATCAAGTGTGAAGTGATCCTAGGGATACTCCATCAATAAACCCCAACTCCAAAGTGGCAATGATGTTGGCCTATGAAAATAGGCTCCCTCCAACTCATGGCTCCAATATTTGACATGTAGAATGTCAAAGGCATGTCCCATAATTCTTCTACACATAAGAAGTCTCTCCCATGGGGAAAGTACCTCTTGAATGTCTAAGGCCGAAGAGTAGCCCCTTTGCACTATGATAGTGCCATATTCCACTCTGGCTACATCATGAAAACTGTGAGAGAAAATATGCCCTTGCTCTCCCAAGAACATCCCAAGCAACAAAATCTTTTGTTGCCTCCTCATACTTCCATCATCCAAATCATGTACTGAAAACATGGTGATTGACATGAAGAATGTTATGTCAACACAATGTGTCCATAATCCTTTCTTCCCCATGATGCAAGTATCCTACCACATGCCCTTGGAAAGAGGATGATGACCAAACTCTTTCAAGAGTAACCAATGCAGCCTAGCCTCCTGTTGCCTGGTGTCATATATTTGCAAGTAGATTTCCAGCTTCTTGCTCATTACCCACACCCATCCATCCACATGTGGGTGCCTTCCATCTTGTTCTTCATTAGCACTCTCCTAAGAAAGACTATCATTCTCCCAAATCAGATTTCTGCTCTTGCATTTCATCGGATGTTGAAATGAAATCTTCTCAAGGATCAATTTGATCCCATAAGGACCCAAATAGGTGGTAGGAAAAAACCTCCCATCATGATGTGTATGGCTCAAGAAGTTTCCAACACACACATGAGAGATGTTATCCATCCTAAGATGTCCTCCATCATCTATCTGTTCCTCCTTGAATCCATAAAGATCCAAGTGTGAGAAGGAAAGAGCCTCGTCAGACTGTTGAAGAACTTTGCACTTCATGATGTTTTAAAGTGCACCTCCAATGAAACATCTCCATGAGATTTTCTCCTTATGCATGGCCTTCCAAAACCAAAGAGGTCTTGGATCTGCTGCAGGTAGAAGTTTCTCTTTGAGCTGGCCGGGAGTGCTCATTGAGAAAGTGTCATATAGAAGGGAGAAAGGGTTTCTCACTTCAAGATGTCTACTATCTACCATTCCTTCCTCCATTGCTTCATGAATGAAGCTATCATGTGAATGCTCCCATAAGGCATGGGTCCTCTTTTCTTCATCACTTCCTTTGGACAACGCAGTGCAACTCTGTTTCTCTAAATCAACAGCATGCAAAGATGTAGATCCCTTAATATGATTTGCTGAAATGACAAGAGATGGAAATTCAAGCATACCTTGGTGAAATGTAGAAGCAAGAGCTCCTTTCTCAACTATGTTGTCTTCCTCCACTACTGAACATGAAGGCTTCTCCTCCAAGGTTGTGACAGCGCTGGTATATGCTTCCTCAAGTGGTGATGAGGATCTCTCTTCCTCTAGCTGAATGAACTGAGGTAAAGCTAGAGTCTCCTTAGAGGCTCTAGATTTAGCTTTGTATTCACTTATAATTTCAGATTCCAAGTGTCCTCTATATCTCTTGTCTTCTCCTCCTTGAGAATAGGAAGTACATGGCTCTTCCTCTTCTTGAAACCCTCTAGGAGTTTCACTGCAACTCTTCATCTGCTTAACCTCCTAGGAGAGGTCCTTTCTGGATCTGAAAATTTATGAGAATAATTTCATCTTCTTCATCATTTTTATCTTCTTCTATCTTCTTGGGATGAGACTCACGGGCTGAGCCAAGAAAGATGCTCTGATACCACTGTAATATCCCAAAATAGGGATTTTCTACAACAATAAGAATATATTAAGATATTATAGAGTTGGATATGTAGAAATATATCTCATATGATGTGTTAATAACACATATTCTTCAATCAAGCAACATAAACAACTTATATTTTGATTTATGCACCAATTGATGGGGGAAAGTAGTGATTTAAGCCCTAAAAAGGGTAATTTCAAATATCTGCTTAAAAACAGAGGAAAATGATGGTTGGATCCCTTATAATATGTTATATAGGACTCACATATCAAATTTCATCCAAAACAAATCATTATAGCTATGTTAAACAGGTCTCCCACTCCCGATATGGCTTAAAAATGCCCAAATCCCATGACTTGACTCATGCTGAATTTATTGAAGCATAGGCAGCGTAACTTTATAAAGGTTTATGATGAAATATGATGGAAAATACATATATACATTTTATTACATCAGATCATGGAGTTTATTGCTCAGATCATGAGAAAAATGGAAGAATGGATTAAGAAACCCTCAAGAATGAGGTGCTGCAACACTTTATTTCTCTGCAAAAAGAATGTGAAACGTAATTTGCAGGGGTTGTAGAAGATATGCATTAAATATTAGATCTAAGACAGATATGTGCACAAAATATTATATCTATAACAGATCGGTACAATAGATTGTCTTTACTTTACATTCCCCTTGGGGATTTCATCAATACATGAAAGAACATGAGTAGATCTGAGTTTTATTGCAACAGATCTGTAGAATGATTCAGAAAATATGAAGTAAGAAAAATATTAAATAAATCAGATCTGAAGTAGACATGGATTAGATGGCTAATCCATGGATCACCATGGTGAAGGAAGGATCCATCAACCAAAGATCTCTTCTCCAAATGAATACCAAAATGCCCAGCAACCTTGCAGATGGAAATAATGCAATCCAAGAGGGTAAACTGTGTTGTAATCTTGAAGCATAGATTGGGCTGATGCCAAGATCAAAATCTGAAGCCCACATTGCTAATACACTCTTCCAGGAGGTTAAATGACACACTCACTCAAAAGAGGTACTAGTATATTCTAGATCTAAACAGATCTAGTCTCCACTTGCTGCAGCTCACTAAAAAAAGTAAACCCCAATAGGATTATGATGTATAAGGGAGATGGAGCTTGGCCAAATACTTGATAGTGGAAGAGTAGTACAATTGCCTCTAAGAGCTACTCAATGGAAGGAGAGAGAATCCCTAAACAGGAAATCCTCAGAATTCTCTACTAAACAGCCAAGAGAATGAGATATGTCTAAACATACAATATACTATAAAAATTATAATAGCATGAATAAACTTCTCTTGAGCCTTCCCCTACCTTTTATAAGATGATAGCTTGAGAAACCATAAACCACCTTCAAAAACCCTAGCTCCTTTCATATGAGATCCTCCATATAAAACTGTGCTGATCAACTAGGAGGTTCAATGTATCTGGACAATGTTGTGATTTGGTCCTGTTGGCCCAGTCAATCTCCACAATCCCCTTTCACATACAAGGGTATTTTATTGAGACAGCCCTGATTTGCCTCTGTTCACATTGGGCATTGATTTATTTTGATGTTTTTAGGAGTTTACATGTCCTCTTTTACATTTTACTCATCAATTAAGAAAATCAACACAAAATGAAATATTCCTATTAGCTTGGGCTAATTAGGAATATTACATCCCCCCCAGCAACCATATACAAACTAGGGACAGGGACCTTAATATTCCCACTGCCTGAAAAAGAACCCATCGATGAAAAAAAACACACCAGTGAAATTTGTGCAACCTTCCCAGGCCCAACCACGCCAGCCATACAGTCAGGAGAATCATAGTCACCCTCCTAACGGGCCAAGGAAAAAACCAAAAAATTAACAAAATGGAGATCCTGGATAGGGGGCGATAACCAACAGCGCCCTCTGTGATCTTAAGCTGGGGGCAACCCCAAATAAAATAAAAACCAAGAGCCAAACAACTCCTAAGGGAAGAATAAGAGGGATAATCTTTAGACCAACCACTCTTGTGCAATTTGTGGTGAGTATGGCCATCACACTCATCACTGTCCCGAAATCCTTGAGCTAAATAAGCTTCAAGGTAACCGAGGACAAGAGGGGCCTACACAACAAAAAATTGTAATGCAGGAGCCCTTCCCCCACCAAGGGGTGGTTAATACCCAATAGAAACAACCACCCCCCGATGATTCCAGAAAAAAAAAATAAATAAATAAATAAAAATAAAAAAATAAAAATAAAAATAAAATAAAATAAAAAAAAATCACGAAATCTGTAATATTCCTTTTTAGGAATTGCTGCACTCTGGACAATGAAAAAGCTGTATTCAGAAAATTACGCTATAAAAAAATGAAATAGGACTTGTATCCTCTTATATATGCTATATTTACCTTACATACCAAATGGCATTAGAAACAAATCATTCTAGCTACATTAAACAAATCTCCCCAGCTCAATATAGCTTAAAAACACCCCATTCCCATGAATTTCAACAACAGAATTTCTGAAGACTGCAATAGCATAATTCACATGAGCGTTTCTATAGAAAATTATGAATCAATACTAATCTAGAGATTATATTAATCATATAGCCAAGAAATGGAGGTTTAACCTATTTTATACAAGAAATAAGACAACCCGGCAAGGGTTTCCGGCATTACACAAGTATAAAAGGTAGTATTGCAGAAAATAACACAGTCTAATGCAAATTTGTATTTTATATGACTGAATATAACATGAAATAGCTGATCAATACATAAAATGGCAAAAGGCCCTCTTTATCAAACTTTCCGGAGAGAAATAGACACCTTCTCCTCAAACACTAGTACAAAATCAAGGGATTCAACCCTGCTACTGTTGCACCTGCAGAAAATACATAGTTTCTGGAAGAGACTACACTATTTATGTTAATGAATGATTGACCTTAAGTCATATGGTGGAAAAATAGCTCAGAACCTTCCCTTTAGATCCCTTAAACAAGCTGATCCAAAGAAGAGGATGGAATTCCCGCATGAGAGTCCCTTGCACTAAAAAGTGTTGCAACTATAGCTAAACAGTTGAAGCATGCAAGTACTCAAAAGAAAAAACATAGATGAATACTGAATTCTTTCCTTGCTACTATCCCTTCCTTCTTATCCTTGGTGAACCTCCTCACCCCGGACCCCACTCATTAATGAGGTGACTTCCTTGAAAATATTCCTTCTTCAAAACTGCGTTGTCCTTACTGGTTTTCCTCCTCATGTAGCAGAACTGTTGACCTATTCAACTAGATCTATTCCTCCTACATTGCATCCCTTTCACACCAAGGTGGATTTATTTTCCTTCTTATGCCTATCCACTTTCACATTGGGATTGTTTTATTGCCATTATAGAAATTTAAGGGTTTCCCTATCCCATTTATTCTCCTGCTGTAAAAATGGAGTAAATATAATATTCCAACTAGAAATGGCTAATTTTGAATATTATAGTCCTCCCCAATCAAAACTTGGTTGCCCTAAAGAAAAAACAAAGAAAGATGCTGCAAGGTCTTCTCTCCCTCCCAAGTGGCATCCTCATCCGGTAGATTCTTCCATCTAATCAGATATTCCTTGATCACTATGTTTCTTAGCTGCTTTTCCCTTGTGTCTAAGATTGCTTCTGGTTGCAAAATTAGGTGGCCTTCATAATCAATGGGGGGAAGGTCCATGTTGGCAACTATATCTCTCTCAATGGCCTTCTTGAGGTAAGAGACATGGAAAATATTGTGGATCTTTCTCCCCTTAGGAAGCTCCAGCTCATATTCTACCTTACCAACATAAATGATCATTTTATATGCCCCATAGAAACGTGGTTTGAGATTTTCAGCCCCCTTCTCCTTGAGTGTAGACTTTTTATAAGGCTGAAGGCATAGATAGAATAGATCTCCTACCTCAAACTGTATCTCTACCTGACCATAGTCTGCATAAATATTCTGTTGGTTTTGGGCTATAGAAATGTTGTATTTGAGGGCTATAAGTATGTACTAATTCTCCTGAACCCATTCCTTAGCTCTCAGAGCCTTACTTGCCCCAAACATAGCATCAGAAAATGAGAGTGCATCATACCCATATAGGGCCCAGAATGGAGTCATACCAATATACATATGGTGAGTAGTGTTGTAGTAATACTCCCCCAAGTGGAGCCAACGCAACCAAGCCCTTTGCTCCCCTGAAACATAGTTTCTCAAGTAGCCTTCCAGCCACTTGTTCATTATCACAATCTGTCCATCAGTTTGTGGGTGATATCTAGTGCTCGGTGTCAAATTAGTCCCCACTAACCGGAAACGTTCCTGCCGAAAGCCACCCATGAAGCGGCTATCCCAATCACTCACTATGGTCCTTGGGAGACCATGGAGTCTAAACACATCTCTGAAGAACAACTCAGCTACCTGTGAAGTAGTATAATGTGTAGAAATGGCAAAGAAATGAGAGTACTTTGTTAGCCTATCAACAACTACAAAGATACAATTCTTACCCTGCACTGGAGGTAGGCTGGTGATGAATCCATAAAGATTCTCTCCCACTTCCCATATGGAATAGGTAGTGGCTGCAACAACCCAACAGGGTGGGTGTTCTCTCCCTTGTTTTGCTGAAAAAATTTGCACTCCTTGACATGTTGGAGCACATCCTCCTTAAGACCCTTCCATGAGAATATCTCCCTTCTGGCCCTATAAGTCTTTGTGAAGTCTTGATGCCCTGCAAGTGGGGAATCATGTGATGCTTGTAAGATATTCTCCTTGAGCTTGGAATTCTTAGCCAAGAAGATCTGGTCTCGGTCTTAGATGACCTCATCCATCAACCTATACCTCTCATCCAGTGCCACTCCATCAAGTATCTCACATGCAAAATCATCTTTGGAATACTCAACCAAAAGTTGAGCCTTCCAATTTGCGTCCATGCCCCTTAAGGACAACATTGTAGGTCTCCTAGATAGAGCATAAACCACTACATTGCTCTTCCCTTTGACATATTCTATGTCAAAGTCATATTCTTGTACTTTTATCACCAACTTCTGTTGTCTTTCTTGGAGCAGCTTCTATTCAAGAAATAATCTAAGGCTGTTATGGTCAGTCTTCACCCTGAATTTATTCCCCACCAAGTACTGCTAGAATTTGGCTAATGCATGCATGATAGACAGCATTTATTTATCATAGATGGGGTATAACCTTTCATGAGGAAGCAGTTCCTACTTTCAAAGGCTATATGATGCCCTCCTTACATCAATATTGCTCCAATCCCTTCACCTAATGCATCACATTCTAGAACAAAAGGTTGAGAAAAATCAGGTAAAACTAATACAGGTCAACTACTCATTACCTCTTTGAGCTTATCAAAAGCCCTCTGTGTTTTAGGTGTCCAACTGAAATCTCCCTTCTTGGTCAAGTCTGTGAGTGGTGCTACTAGTTGTGAGAACTCTTTTACAAACTTCCAGTAATAAGTACATATGCGTACAAATCCCCGGAGTTTAGTGACATTCCTGGGCTCAGGCCAATCTTTGATAGCCCAGATCTTCTCCTCATGCACCTTTACTCCATCCACTCCAATGATGTGACCCAAATAAAGCATCTCTATGAGTCCAAACTCACATTTGGAGAGCTTAGCATAGAATTGCTGCTCCTTGAGAATATGTAAATTTGTCTCAATATGTTGAAAATGCTCTTCCCAAGTGCGGCTATAGATGAGAATATCATCAAAGAAAACCAATAAAAAAATTCCTCAAATGACCACGAAAGATCTGGTTCATGCAAGATTGGAAAGTTTTCGAGGCATTGGCCAATCCAAAGGGCATCACCAAAAATTCAAAGTGCCCATAGTGACACCTGAATGCTGTCTTGAGGATATCCTGATCCATCACCTTGATTTGATGATACCCAGATCTCAAATCAATCTTGGAGAAGTATTTATATCCCCTCAGGTCATCCATTAGCTCATTGATCTTGGGTATGGGGTACCTATCCTTCATGTTCTTATTTTTCAATGCTCTATAATCAATGCACATCCTCAATGTTCCATCCTTCTTCTTTACGAAGATCACTAAAGAAGAAAAAGGACTGGTACTAGGCCTGATCTGTCCTAGAGCTAACAGCTCTTGGATGGCCCTCTCAATATCATCCCTATAAGCCTTGGGATGCCTATAAGGAGTGGTGATTACTGCTTGGATCCCCTGCTCCAACTCAATAGTGTGTTCAAAGCCCCAATCAGGAGGCCTCCCTAGTGGAATATCTCCAAACACTGTAGAATATTGTTCCAAAGAGCTTGTACATCTGGATGTACTGGTGAATCCTTGCCCCCTGATTCTAATATATGTAGTTCTATTGCCCATTCTACATCTCCTCTATGCAGATTTGCCTCCATCCTGTGTGCTGAAACACTCTAGGGGGGGGTATGTGTTTATGCCCTTGATCTTTTTATGCTTACCACTCTTCCCTTCTGTCCATTCCATCTCCAAATTTTTCCAATCAGTGGTAACTCTCCTAAGAGTGATCAACCACTAGACCCCCAATATGACATTGGTATCTGGAATATCAACCACAAAAAAGTGGTTTTTTAAAGTGTAGGTCCCCATGGTGATGGATAGTAATGGAACATATTTGGAAAATTGTATGGTTCTAGCTCCTGGAACCATAAATGAGAATCCCTCAGACTCCTCCATGTGGATCCCTCTCCTCCGTACCAGCTGTGCATCAATGAAATTATGAGTAGCTCCACTATCAATCAGCACTGACACTCTTTGCCCCATAATAGTACCTCTTACCATCAAGGTCAGATATTTTTGGACCCATCTTAATGCTGCAATAGCTCCCCCTCTTGGAGCAAAGTCTTCTACTGATGGTATAGCACTGGCCTCCCCCCCCTCCTTGGAGAAGGTCTTAATAGAATGTGTGTTTCTTGCAACAAATTCATGGTTTGGCACCCATGGCTCCTGATATGCAAGACAAGACCCTTCCTTCCTCAAGTTCCTCAAGTCATGATTAATGATTGTCTCCTTTGGCCTTGAATAAGTCTCATATTGCAGCAATGCTCTTACTTTGGGCAAAGTATGTTGCAAGTCTCTAGCTTTCTCCATAGCTTCAAGGAGAGTGGTTGGTTTAGTGGATTTGACCAACCCATGCAATGGTTCAGCCATACCATCAAAAAACATGCATACCTTCCTACACATAGTGAGGTTGGATACCATCACTGAGAGCTGCAAATATTCAACAATATAATCTTCAAGATCTCCCTCCTATTTGAGCTTGGTTAACTTGACAAAATGGGCTTCCGGATCTCTTGGATCAAATCTCTCTACTAGTGTCTTGGTAAAGACTAAGTATGAGGTGATGTGATCATGTTCAGGTGTGGTTAACCCATGAAATCACCATTCATGAGCCTCCCCTTCTAAGTGCAACACAACTATCTTGATGGCTTCTATTTCAGAAACCTTGTTGAGCTGGAAGTAAGTGTCCAGCTTCTCCACCCAAGCCTTGGTTATACATGTTAGTATGAATCTTAATTCCAAGCATACGGAAAAAGACCACTTTAGTTGTGCATAACAAATAGCCCTAACAGTAGAAATGACTGCTAATATATTCAGATCTGTAGTTAGGTGATCAAGATAAATGCTGCAAAAATCTAGATCTATGCATTAGAAGACATTAAATAATAGAAAAAACAAGATTTACTCCATGCATCCAATATAAAAGACAAGAATATATCAAATGATTTTGGTATTAATGGCACCTGGGAGGAAAACACAAGAGGGTGTTCCCTATTCTCCTCAATGGTATGGGTTCTTGTAAGTCCTCAGTACTTCAGATTTAGAATTCCTCTCTCTTGATGGTGAATAAAACCCAGACAAAAATAGTAGAAAATATGACTATGATGGTGGATCAATAGTCAGACCAAAAGTAATGATCCAGAGTGATCTTTAGGCAACAAAAGGTGATAAATGAATGGGAAAAACCTTCTATTTATAACAAAATATTGTGTTATTCTACATATTGGTGCATAGTTAAAATATTATGAACCAAATCAAGATCCAACTTTTATTGAATATTTTATTATATTTGTTGGAGGGAAAAGGAATTTGACTTGGGTCAAATCCCTTTATTTGTAAATAATAAATAAATAAATGTTTTATTTATCATTTTAAGGATGTGGTTGAGTAATAATCAGATAAATAATGATTTATTTAATTATTTAAGGGTGAATTAGTCATATTTAACAAAGAATATTATTTAAATAAGGTTTAAATAAATATTCTTAAAAAATAATAGATAAATAATGATTTATCTAATTAATTTCCTTAATTTGGGTTAAATATAACCAGTAATATTAATTAAAATATTGTTTAACTAATTATTCCTTGAGGAAAATCAAACAAATGTATATTTATTTAATATTTCCTCATGGGGTTTCCTGTTTAGACCATAAACAACTTAATAAAGGTGGTGTTGTAATTCCTAGAGACAACCTTGAGTTGTGAAAGACCAGTGCCTAGGACATCTTAATTAGCAAGGAGCATATGGTTTAACTTGTGAAGGTTGTCCAGAAAAGGGCTCTCATGCTATCATGTATAAACAGGAAGGTTTGAATAAAATGGAACCAAAACTCTCAAAATGTTAGCACAACGAAAGTAGTATTGCAGAGGCAGAGTGTGAACTTTGATATAACATATATCCGACAATTTTAAGACAGCTTTCTGTAAAGGGGGCTGGATTCTAAAATGGTTCACAGAGGTAAATAATTAGATAGCGATAACTATGTAAGAAAATGGGAAGGATACTAACTGTTATAGAAACGAGATCTAGAAACGAATATCAACATGTACTGGGCTTATATAGTAACAAGAATCCATACATGAAAATAACTTTTAAAGATAACATTTCATCACTGCTAATACCAAAAGAATTATGGTAGAAGTGAAAGGTGAAACAAAATATCATGCCTGAGCCATATTTAAAGTGCTAGACAAGTTTTAGCATGAGTATCGACAATGATAAATTCATACCAAGACATGTGAGCACTCGCATTCCAGAACAAGATATAGGAAATGTGAATGTAAATGAAATGAACATTTAAGCTATAAAACACAAGAGAGAGAGTTACAGATTATGAAGTATTAAGACCATAATCCCCAATAAAGATGAAACTTCTTATCACCAAAACCCAATGGGCTCTTCAACTTTTATATCAAAATTTCAACAAAATGCATACAAATTTCTTTCTTGGTGTGTTCTTCTAAAAATCTGGAACCTCTTTTTCATCTCAGTTTACTGCTTATATAGAATTACCAGAACATACGCGGGAAGATATTTTGGGAAAATATCTTCTTTGTGTGCTAGTGAGTATTTTCAGGTCTTAATCAAAAATAACAAAATTCATGATGAGGGAGAACGCTTCTCACCATTTACAATTAGGCTCATGGTCGTTTCAAAAAAATATATAAAAATTGTTCCAACAGAAAGTAAAAGCAAGAGTGAAATATGAATTCCACTCCGAACTTGAAAGTTAAAATAAAAGTAAAAACTAAAGGCCACAAGAGCTGAATCATGAGTTAACAATCTTCACTGATGAGAAGGGGTCAAAGCCGTGACTAAAACAGGCGGCGGTACGTTCGCAGAAGAGCTGGCTAACAGGCTGGCATAATTTGTGCACCTCTGCCAGGTGTCTACTGCAGGTTCGGGCATCGCTGTGAAACCTTCTGCTCTGATGTAAGCCTCCGTAAGTTCATCATCATTTGCATTGATAGGAATTTTATGTTTCACTTGGTGCAGGAGTGAAAAATCTTTACCAAGGATGGTAACTATAGATTCAGGTTTGAGCCGAGTGTATTTCTCAGAAGGTATATCAGTTTGATTCGTTACCTCTTTCAGACTAGCCTCGTACACTAGTAACGGCTGTAGTAAAGCGTGGGTGGGCTCCCAGTATGATGGGAGTCCCGTGAATGTTATCTCAGCCCAATCCATCTCAAACCATTCTAAACTGGCTGCCACTTTCTCTAAGGCATTCAAGGCTATACTACGAGAAGACTCCTTTTCTATTACCTTTTGGCACTCCACGGCTTCCTTGAACCTGCTCTCGATACCCTGCTGTACCACGTCCTCCGGTTTTATTTCTTTCAAGAAAGAAATATACCCTTTTGCGCTTTGAAATCTATTGGATGCATCGGTATTTCCTTCGTGAAGCTTCCTTCTAAGAAGGCGCACAACTAACTTCATTTCTTCGACAACATTTAAAAATGCCCAGCGCATTTTCACCTCTGTGATGATGTCAACCCAGATCAATCGCTTGGTGTCCAGGAGGGTAATATTTCCTTTCATGCGACTTGTGAGCTCGTTGATGGTTTTTTCATGCTGCACCTTTTCCTGTTTCTCCTCCTCGATTTCTTTCTACATAGCATTAATCTTCTTGGCATTCTCGACAAGGAGGGCTTCAAGCTCACTGATCCTTTGATGCACTGTTGAGACCTGTTTTTCCCCTACTTCAATTGTGGCTAGTGCAGTGGTTAACTACTCAGAAAGTGAACTAGTCCCTTCTGGGGTGGGTGGAGTGCATACATGAGTGTCCTAGGTTATCTGTAGTTTGTTCATCTTTCCCTGCAGAACGGCCATTTCTCCTGAAATATTTTCTTTCTCCTCCCTCTCCTTTGCAAGAGAATTGGCCAAGCTTCACTTGTCCTTTTCTTCCTGGACTAGCTCATCTATCTACACATGGTGAGAGCTAGGTATATTTACTTTACATTTTAAGGCTGCAACCTGCTTCTGCAACTCCTCAATAAGTCGACTCTGGGGGTCGTCTATACCTCTTTCTTTCCCTTTTATCACCTCCTAGAGAGTGTGTATATCATTTTTGAGTGTGCGGAAGTTGATCTTCTCTTTTCTGAAATTCTCCAGTACTTGGCTATGTTTACTCTACAATTTTCTCAGAGTAATGGAGAGTCGCATCACTTCATCCTTGAGCATGTCACCGAAGCACTGAAATAAGTTTCATTTGTTAATTGTTGGAACCTGTGACATATAGATTGCTATCTCCAACGCCCTGTAGCTGGTGGTACCAGCCTCTAGGTAAATAACGGCCTCAGTCATAGCCATTACTAGTTTTTCAGTATCCAAAATTATCACAGATGAAAACCTGGTGTGGTATTTTTCAGCATACCCTTCTAGCTCGGACCGGTGCTTATTTTTGATTGCTCTATTCTTCATCCTACCCTCACTTGCGCCCTGAGAGTTGATGACTGTAATGGATTTTGAAAATTTTGAGAAGTCAGAAGAGGTAGTACTATCTTGTAGCACCTTGATTCATTCTTTTTCCCTGTTGGGCTTCCCATACGGTATTTCATCCTGGAGCAACAGTTCATCTTCGATAAACTTTGCTTCACTGGTCCCTGTTTTTTGTCTTTTGAAAGGGGGAGCACCCTCTCTTGATGCACCCTCCTCCTCCACCTGTTCCTTACAAGCTTCTCTAGTTGAAGCAGTATCTGCCTTTTCCCCCATCACAGATGAATCAGTCTCCATCTGCGAAAGAAAAGGCCATTTTTCAAGATTAGCTCGCCATTCGATGAAGGGACTTGTTTCATGCATATAAGGGGTTGATTTATTCTTCTTCCTTATGTTAGAAATGATGCCGTTTGGATCATAGGGCCAAGCTTTCCCTTGTCTCAAATCCATTTCTTGAAGTAGCTTTTCCACCACAGGAAGGGCGTGCCTTGAATTAACAACGAAAGGGCCAATGGTTGTGGGAAGCTTGAGGATAAACCCCTTTTTTACAGGGAGGAAGTGAAGTTGGTCAGCTTTTAGGGTCTGTCGGAGGTATTCCAAAGCATAAATCCGCCGGGCAGGAAAAAATGGCAATTGATAGGGAGAGACTTCGGCTCCATAAACCCTGATTTCAGTGTAATTATCAAAAAGGTACCACTCCCTAGTGCTTTGAGCTTCACTGTATTGTAACCATTTCCTCAGTTTAGGAAAAACCCTAGGTGGAGGGGAATCATGGATGATAGTATAAGCTATGGGCATGAAGTCATTCAAGAAACATGAGTAGCCCACCCCATTGGCCTACTGATGCATTGCAGGACTCCAGTAAAAAATTGGTCGTGGCTGAGAATTTATATTGTAAACCTTATCTAAGCCCAAACCCTCAAATTTATTAGCATGCTGAAAGAGGAAAAGATAAAATACCATGGAAAAAAAATGAAAACGACCTGAGTCTGAGAGCTCTTGGAACTGAGTTTGAATGGTGGAGGCCAGAAAACCAGGAATATCTAAAACAACCCCGGGTTGAGACATTAACCACAGAAAAGCTATGAATTATTTCGAGGCTCGCCCAAAACCTTCCACACCTAGGAGACCTGCAATAAAAGCAAGGATAGGTTGGATGTCTTCCTTAAATAAGGTCAGAGGTACTGAATCTGCAATGGGAAGAGTTGTGAAATGGGAGTCGGTTAAGGCGGCGATGAAATCACTCTACTATCTCCAGGGCAGTTTTGAAAATTGATGAGACAGTGTTATTTCATTAAAATAGACATAGCTCAAACTGCAGGGAAAAAAAAGGGCTTTTCTGATGGTTTTGGGAGAAATAGTGAATATTTTGTTCCCCTGAGCTGAGAGGAACATGCCTTTACATTCATCATAAGCGTCCCGGAGCCAATAGATGAATTCAACCACTGGGTATACTGGGGAGTTTATTTGATAATACAGACCAGAAAAAATGACACGAAACTTATATTTATTTTCCACATGCTTCCTAAAAAGTTCAGGCTTGACGCTGCTAATGGGAAATGGGTATTGCGGGTCACGAATGTTGGCTTGCAAGTCTATGAACGGTTCAGGCCCTGGGACAGCCCTGGACTCACAGGCTTGGGGAGTTTCATGCTCTAATTTCTTGGTGGTGACCTTAACAATGACCATCATACAAACCCAAAACATAATCAAAAGGAAACGAGATGGAATGAAAGGGATGGAATACTTGCGAAGTAGAAAATTTCTCAGGAAAGTGACGCAGGGGTACTGACAATGACTAGGCAGACCTGGTACTGGGCACCCACTTTTTCTTATACAGTAGTCGAAAAACTGAGAGTATTTACCACAGTAAAAGACGAAAGACAGTTATACAAGCCCGAGGCAACTTGGGAAAAGAAGGCGGGGCAAAAGGAGTAGGGCTGACGTCCTAAGGACGCTGACTGTGAGACACGCGGCATAAGGGGATTGGGTGTCAGACTTTGTTAGGTGAATACCGCATGTTAGGTTAAATACCGATACTGGCCTTGGTACCGGCTGTCCTAAGAACTTACCTTACCTTTATATGATGGTGACAGTTGTACCTCAGAACATGGCCCTTGAAGGAAGTGAGGTGAATTCTGTGATAGCTCTAAGGCCCATGCCCTTTTCTCCGTAAAGCGCTCGCCTCGTGTCATATGCCTTGACACGTCATCGGGATTTCGGGGGGGGGGAAGCTCTGCCTTATCCCTCTCATCTGTGACCCCCTGGGAATGGTGCTTGCAGAATTCGTTTATGTGTATATAGAATATACGCGGGCCTCACCTTGTATCTACTTATTTTGTGCCCTTTAAACCTTCACGTTATTTAGATTCAGGCTTTTAACATATTCCCGCTTCATTATAAAGTGTGCTTACCATCTTTTCGCATATGACTCATCTTAATTTTATTTCTCCTTCACAAAATTTGGAACTCTTAGCCATTTAAATGTTGTCGGGTAATATGCTCCTCATGACCTTTATCTAAATATTAAAGGGTGAACAATATAATCAACATTGGCTCCACCTAGGGATGACACGTTCATCCTCGGACGTGTCGAGAAATTCGCAGACCACTTGTTAACCCCTTTATGTAGACACGGCTCCTGTGCACCTTTATTTTTCTTCATAGCTCTTCACAACAAACATAATTGAAAATAAAGATGAAAGGGGCTAAATAATATATAGTATAATACTTCAGGCCCTCTCGGCCTGTTTCAAAACTGGAATAAAGGCTTTAGGAATTTACCATTTACAGGGGCATCAAGAAAGTCACCCTGCAAATTCTCTAGCTTGAAAGTGTTATTTCCTCCTTTTTAGACGATTTTGAAGGGGCCAAACCATAACGGGTCAAGATTACCATGCTTCCCCTTCTCTGCTCTTCGAATATCCCATCTGATTACTAAATCCCTAACCTGAATATTTTTGTCCTTAGCATGCTGATCAAACAGGTCCTTCATCTTCTCCTGATATTTAGTCAACCTCTGATTCACCTGATTTTGTGTTTCCTCCAACTCTACCAGCTGGTTCATCCTCCTGGTAATATCATTCGGCTCTTCTTGGCTTTCTTGCATGAACCTCACTACTAGTAAAGCCAATTGTATGGGAAAGACCACTGCTCTCCCATATACCAATTTATATGGATATTTACCCGTTGATCTCTTGCTGGTGATCCTGTTTGCCCATAAAGCGAACTTTAGCTGAGAGTCCCAATTTTTCTAATTTTCGTTAATGGCTTTCTTTAGTGCTCTCACCATCATCACAGAGCACCTGGCTGAAAAAATCAATAGGCTTCTTGTACCCCTCCTCATTCTTCTGAAATAAAACTCCTGCCACTGTATGAGGTGATGAAAATGGAAAAATCATAAAAGGCTTAGCATAGTCTGGTACAGCCAGCACTGGGGCTTCTGCAAAGGCATTTTTTATTCTGCTAAAGGCTTCTCGTGACTCAGGAGACCACTTCACCTCGTTATTTTTCTTGAGCATGTCGGTTATATGCCAAACTATCTCTGCATAGTCTGGGATAAACCTTCTCAGAAAGTTAATGCGCCCAAGGAACACCTGAACCTCTTTTTTTTGGGGGGGGAAAGATATGACGTTTATAACCTCTACCCTTTTGGGATCAATTTTCACCCCATATTTGGTCACAATGTGCCCCAAAATCTTTCCTTCTTCTAATGCAAACAATGATTTCTGAGGGTTAAGAGAGAGACCATACCTTTGGAACTTCTTAAAAGTCCTGCGCAAGTGTTCAATATGCTCTACATCATCCTTTGAGAAAACAATGATATCATCGAGATAGACCACCACGAACTTATCTTACTCCCCAACAAAGGCAACATACATGGCCCTTTGGAAAGTGGCCCCTGCATTGATCAGTCCGAAAGGCATCCTTGCATACATAAATGTACCCCAGGGTGTGCTGAAGGCAGTTTTATTTTGATCTTCTGGGAGCACAGCCACCTGATTGTATCTAGAGAAACCATCCATCATTGACATCCGTGAAGCTCCTACTACCTTCTACAAAATATGATCCATCTTAGGCAATGGGTAGTTATCCTTTAAGGATGCTCTATTTAAATTTCAGAAATCAACACATAACCTTATCTCTCCATTCTTTTTCTGGACTGGGACCAGATTGGCCACCCACTCAGAGTATCTCAGCGACACGATGATCTTGGCTTTTAATAACTTCTTGATCTCCTTCTCTATGGAAGGAAGTAGCAAAGGGTTAATCTATTTGAGCTTCCGCTTATGCGGCTTTGCATATCCTTTTAGGGGAATCTTGTGTTGCATGATGCAGATGTAGAAGTTCTTCAGGTCTTGATAAGACCATGCAAAAACATACTTGTATGACTGGAATAGTTCCTGGTAGTGCTCTTTATATTCTTCCAAACTTTCTTGGACAACTTCACAATTTTTGGATCAGCATCGGTACCAAGATTCAGGTCTTCTGTCTGATTTTCTTCTACCACTTTGTTTGGCTGCAGTGGGACATTGTTTTTTTCAAAAAACCTTTCTAGAGGCACCAGCCCTCTAGGTATAACATTTCCCTTCAGTTGCAACACTCTATGACTAGCCACCTTGTCCTCCCATTTATTTTGGGAAAGGTCTTCAGTTTCTTCTTCTTCAGAAGCATCTATCTCCATGTTTGAGAATTCTCCAACTGTCTCCATGAATCTCTTTACTTGATCTTCATCCTCAAACACCTACTAGTGTTTTATCAGGAATTGAAGGTTGATAACGAAGCTCAATTTCGTATCTTAGGAGGGGGCTTTGAGGTGGCCGAAAGGTACTAGCAGCCACAGCTAGGGAGTCTGCTATCTTGTTCTTTTCTTTGGGCATAAACTAAATTTTAAACGCCAAGAAATGGTTTTCCACCAGATCCCATACCTCATTCCTATAGGCCCTCAGCCGTGGGTGTTTGGTCTAGCATTGATTTTTCACTTACCTTACCACTAGTTCTGAATCTCCCAGAACCTTTAGACTTTGGATGTTCATGCTTCTAGCTGTTTGTAATCCCAAGAGTAGTGCTTCGTATTCAACTACATTATTCGTAGATTCATACTCTAATTTGAAAGATAATGGAACCCATTGGCCTGTAGGAGAAATCAGTAGCACCCTAGCTCCATTTCCTTCTCTGGAGTTTCCTCCATCAAAGTGTACGTCCAGACTCATGCTTCCTAATTCTCTGAGGATTTTTTAGTCTTAATCTGTCAAAATGATGGCTCTTGAGAATAGTCTTGATCTTCCTCCAACATCAGACATGATAAATCCCCTTATTTACTATACACAGGTGAATTAATAGACTTATCAGCCTTTGTAACCATCTTTACAAATCTCGTCTCCCTATACAGCCTCCTTTCTTGCCCTCCAAATATAGGGATAGTAGCATAAGTCAAGTTCAGTTTGATTGACCCTATTATCTCCCTGTAATTCTAGCAGATTGGTGAGACTAAAGGTGCAGGGAGGACATTGGAACCACTTTGGGATTCTAGGATCTAGCCCTCCTGAATCTAGAGAGGGATCTCTCTAATAAGTGCGAATATTGATTTATCTTTAAGGCTTTTATGTGTGATATTAGGCTAGTTATTAAGAACAATGGTTTTTATTTGGTTTTGGATGGTTGAGCATGATTTTTAGTTGAGTAGAAAGTCCTAAAATGAAATAGTTCCAAAGGGGTGAAGGTATAAGAAAACAGAACAAGATTTGGCTGGTAGGATAGATATGACGCTGGTTTTTAGTCCATTGGGCTATGGAGTCATAAAAGTTTTTAATTGTGCAACAATTTCAGGAGTGGTCCAAGGGGCAAGTCATCTATATCAAAATATTTTTTAGATTAAATGATGGAATGGATCAATAAAAGTGTTGAAGGGGTGGAAAAAGACAATAATTTCAACTAGGACTTACCAGTCTTTCCAAACAAGAAAAGCCTTTTAAGTAACTGTTTAAAACCAACCAAAGGACAGGGCTAACCATATAATTCTTTGGACAAAATTGTATTAAAGCTAACTTATCAGACAAAAAATCCAGTAATCCACATAATTACTTTCAGAAGGGATGAAAACAGATAAGAAAGCAAAGTGCAGCCTAAGATCAGATAAGATACTTTTAAATCTAAACTACTTTCAACATACTCTTAGGGAAAATTTCAAAACTACCTTTGGAGAAAGAAACTAGAAGATAGGGCAAACCATAAACTTTTCGAGTCTAACTTTACTAAGTATTTAATGAAAATATCATTTAAGAACTTCTTTTTAATATTTTCACATTGTTATCCCCTCATGAATTCCTTGACAATGCAAGCAAGGGGCTAGATTGTTTTATGAGCCTTCAAGCAATGCATTTCCCTTGAAAACACATCATCCTTGAAGTCTTCCTAGATTCCCTGCCTTTGACCGTTTCACCCCTGCTATACTGATATCAATGAACCTTGCTGAATGACTAAATTTTGCTCAAAAAGGCCTTATTTCACCCCTTGTATTTCTGCAGATTTTCCCCCCATTTTATCCTTTTTCCCTTTCCTCAAGTCCCTTTTGTTCCCCCTAATTCCCCCTTTTACCTCCTAAATTTTTCCAAAATCTCCATGAAATCCCACCCGTACCTTTTGTTTTCTCATTTTCTTCCTCTACCCCCCTATCGTTACCCTCCTTTGGTGTAAAAACGCACTAAAATGGGTTTAAAAACCCACTTTACGACTTTATTATAAGGGCTTAGCCCCTTTGCCTCCAGCCCCAACCACTTCCCCACACATGCCCTTGTGCTAGGACCAAGCGCTTAAGTCCTAAGCACTAATCGCAATCGGAGGATTGGCGGAGGGCCGAAATCCTTTGTAACGCAGAAAACTTCCGATGCGATCGTTTTGTTAACAAAGTCCCGCGACTTGTTTTAAACCGTTGATCTTCCCTCCAGATCGGATGGCCTGCGCTGTATCACAAACCATTGTAATCGCAAGTCTTATGTTTTCCCCTCCGATCGACCCATTGCAAACACTTGCGATGCGATTGATCGCAAGTCCCGTCCTCCGATCCCCGATCCTGCCGTCTCCCGATGTCATCCCGACCGTCCATTCTACCCACCGATCCGACGGTCATCGCTCCTCCTGCCTAATCACAATCGCATGTTTTATATTATGTCCCTCGATCGGTTCGTCGCAAACATTTGTGATGCGATTGATCGCTCTGCCCCTCCGATCATCGCAATCGCAAATCCCTTCCCCCCCAATCTCCCGATCGCAACCTGTTTTCCCAATCCTCCGATCGCGTCTTTCGTCCTGATCGCAATCGCAACATTTATGTGACAACCCCCGACTGCAATTTCCGTCCCGCTCCGATTTGCGATTACGATTGCAAAATCCCGGCCCCACCACTTAAATCTTTCTTCCCAAACGTAAAATAAAGGGTTTTCCTTTGTTAAACCAAATTTTGGGTTGTATTTCATAATACAAGGGTTGGTCTCCAATCGCATCGGAAAATGTTTGGCATATGTGTATCCCACCGTCCCGCTCCGATTTGCGATTGCGATTCCATATGGGTCCCACCTCATATGATTTTCCGTTGCATTTCATTCAATTCCTTTGTATTTCCTCCATAGTCTAAAGTTTTGCGTTTTGCATTAAAATCTAACATTTTATATTCATTCTGCCCATTTCTCATATGTCACTCCATGGATTGATCTCCGCCGTTGATCTACGCCTCCACACCATGATCGAACGGCCCACGATGCATTCTCCACCAAACCCTATTATTTTCCATGTCAATGCATTTTTCACATTTATTCCATCTAAAAGCATTGTTTCACCACCGCCGCATTACCATTTCCTCCACCCTCCATAACCAGTCTTCCCTTGCATGGATTTCATGACCAAGTTGCATGTTTTGCAGAGTATGAGCGGCGGAAGACCGCCATGATTCAAAGTCTCAGTACAACTACAGAGGAACCAGGAAATGACCGTTTTCAAGAGCCAAAACTCATGAAGAAAGGGGCTGAAAAGACAATACAACAGTTTTTGCATTAAAGGAACAAAGTTTCAACTCTGTAAGTCCTCTCCGGAGCCATTAAAGCTCAGATTTCGCGGCCAGAGGCAAACCAGTGCACAGAAAAATAAGTCAATAGGGTTTTACATCAACAGAATGTTTTTCTCCATGGAAGGACAGAGTGCCCATACCGTTTTCACTCCATGCCATGCTCCAGTGAAGAAATTTCTGCCCTGACCACAGTCCTATGCTACCAGAGTAGTCGTTAATGTGGTATAGCAGACCATCCAGTCAATTGTGCACCAGTTTTTTTATCCACCACAGTACTACGGAGTACTACTGCAGTCAGATTACATCAGGATCATACCAGAGTAAATGGAAGCTGGAGAAGATCACTCCTTCGTTCCAAAGGTACCAGAGATAAATGCAGAGAGTTAAAACAGAATGGGCTTCGGTCCTCTCCTTCTTTTCTGTGTTTTAATGTTCCATTTAGTGCTTCACCTACCTCCTCGGCTCATCTTCTGCTATAAAACTCAGAAAGAAACTATTGTAAAGGTTGTTGATTGGATATCAGTAGAACAGAAGCTGTTCTCTTGAGACAAGTTCTCTATGTAAGACTGTAAGATAGGTTGAGGAAGGTTTTCAGACAGAATATCAAGCTTTGGGCTATGTTGTACTTGACTAGTTTTGTTCTTAATATAGCAAGCACATTTCTTTGGATCCTGATCTAAAGCTGAGGTGATGTTTTCCTGTCTATGTGTTTATCTCCATTTCATTTCATTTCTTCTGGCTTGCATCAGAAATCAGGCATGAGATTTTCCCTTGTTAGGCACCTCATGTTTCTGCTCTCCTTGCCTTAATGTTTTATGCTTAATGTGTTGTCTGAGAATAGATTTCAAATGGTTTAACCAGTGTAGTGGATGATATTGCCTACTAGTTGATGTATGAATTATTGAATCTATTTCTTAGATGTTCTTGCTAGTGTCTAATTGAATGAATCGATAATGCTAGGAGTTTAGAACTCAGTCTCTTTCTCTCTAGGATCCTTCAGTCCCTTAAACCTATCTAAGTTCCCTCAAGCTTCTTTAAACCACCTTTGGGAGTTTCCTATGAGTATGTCCAAGCAGGTCTGGAGTTAATTTACCTTTGACCTAATCTATAGACAGAAAATTGGTGTTTATCTCCCTTTCCACCTTTTCACCTTGCTCTCCTCATTGTTCCATTCCACCAAATCATTTTAGGATCCAATGCTTTAGATGACTAGCCCAACTGAAAGTTTGCATGTTGATAGCAAAAAAACCCTTTCCTGACTCCATTGCCCAATGGCCTTGATGTTCTTTGACTGGCCTATACTTTGCCTAAAATCTCTTCTTGTTCATCCTTGTTCTATATTGAACCTTTCCTTCCTGATTCCCAACAACCGAACTTCAAATTAAAAAAACAAAACTTGTGCCAATAACTTGCCTAACATCTTAAACCTTGAGCTTCAAAGTCATATACCTTTGATATATCATAGAGAGATCCCTCTCTGGACCCAGGAGGGCTAGATCTTGAGGTCTGAAAGTGGTTTGATGTTGTCTCATCTTTTGGTCTTGCCAATCTGGCCAAAACATGGGAACCCCAACATAATGGCGACTCCACTGGGGAATTTCTGAGTTTTTCCTCACCTTACTATATCATAAAGGCTTCAGAAAACCTACAATCTCTGGTTATGTTGGCAGTTAAACACTCCCATTCACACATTAACCTCTATACCATTTTTTGCGTTCTCCCATACTCTTGGACAGAGTCTGGAAAGGGCCAGGTAGCCTCCAGATATCACACTCTTACAGAGGTGACATATCTGGTAAATGCCCTCCCAGTCAATCTCTGGTTAGATTTTGTTGTGTTCTGAAGATATCCTTGAAAAGGGATATTTCACAAGCATTGTGGTGGATAGTGTACCCCCTAGAAACATCCTTAGCCCTCCACCTAGCGACTCCATAGCTCCTAAAGATCAAAGACTCCACTGGTGATCAGTAGGCCTGTTGATTATCTTGGTTCACCTCAGACTCCACTGGGAGACCAGCCTCCATTACAACATCAACCACAGTAGAAGTAACAAGTAGGGTTAAGCCGCTTGGTCAGAAAACAACATTCTGGCTTTCAGAACCATTGACACAAGAGCTTATCCCAACCCAAACCCACTTGAAATAGTTGATAATCCTGAGAGAATCCTCAAGATATCTCCTGCACCTGAAAGACAAACTATTTCCACCCGCATTCATAGAGCTAACTCTACACCATAAAGCTTTACAGCTCTATCAGACCCATTCTTCTACCTAGGCACTCCAAACAGCTTACCAAGAGCTAGGTCATTTAGTATCCTAGACCAGCTAGACCTTGAGCTTCCTGGTTCACCACCTTATAGTGGTAAATGAATTAGGGACATTGAAACCCCTCCATCTACGCCTCCTGATATACACTTCGTCCAAAACTTGGGGCTCAGTCACCTAGATTTTCTCATCAATCTTCTGTTGGTCTTAGTGTCCTTGTCATCCAAATACCAACTGCTCAAGTCAACCCTTTACCTCATCATAACATCATCATGGCAGCTTGGTATGCTCCTTTGGTGTTACCTCAGCCTCTAGTGCCCTTACCCAATTATTATCAGTCAAAGATCCCACACTTCACTGCAAAAGAGTCCATCACAGCCCAACAACATGTAGATAAGATGGAAGATTCTTTTGACTACATGGAAATAGATGATGATACAATCAAAATGAGGATCTTTGCCCAGAGCTTGGGGGGTGATTTGAAGAAATGGTTTAAGGGCCTACCCCCGGGTAGCATAAATGACCCCCCAGCTCTATACCAAACCTTCATAAACAATTTTGAAGTTAAGGCCAACCCTCTCCAACTCCTAGAAGAATATATGAGCCTTAAAATAAACGTAAGAGAGAGTGTCCACGATTACACAACAAGATTTAACAGCATTTACAATGCTCTCCCTCCACACATGAAACCTCCCCAAGGTATGGCCCTAGCGAAATATCCTGAAGGCTTTGATGCTAACATGGCCTATCAGCTTAGGGATAAAGAGTACAACACATTAGAAGACATGCAGAAAGGAGCAGTGAATATAGAAGCCAACTTGATTGAGAAAAGAGCAAGATTGAGAGCTGAGAAGAGGTTAACATATAGAGATGACAATGTAGCTTCCACATCTGATCCAAATCAAGACCATCTATCTAAAAAAGTGGAGAAGCTATACCAAATGGTGGAAAAAATGGTTGTCACAGTTAGTAACCAAAATAGAAATCAAAGCCACAACCAGAACCAAAACTTTAGAAGAAACAATTCCACTCCCAGCAGAAAAAGAGAGTCAGATCAACAAGTAATTCCCCCATTCCAAGAGAACTTCTTAGATGAAGATGAGGGAATCATAGAAGAGTCTGAAGGAAACACAATAAACATGTTTGAAACAGAGGATTCAATCCATAACTGTTACATAGAAGAAGATCAACCCTCACCCTCTTATAGGGATGAGGAGTGGTTAGAAACTGAAGACTACAGGTTAGGATTTGAAGATGCCATGATGTAGGTCAGAGAAAAATATGAACTTAGAAGTAAAAAGAGCCAAGAAAATCCCAAAACCAAGGCTTCTGAGGTCACCATCAAGAAAATACCTGAGAAAAATTCTAAAGCAACTGCTGAAAGTAAAAAATCAGCAGCTGAGAGTTCTGGAAAGAGCAAAGAAAAAGACAACCAAAACACTGACACACAGGGTAAAACAACAAGAAGCACTGACACTGCAGTTATTGCTCTTGATAAAACAATTTCTAACACTGTACATGGTGAGCATCAACACACTGATTTAGCCACTAAGGTGGTGACTAACAAAGCAGAGTTCAACACTCCAAAGAGTCAGTCCACTTTCAATTTAGAGAGTGAGATTGCAAAATTAAAATCTCTATCCCACTCTCTAAGCTGGCCACTTAGGATGTATATAAAGGCCAAATTTTGAAAGCATTAAATTTAGGTGAGAACAGTGGCACTGTAAATTTGAGTGATGATCAACCCGCCCTTCTGTTTGGTCCAAAAATAGAAGGAAAGTTTCAGGAAGGGGTAGTACCCCCGTTTTATATCAGTCTTAATATTCATGACAAGATTCTTCATAATGCAATGCACGATTCTGGGGCATCACATAACCTAATGCCTCGGGTAGTCATGGAAAGGCTAGGCCTGGAGATAACCTGACCTTACAAACACCTATATTCATTCGACTCTAGCAGGGTAAAATGCCTTGGTCTGATCAAAGATCTATGTGTAAGCCTTGCCCAAATACCAGCAAAATGTATGGTCATGGATGTTGTGGAGGTAGATGTACCACCTAAGTATGACATGTTATTATCAAGATCGTGGGGAGCCAAGCTACAGGGTACAATGCAGATGGATGGCTCATATGCCACAATTCCTATCTTTGGCCAACTTAGAAGACTATACAGGGAAGCACAAATGAAATTTCTTGTTAGTAGCCCCGAAAAACCTAAGAATTCTCCTCTATACTCTGTGCATACAGACCTGGATTCCTTTATCTTCTGCAATGATGAAACTTTGGGAGGGCCAGAATCTGAAAACGTAGATACAAGCAAGGGTACACAAGATGAAACAGATCCAATGGACTTTAACATAATGGTCACCCTAGACTCAGAGGAAGAAAACTTAGAAAAAATCAAACAGTGCACTGAAACAACAAAGCAAAGTGAACTAGAAACAGAACACAATCAGCCAACTAGTCACCCCTCAGACCTCCACACCCATAAAGAAAAACTAAATAGCCCATAGCCTAATGTAGATTCTGCAATGCAACATAATGGCGAACCCAGCTGTAGGGAAAGAAATGATAACAAAAACAAGAGTGAACCCCTGTGGGAGATGAGTTTCGATGGGTCCAGCACAAGAAGATCTGCCGGAGATGGGGTGTGGCTGTGTAACACAGAGAGTGACTACACGGAGAGCCATGCCTACAATATGCATTTCAAATGTACCAATAATATTGCAGAGTATGAGGCCCTTATCCTGGGTTTAAATCCGTTGAAGAAGTTGGGAGCCCATAGAATAGCCGTGAAGGGAGACTCTAAATTGGTCATAAAACAGGTAAACGACAAATACACAGCCAAGCACCCTAGGCTGAGGGCGTACAGGAATGATGCCGAAGACATATTGAAAACATTTATTGAATAAAAATTAGTGTTCGTCCCTAGGAGTCAAAACATTATCGCAAACGGATTGGCCGGCCTGGCTAGCTCCTACCCTAAAACTCCAAATGACCAGAAAATCATCATACAGACCAAATTTAGACCTGCAGTGCCAGACAATGAAAAATACTGGCAGGTTTTCGAGGGGGATAAACAAATTGAAGATTTCCTGACCGGCAGGAACGAGTTTGAGTTTTCAGACTCTGACTCTATGTCTAATGACAGCTGCCTGAGTGAGGAACCCCCAGATGAGGAAGATCCACCTTTAAACATAGGAATAAACTCTTTTAACGAAGAAACTGGAAATACAAACGAAAATTGTGAAAACTCAGAAAACTAAGAAGTCGAGGTGCTGCGAGCCAGGGATAAGAACATACCTCATAGTCTGGCTCTGCTAGAAGACCTGTTTGACTTCGATGATGTAGCTAAAAATCCCACCATAGAGCATGCAAACTCTGACGTAGAGGAACGCGATATAGGCACAACAGATAAGCCAAAAATGATTAAATTGGCAAAGTCCTTACCCACAGAAATGAAAAAGAAATATGCAGACCTTTTTAAGGAATTTGTTGATGTGTTTGCGTGGAGTTATGAAGACTTAAAGGCTTATGACACGAACATTATACAGCAAAAAATACCTTTAAAGGAGAATTAGAAACCCTTTAGGCAGAAACTTCGTAGGATAAATCCAAAACAGTTTCCTACAGTGGAAAAAGAGATTAAAAAGATGTATGAGGCAGGCATAATTATTCCCGTAAGGTTCTCTAATTGGGTTTCAAATCTAGTGGCTGTGAGAAAGAAAACTGGGGAGATCAGACTGTGTATTGATTTCAGGAATCTTAATAGAGCCTCACTCAAAGATAACTACCCTCTTCCAAAAATGGAACATATTCTTCAGAAAGTAGTAGGCTCCAAAAGAATCTCCCTACTAGATGGTTTCTCAGGCTACAACCAAGTCCTAGTTCTCCCAGAAGATCAACTCAAAACAACCTTTACCACTCCATGGGGCACTTTTATGTATGTAAATATGCCTTTTGGGTTGATGAACGCTGGTAAAAACTTCCAAAGAGCGATGGATATAGCTTTTTCAGATGAGATAGGGCAATTTATTGTGAGTTACTTGGATGACATAACGGTCTTTTCCAAAACTGAAGAAGAACATCTTAAACATCTGAAGAAAGAATTTGAAAAATGCAGAAGGTTTGGTCTATCCCTGAATCCTAAAAAGACTGTATTTGGGCTACAAGAAGGAAAGCTTCTCAGCCACATTATATCTGAAAAGGGGATTAGGATAGACCCACAGAGAATTGAGGGGATACTACAAATCACGCACCCGAGGAACATCAAAGAATTACAGTCCTTCATTGGGAAAATAAACTTCCTTAGGAGATGTATTCCCAACCTAGCTGAACACCTTAGGAATATGACTAACATGCTGAAGAAAGGTGAAGGAGTTAAATGGACTGTTAGAGATAAACAGTCTTTTGAATCAGTAAAAATCACACTCACCCAAGCTCCTGTCCTAATCAACCCAGATTTCTCTAAAGATTTTCTGATTTTTTCATTTGCCTCTGAGCATACAGCGGCTGTAGTCTTATTGTAGAAAAATCCAGAGGGTATGGAACAACCAATAGCCTTTTTCAGCAAAGCACTAAGGGATGCTCCCTTGAAATACAATATAATGGAAAAAAAGGCTTACGCTCTTGTCAAGGCTTTAAAGGATTTTAGGGTATACATTTTGCATTCCCACACCGTAGCTTATGTGCCTAACATAATATTCAAAGATATTCTGTCCCAGGATCCAGATGGGAAGAGGGGAAAATGGATTGCTGTGATTTTAGAGTATGATCTTGAGATAAAACCCACCAAGTTGATCAAAGGCCAGGGCTTAGCTAAGTTAATGGATGAATCAAATTTGAAAGCCCTTTACATTAACATGGTAGATGCCTTAGATGAGCAAGAAGGATTACCTGACCCCACTATTGAGGAGAAGTTTCAGAACTCTCCTTGGTACTCTGATATCCTTTATGTGCTCACCAACCTAAATGCCCCACCTGAACTGTCAAAGACTAAGGCCAGATTTATAAAACTTAAAGCCAAGAACTACTGCATTTTGAATGAAAAATTATACTGGAAAAACCCAAATTCCCTATTTCTTAAATTTTTTCCTGAAACAGAGACAAAGGATTAAGACAGAATGCCATGCTGGAGAGTGTGGAGGCCACCTAAACTGGAAGGCCACTGCAAAAAAAATACTTAGGGCTGGTTATTACTGGCCCACACTCTTCAACGACATCCATAAGATGGTAATTACCTGCCACAAATGTCAGATTTTCGAAGGCAAGAAGAAACTCCTTCCCCTCCCTTTGCAACCCATCACTGTTGAAGGTCCTTTCATGCAATGGGGCCTAGATTTTATTGGGGAAATCCACCCTGCTTCTTCTGCACAACAAAAATGGATCTTAACAGCCACAGACTACTTCACTAAGTGGATAGAGGCCATACCTACTAGGAATGCCACAGATTCAGTCATCATTAGGTTCCTAGAGGGTCATATCCTCTCTCGGTTTGGTTGCCCAAGGAAAATAATCACCGATAATGCTGCTGCTTTTGGATCCAAGAAAATGGTTGATTTTTTTCACAGGTATCAAATAGCACTTGGTCATGTTGGCAATATGATGTAGAGTGTTGTCCTTGATGGCAACCCACTTGATAAAGATGATGGCAACCCACTTGATATACTAATTAATGATGTAAATTTGATGTGTCTACAGAGTAGCTCAGATGTAATGATGAAAGGAATTTCAGTATGTGCTAGACCAATGATGAAAAGTGTGTGTCTCAAGGCATACACGGGTTTGTCTAGGAGAAGTAGCGTATGCACGTGGGAAAGTACGTGCCAAGTCGCGTATGTTCAATTGCGCTCTAAAAGTGTAAAACCAGGGGTTACTACCATGGTATTGACCCATTGTATTGAGCGTTGGGTTGTCTATTTGACACCGTCCAGGAATACCATCGGAAGAGGTGTGGTTTTGGCTCATGGTATTGATAAAGGGTAAACCTATATAAGGAGAAGAAAATCATTGTGCATGGCGTGTGCATGTGTCTGGGCTTTAAATGAATACTTCACTCTGAAGTTTATTTGTATGGTTGAACTCTGTTCTTAATCGATAGATCTGAATCTATGATGCACCCATGAATATGATGAAGGTTCAAAATCTCTAGATCTGGAAATGATGAATCTCATGGATGATCTTACAAGAAGTATTGAAGACCTGACGCAAATCTATTGAATATATTGAAGAAATCTGGGTAAGTCCATAGATCTGATCTGTTCTACAAAGTTTATCTTTTATAGATCTATACGCATGTTCGTTTCATGAAAAGCGTGTATATACATGGATCTGTTTAAACAAAAAAGTGTATGGACTGTTATGGTTTTTCTGAAAAGTGCACAGATGTATACGCGGGTTGCCTTTATTAAAAGCGCGTATATACGCGAGTCTGTTTGAAGAAAAGTGCGTATGAAATTTGAACTGATGGTTGCTCAAAGCTGATTGAGATTCTGCATATGTATTCTGAAGTTTGGGTTATCTCTGATATTCTGGTTACAGTGGTTTCACTATTCTATTTGATGCTCTGGGAAAAGGACGTTTGCTGATAAGTGAAGGATTGTGTTGAAGCTATTTTGATCCAGTTTGAAAATTGATGAAACATGGTCTGCAGTGGATCTGAGGGTTGAAGCCTTCAGTCTGAAAGTAGAAGCTTTCTACCAGGAGAGGCTGGTGTTAATAGCAGGGGGTTGTTTCTCCCTTCCAGGAGAGGCTGGTAAACGAGAGCAGGGGGTTGTTGCTCCCTTCCAGGAAAGGCTGGTAAATGAGAGAAGGTTGTATCCTTCTGCAGGTGGGTGCCTGCGTGCTGGTATGAGTCTGCACCAGTACATGTTGTAAGAAGTTTTCTTAATAATAAAGATTGAAGACTGAGACGACGGAGCGGTGGTTTTCTCCCAAATTAGGTTTCCACCTAAAAATCCTGGGTGTTCATGTGTGATTGATTGTGTGTGATGATTACTCTATTCTTTCTACACCTGTTTACTATTTTCTAAACATCTGATAAATGACTAATGCAATGATCCAAGTCATGAATTAAATGCATAATTAATTCACTGGATATACGCGAGTTCTGTAAAGGATATCCACGTATATACGCGAGTTTAATTCAGGAAATTAGCGTATGGGTTTTTAAGAAGGAAATATCAAAGTTTTATTGTCTGCACTAAATACTGATTCACCCCCCCCCCCCCTCTCAGTATTTTTTCCAACAATTGGTATCAGAGCAGGTCCTTCTGAAAAAGCTTAGCCGCTAGAAGGAAGATCAAGCAAGATGAGCAATCAAGATGGAACATCATCTATCAAGCCTCCACTCTTTAATGGAAGCAATTTAATCTTCTGGAAAATAAGGATGAGATCCTATCTTCAGTCTATGGGAGCAGATGTATGGGCCATTTTTGAACAAGGATATCAATATCCAGCCGCAGTACCAACGGATCCGACAGAAAAGAAGAATTATGAAACAAATGCAAAGGCGGTCAATGCACTATTGGGAAGTCTAACTGAATCAGAATTTGTCAAGGTTATGCAGCTGAATACAACAAAGGAAATATGGGACAAAATCATTCTAAGTTATGAAGGAGATGCAAAGGTAAAAAGTGCAAAACTCCAAACTCTAAGAATTGAATATGAAAATTTGAAGATGCATAATGATGAGAGTGTTGCTAGTTTCTTCTTACGTCTTGATGATATTGTAAATCGTATGAGAAACATGGGAGAAACAATAGCAGAATCTACTTTGGTTGAGAAAATCTTAAGATCACTAACGGAAAAATTTGAGTCAAAAGTTTCTGCTCTTGAAGAAAAACAGGATATTCAAAATCTTACTATCGTACAACTCCATGGCATACTAACTGCTTATGAAATGAGAAGAGGAGGACCATCTGAAGTCAAATAAGTCGTCTTTAGAGCTTCTAAAAAAGGGAAGAAAGTACAAGAAGAAGAAGGATCAGGATATATCTCATAAGAAGATGAGGTAAATTTTGTAAAGAAACTTCAACTTGGCACAGGACGTTTCAGAGGTAAACTTCCTTTCAAATGTTTTGATTGTGGAAGACTTGGTAATTATGCTACTAAGTGTCCTTATAAAGAAACATCTGCAAAAGGGAAGGAAGTAGAAAGAAGGAATAAGCACCGGTCTAGCACTAGGAAAAGTTACTACACTCATGAAGACAGTGATGGGTTCTCTGATAGTGAGGAAGAATGTGAACAAGATCTTAGACTTCTCATGGCTTTTGAATCTAAAGATTAAAAGGATACTTTTGTGGATGCTCTAGAGGACAATGATTTTCTTGAAGAAAACAATCAACTCAAAATTCGCTTAGAAGAATGTAAAATTCTCTTAGAAGAAAATAAAATTACCATAGAGACTCTGAAAAAGCAGAATGAAGAAGCGAAGAAACACAATGAGAATTTAGAATGTGAAGTAGTAAGTCTAAGAAAATAACTTGAGAAATAAAAGACTCTGAATCTTAGATTTGCTAAAGGATCTGAAACCTTAGATGAAATTATCAAGGTACAACGTTCTCCTCTTATAAAGACAGGTCTTGGATATACCGGAGAATCCTCTTAGGCTTCAGCACCAAATTATCTAAAAGAAGCTACAGCTGGTTTACTACATTCAGCCACTCAGCAAGGGAATAAAGAATATTTACAGGTAAAGCATGATCATCACAATTCAAGGAACACTAACAGGGATGTCTTTCAAAGAAGCTACAACCAATAGGTAAATTAAAATAGAAGATTTCATGATTGCAAAAATTTCTACTTCAATGGACAATGTTTCTCATGTCACAATTTTGGTCATAATGGTGTTCAATGTGTTGCCTATAAAACCATCATGACAAGAGAAGCAAGAAAGAAAAGGATGGATATTGAACCAAAGAATAACACCTATAACAACTTTTCTCCTCTTCAAAATTAAGTTGAATGTACTTATTGCACTAACTTTGGCCATTTAGAATCTAAATGCAGGAGCAAAGTCCAGCCAAAACAAGATTTTCCTTCAAGTTCCAAAGTATGGAAAAAGAAGGAATTACAGGTTGAAAATTGTGGGATAGCGTTATTTGCAGAAGGTGAAGAAAATAAATGGTACATTGATAATGGATGCTCAAGACACATGACAGGTGACAAAAGAAAACTTCTTGCATATAATGCTCTAGAAAAGGAAAAGAAAGTTACATTTGGAAATGATACCCCTGCTGTAATTAAAGGAAAAGGGTCCGTGTTTTTAAAAGAAAAGGTGAAGGCTAATGCTGTCATGTATGTGGATGGATTAAGGCATAACCTGTTAAGTGTAAGTCAAATGTGTGATTAGGGAACTGAAGTTGTCTTTAGTTCAAAAGAATGTGTGGTTCGTGATCTTGATACAGGTAAAACTATTATAAAAGGCAAAAGAACTCCAAGCAACCTGTATGTATTGAAGAACTGCAAAGATCAATGTTACTTGAGCAAATCTTCAGAAAATTGGCTATGGCATAGAAGGCTGGGGCATCTGAGCTTCTCTAAAATCAAAAAATCAAGCAGACTTAAAGCTGTTCATGGTCTTCCCAATATTACTCTACCAGAGAGTATCATATGCAAATCTTGCCAATTCGGTAAGCAGACCAGAGTACAATTTAATGCCAAAGAAGGATCATCAAGTAAGCCTCTTGAACTTATTCATACTGACATATGTGGAACTATGAGGAAAAATTCACCACGTGGGGAAGAATACTATATCTTATTTATTGATGATTTCTCTAGGATGTGTTGGATTGGGTTGATTAAACATAAAGATGAAGCATTTGAAAAATTTCAGATCTTCAAAGCACTGGTGGAAAATGAATTAGATCTAAAAATCAAGTGTCTTAGATCTGATCGAGGAGGAGAATATACATCAAATGAATTCCTTGAAGTTTGTGAACAACATGGCATAAAAAGACAGTTCTCTGTAGCAGGCACCCCACAACAAAATGGCGTAGCAGAAAGAATGAATAGAACAATTCAACAAATGGCTAGAGCTATGCTTGATGATTCTGGAACACCTGACATTTTCTGGGGAGAAGCAGCACATACAGTAGCAAACATTCTCAACAAGGCACATGTTCGAGTAAATAGTGACAAAACTCCATATGAACTCTGGTATGGTAATTCTCCCTCTGTGAAGCATTTTAGAGTTTTTGGAAGTAAATGTTTTATCAAAAATAATGATGAAAAGCTTGGCAAGTTTGAACCTAGATCAGATGAAGGGATACTTCTTGGTTACTCATCTACAAGCAGAGCATACAAATGTTACAATAAAAGGCTTCGAAAGATTGTTGAATGTATTGATGTTGTCATTGATGAGTCTCCTGCAGCCCCTAAAGAAGAAAAACAAACGACAGAAGAAGATGATGGTGACTATTGTCCTTCTAGATCAAATAGGAATGATATAGACAGTGGATCCAATGAAGAACCTGAAGATGATTTATCTAAAAAGGCTCCTTCCATATATGTTCAAAATAATCATCCAGAATCTCAGATTTTGGGAGATAAGGCATCAGGTGTACAAACAAGAAGGACTCTTGTAGGATCCTCTAGCTATCTGGCATTTCTATCCACTATTGAACCACACAATTTCAATCAAGCTAGAAAAGATGAATGTTGGGTTCAAGACATGAATGAAGAGCTTGATCAAATTGAAAAAAATGACACTTGGGAATTAGTACCAAGACCTCATAACAAAAATGTCATTGGAACTAAATGGATATTAAAAAACAAGTTAAATGAAAATGGGGATGTCGTAAGAAATAAAGCTAGACTTGTTTGCAAGGGGTATACTCAACAAGAAGGTATAGACTTTGAAGAAACTTTTTCTCCTGTAGCTAGACTTGAAGCCATAAGAATGTTTCTTGCTTTTTCAAGTTTTCAACAAATAAAAGTTTATCAAATGGATGTTAAATCTTCATTTCTCAATGGTGATCTAGAAGAAGAAGTTTATATAGAACAACCAGAAGGATTCATTTTGGGAAATGATGAAAATCTTGTTTGTAGACTTAAAAAGGCTCTATATGGTCTCAAACAAGCTCCAAGGGTATGGTATTATCGTCTTGACAAATATCTTCATCAACAAGGATTTTCAAAGGGGTCTGCTGATAGTAACTTATACACAAAAATTGAAAATGATAAACTTTTGATTGTGGTTGTATATGTTGATGATATCATTTTTGGAAGTAATGAAGAATCTATGAGTTAGAAATTTGCTTCTGTCATGCAGCAAGAATTTGAAATTTCTTTACTTGGGGAACTAACATTCTTTCTTGTCTTGCAAGTGCATCAAACTGAAGATGGTATATTCTTATCACAAGTAAAAAAACCTTAAGAAAATTCTGAAGAAGTATGGCATGGAAGAGTGCAAACCTGTAAGTACACGAATGATAACCGGATGTAATCTCAGTTCTCATGATGATTCTCCCATGGTGAACCAACCAGATTACAGATCTATGATAGGAAGTCTACTTTATCTCTCTGGGACTAGGCCGGACATTATGCATGCAGTTGGGATTGTTGGACGATTTCAAGCTAATCCAAAAGAATCTCACCTTCAGGCTGTCAAAAGAATATTCAAATATCTGCAAGGAACTCAAGACTTTGGACTATGGTATCCAAAGAATGTTGATCTTACTCTTCATGCTTACACTGATGCAGATTGGGTTGGAAATGTTGATGATTGGAAAAGCACTAGTGGTGGTGCATTCTATATGGGGCCCCGGTTAGTATCTTGGTTCAGCAAGAAGCAAAGATCTATTGCCTTATCTACAGCAGAAGAAGAGTATGTGGCTGCCGCATCATGTTGCACTCAAATTCTTTGGATGATGCAAACCTTACAAGATTTCCAGATCAAATGTTCACCTCCTATTTCCATTATGTGTGATAATACAAGTGCCATCAGTATATCAAAGAATCCTGTTATGCATTCCAAGACCAAGCACATTCCCATCAAGTATAATTTCTTACGTGAACAAGTGCTTGAACAAAAGGTGAAGTTGGAGTATGTTCCCTCCAAAGAACAAGTTGCTGATATATTTACCAAACCTCTGCCCAGGGAAGCATTCGAATATCTCAGACAGAAGCTGGGAGTAGTCTCTGCCATGTAGAGGATCAGATCTGATTAAAATTCTGAAGATTAATTTGGATACGCGGGTTTCCTGAAAGACAGTCGCGTATATACACGAGTTCATACACAGAAAACCGCGTATGTGTGGTTGCTGACAATGTTTCTGGGTCAGCACTTCTTCAGCACAAGCTATGGTGCTGTTTTGTATCTCTGATGCTATTTGGAGTCTCTGGTGGTATTTCGGCTCTTATATTTCTGTTTCACTCTCTGATTTTGGGTGAAGATGCCTTGACGATTTGCTATTGAAAGTGTTCAGGATGCACATATTCAGGGGGAGCATTAGCCTTGCTGAGAATAATGCATTGTTGGCATTATGATGATTCTGAATTATGATCTCTCTCTTGAGATCCTTTTGGGTATGAAGGGTCATATTTGTAATTTGATGAAAAGGTCATGTTGAGACCTATGATGTAAATTGTAATATTCAGTCATGTAAGGACTTGTTCAATATGTAAACCCACTTGGTTGGGTAATTGGATCAAAATGTGTAAACCCACTTGGTTGGGTAGCTGAGTCAAAATGTGTAAACCCACTTGGTTGGGTACTTGAGTCTCATCTGTAAATCCACTTGGTTGGATCTTTGATGTAAGTATGAGTCCTTGGTGATAGGAAGGTCATAGAGTCATATACTTCATTGAAAAACATGTTTGAAGATTCGACATGAACTCAGGGGGAGCATGGTAACTTCAGTGCACATCAGATCTACAGCGCTCTTCTTTCGACATGAGGAGAAAAACCTTGTGTTGGTGTTGATCCGCCCTTTTCCCTTGATGTCAAAGGGGGAGAGTGACATGGTGTTTGAACAGGGGGAGACTGACATGAGGAGAAAAACCTTGTGTTGGTGTTGATCCGCCCTTTGCCCTTGATGTCAAAGGGGGAGAGTGACATGGTGTTTGAACAAGGGGAGGCTATCATTATGCTTAATGTTTCTACCTGTTGTGATCAAACACCATCGTGGTTGCCATCAAGTCCAAAGGGGGAGATTGTTGGCAATATGATGCAGAGTGTTGTCCTTGATGTCAACCCACTTGATAAAGATGATGGCAACCCACTTGATATACTAATTAATGATGTAAATCTGATGTGTCTACAGAGCAGCTCAGATTTAATGATGAAAGGAATTCTAGTATGTGCTATACCAATGATGAAAAGTGTGTCTCAAGGCATACGCGGGTTTGTCTAGGAGAAGTAGCGTATGCACGCAGGAAAGTACATGCCAATTCGTGTATGCTCAATTGCACTCTAAAAGTGTAAAACCAGGGGTTACTACCATGGTATTGACCCATTGTATTGAGCGTTGGGTTGTCTATTTGACCCTGTCCAGGAATACCATCGGAAGAGGTGTGGTTTTGGCTCATGGTATTGATAAAGGGTAAACCTATATAAGGAGAAGAAAATCATTGTGCATGGCGTGTGCATGTGTCTGGGCTTTAAATGAATACTTCACTCTGAAGTTTATTTGTATGGTTGAACTCTGTTCTTAATCGATAGATTTGAATCTATGATGCACCCATGAATATGATGAAGGTTCAAAATATCTAGATCTGGAAATTATGAATCTCTTGGATGATCTGAAAAGAAGTATTGAAGAAATCTGGGTAAGTCCATAGATCTGATCTGTTCTGCAAATTTTATCTTTTATAGATCTATACGCATGTTTGTTTCATGAAAAGCGCGTATATATGCAGATCTATTTAAACAAAGAAGCATATGGACTGTTAGGGTTTTTCTGAAAAGTGCACAGATGTATACGCGGGTTGCCTTTATTAAAAGCGCGTATATACGCGAGTCTGTTTGAAGAAAAGATCGTATGCAATTTGAACTAATGGTTGCTCAAAGCTGATTGAGATTCTGCATATGTATTCTGAAGTTTGGGTTATCTCTGATATTCTGGTTACAGTGGTTTCACTGTTCTGTTTGATGCTCTGGGAAAAGGACGTTTGCTGATAAGTGAAGGATTGTGTTGAAGCTGTTTTGATCCAGTTTGAAAATTGATGAAACGTGGTCTGCAGTGGATCTAAGGGTTGAAGCCTTCAGTCTGAAAGTAGAAGCTTTCTGCCAAGAGAGGCTGGTGTTAATAGCAGGGGGTTGTTGCTCCCTTCCAAGAGAGGCTGGTAAACGAGAGCAGGGGGTTGTTGCTCCCTTCCAGGAAAGGATGGTAAACGAGAGAAGGTTGTAGCCTTCTGCAGGTGGGTGCCTGCGTGCTGGTATGAGTCTGCGCCAGTACATGTTGTAAGAAGTTTTCTTAATAATAAATATTGAAGACTGAGACAACAACAGTGGTGGTTTTTTCCCAAATTGGGTTTCCACCTAAAAATCCTGGTGTTCATGTGTGATTGATTGTGTGTGATGATTACTCTGTTCTTTCTGCACCTGTTTACTGTTTTCTGAACATCTGATAAATGACTAATGCAATGATCTAAGTCATGAATTAAATGCATAATTAATTCACTGGATATACGCGAGTTCTGTAAAGGATATCCGCGTATATACGCGAGTTTAATTCAGGAAAGTAGCGTATGGGTTTTTAAGAAGGAAATATCATCCATTTAGTGTCTTCACCTAATCCGTGTACTGGGAGAGATTGCTTAGTATTTTTCCAACAGGTCATTCAACTGCCTATTACCCTCAAGGTAATGGCTTGGCTGAATCATCAAACAAGAGCCTAGTGGCCATCATCAAAAAGCTGTTGGAAGAGAACAAAAAGTCATGGCATAACAAGTTAGTACATGCCTTGTGGGCTGACAAACTTACAACAAAAAAATCCATTGGCATGTCACCATTCCAGCTTGTCTATGGAATAGAAGCATTTTTCCCTACCAGCCTTGGAGTACCAGTAATCAAACTTGTCCAGGAGATCCAAACAGAAGAAGATGGTATGGTGAGAAGGATAAACCAAACAATTCATCTTCAGCAAACAAGGGAAGAGGTTTATAACAGAGCTGTCAAAGTTTAGGAAAACATAAAGAGGTTATTTGACAAGAGAACCAAATCTGCTTATTTCAAAATTGGGGATAAATTTCTGAAGTGGGACTCAAGGAGAGAGGAAAAAGGAAAACACAGCAAGTTTGACAGCTTGTGGCAAGGTCCATACATCATCCAGGCCACTGTGGGTCCAAATTCATTTTTCTTACAAGAATTAGATGGCACTGAGCTGTTTGGGGGTCCTGTCAACGACAGGATGCTCAAAAACTACTTCTGCTGATTTACCGTTTCCAGTTTCCATTTCCATTGTACATAACATTGCAGTTTTTATTTTCGAGAAAAAGAGAAAATGTTCCAAAAACAGGGGAAAAGGAGAGGTTCAAACATGCTAAAACTTGAACCTCTGAAGTGCAAAGGATTGGCTCTAATATGATCAAAATCTGAGCCAAAAGAAAGCAAGGTAGCTGGTCTTAACATGCTCAAAATCTAGACCAGCAAGGAAGAAAGAAAAATCAGCTCCAACCTGCCTAAAATCAGAGCTGAAATGTAGGAAAGAAGTGACTCTAACATGCTCAAAACTTGAGTCACAAAGAGAAGAAGGATACTCCAAGATTTCAGATTTCAAGCCTTCAAAGTTTTGTTCAGTTTTCTGCAAAGTTTCTGTCCATGTGCAACTGTTTTTATGCCTTGGATCTACAACAAACTAGACTATTTAATCCTAGTTTGGTTGTTTTTAAATTTCTTGTTGTAGAATGTAGAGAAGAAATCTGCTGGACAGTTTAATCCCAGTAGATATTAGATTAGGTAGAGAAACATATGAGACCAACAGTCTAATCTAGTCTCATGGAGCAATAAGGGTAGATTTAGAATAGGTTTATTTTCTGTTATAAAAATAAATGATGTAAAGGGTTTGCTAGTTCAAATGCACCCTAGAAGAAAAAAATGCTAGGATTGTAGGAAGGGTAGGTAGATTGTTGGGATGTTTTGCTGATCTAACATATCTATGGCAGCTGAAAATCAAAGAAGAAAGGCAGCTTAAGCAGCAGGCATCTGACCTACACCAAAGATCATTTTCTGAATTCTTGACTCCTTCAAGAAGAAGCCATCCCCATGTGGAGCCACTGTTAGCCCCTTATGAATTCCTTGACAATGCAAGCAAGGGGCTAGATTGTTTTATGAGCCTTCAAGGAATGCATTTCCCTTGAAAACACATCATCCTTGAAGCCTTCCTAGATTCCCTGCCTTTGACCATTTAACCCCTACTGTACTAATATCAATGAACCTTGCTGAATGACTAAATTTTGCTCAAAAAGGCCTTATTTCACCCCTTGTATTTCTGCAGATTTTTCCCCCATTTTATCCTTTTTCCCTTTCCTCAAGTCGCTTGTGTTCCCCCTAATTCCCACTTTTACCTCCTAAATTTTTCCAAAATCTCCATGAAATCCCACCCGTACCTTTTTTTTCCCATTTTCCCCCTCTACCCCCCTATCATTACCCTCCTTTGGTGTAAAAACACATTAAAATGGGTTAAAAAAACCCACTTTCCGACTTTATTATAAGGGCTTAGCCCCTTTGCCTCTAGTCCCAACCACTTCCCCACACATGCCCTTGTGCTAGGACCAAGCGCTAAAGTCCTAAGTGCTAATCGCAATCGGAAGATTGGCGGAGGGCCGAAATCCTTTATAACGCAGAAAATTTTCGATGCGATCGTTTTGTTAACAAAGTCGACTTGTTTTAAACTGTTGATCTTCCCTCCAGATCAGACGACCTGCGTTGTATCGCAAACCATTGTAATCGCAAGTCTTATTTTTTCCCCTCCGATCGGCCCATCGCAAACACTTGCGATGGGATTGATCGCAAGTCCTGTCCTCCGATCCCCGATCTCGCCGTCTCCCGATGTCATCCCGACCATCCATCCTCCCCGCCGATCCGACGGTCATCGCTCCTCCCGCCTAATCGCAATCGCATGTTTTATGTTGTGTCCCCCGATCGGTCTGTCGCAAACATTTGCGATGCGATTGATTGCTCTGCCCCTCTGATCATCGCAATCGCAAATCCCCTCCCCCCCCCCCGATCTCCCGATCGCAACCCCTTTTCCCGATCCTCCGATCGCGCCTGCCGTCCCGATCACAATCACAACGTTTATGTGACAACCCCCGACTGCGATTTCCGTCCCGCTCTGATTTGCGATTGCGATTGCAAACTCCCGGCCCCACCACTTAACTCTTTCCACCCATACGTAAAATAAAGGGTTTTCCTTTGTTAAAACCAAAATTTGGGTTTTATTTCATAATACAAGGGTTGGTCTCCAATCGCATCGGAAAAGTTTTGGCATATGTGTATCCCACCGTCCCGCTCCGATTTGCGATTGCGATTCCATATGGGTCCCACCTCATATGCATTTCCATTGCATTTCATTCAATTGCTTTGTATTTCCTCCATAGTCTAAAGTTTTGCGTTTTGCATTAAAATCTAACATTTTATATTCATTCCGCCCATTTCTCATATGTCACTCCACGAATTGATCTCCGTCGTTGATCTACGCCTCCACACCATGATCGAACGGCCCACGATGCATTCTCCGCCAAACCCTATTATTTTCCATGTCAATGCATTTTTCACGTTTATTCCATCTAAAAGCATTGTTTCACCACCGCCGCATTACCATTTCCTCCGCCCTCCATAACCAGTCGTCCCTTGCATGGATTTCATGACCAAGTTGCGTGTTTTGCAGAGTACAAGCAGTGGAAGACCACCATGATTCAAAGTCTCAGTACAGCTACAAAGGAACCAAGAAATGACCGTTTTCAGGAGCGAAAACTCATGAAGAAAGGGGCTGAAAAGACAATACAACAGTGTTTGCATTAAAGGAACAGAGTTTCAACTCTGTAAGTCCTCTCCGGAGCCATTAAAGCTCAGATTTTGCGGCCAGAGGCAAACCAGTGCACAAAAAACTAAGTCAGCAGGGTTATACATCAGCAAAATGTTTTTCTCCATGGAAGGACAGACTGCCCATACCGTTTTCACTCCATGTCGTGATCCAGTGATGAAATTTCCGCCCTGACCATAGTCCTATGCTACCAGAGCAGTCGTTAATGTGGTATGGCAGACCATCCAGTAAATTGTGCACCAGTTTGTTTATTCACCACAGTACTACGGAGTACTACTGCAGTCAGATTACATCAGGATCATACCATAGTAAATGGAAGCTAGAGAAGATCACTCCTTCATTCCAAAGGTACCAGGGATAAATGCAGAGAGTTAAAATAGAATGGGCTTCGACCCTCTCCTTCTTTTTTTTGTTTTAATGTTCCATTTAGTGCTTCACCTACCTCCTCGGCTCATCTTCTGCTATAAAACTCAGAAAGAAACTATTGTAAAGGTTGTTGATTGGATATCAGTAGAACGGAAGCTGTTCTCTTGAGATAAGTTCTCTGTGTAAGACTGTAAGATAGGCTAAGGAAGGTTTTCAGACACAATATCAAGCTTTGGGCTATGTTGTACTTGACTGCTTTTGTTCTTATCATAGCAAGCACATTTCTTTGGATCATGATCTAAAGCTGAGGTGATGTTTTCCTGTCTATGTGTTTATCTCCATTTCATTTCATTTCTTCTGGCTTGCATCAGAAATCTGGCATGATATTTTCCCTTGTTAGGCACCTCATGTTTCTGCTCTCCTTGCCTTAATGTTTTCTACCTAATGTGTTGTCTGAGAATAGATTTCAAATGGTTTAACCAGTGTAGTGGATGATATTTCCTACTAGCTGATGTATGAATTATTGAATCTGTTTCTTAGATGTTCTTGCTAGTGTTTAATTGAATGAATCGGTAATGCTAGGAGTTTAGAACTCAGTCTCTTTCTCTCTAGGATCCTTCAGTCCCTTAAACCTATCTAAGTTCCCTCAAGCTGCTTTAAACCACCTTTGGGAGTTGTCTATGAGTATGTCCAAGTAGGTCTGGAGTTAAATGACCTCTGACCTGATCCATAGACGGAAAATTGGTGTTTATCTCCCTTTCCACCTTTTCACCTTGCTCTCCTCATTGTTCCATTCCACCAAATAATTTTAGGATCCAATGCTTTAGATGACTAGCCCAACTGAAAGTTTGCATGTTGATAGCAAGAAAACATTTCCTGACTCCATTTCCTAATGGCCTTGATGTTCTCTGACTGGCCTATCCTTTGCCTAAAATCTCTCTTGTTCATCCTTGTTCTATATTGAACCCTTCCTTCCTGATTCCCAACAACCGAACTTCAAATTAAACAAACAAACCTTGTGCCAATAACTAGCCTAACATCTTAAACCTTGAGCTTCAAAGTCATATACCTTTGATATATCATAGAGAGATCCCTCTCTGGACCCAGGAGGGCTAGATCCTGAGGTCTGAAAGTGGTTTGATGTTGTCTCATCTTTTGGTCTTGCCAATCTAGCCAAAACATGGGAACCCCAACACACATCAATACAAGGGAAAACCAACATTCCTTGATAATATTTACACTTAACTTAAGAGCTTCTTAAACACACAATTTAGAGGAAAACATTGAGATAAAGCTTATCAGTCAGAGAAGGGTACTGTAAACAGTAAATCCTAACTCTATGCTTGTGGTTCTTTATCAAAGAATAAGTGGACAAAATGGCAGACATGAAAGGAAAAAAATAACACAGAAAGAAGTATTTCACCAGTGATATAGAACAGGATCCCAAGAATTAGCTTGTATATTGATGTCAATCCAATTACATTCTTCAAGTCCAATGTTTCAGTTCAGCAACCATCTTCTCTTCTCAGCCTAGCTTATTTGATCACAAACAGAGCTTCAAGAGCCTCTGAACACTATTTACATGTAGAAAGTTTCTAGCACACTTATTATATCATATTTCAGCAACCAACCCTTTACAATGTGCTCCTCAAGAAGATTTTATAGGAAAATGAGGAGGTGGAAATAATTCTAGGGTTCAAGTACCATAAATTCTATAGTTAATGAAATTCTCTTCCTTGAAAACCATGCAAGGCAAAAGGCAGGAATACATTCAATTTATATCTTTGATTCATAACTCTGTTTTTCTTTCGAGGCTTAGTGGATTAAAAGATTTGACTTTAAGGCTATCTCTTATCCTTGTAATAAATTCTCTGACAGATTAAATTAGTTTCTTCAATTCGGAATAACTGTTTAGCTATCTTGAGGGGAATATATTATGTTCTAACAATAACTAGGCCTCTTTTGAATGCGTTGAGGCTGCAGGTGGATTTTGGTAGCTGAGAGGATTCAATTAGCCTCTGATGTGGTAGTGCAGGCTTCTTGGACTGATAGATATTGTTGTTTTTCTTTAAAACACTGTTAATTCATTTTAATTCTGTGTGTTAGGCTTAATTAGGCCTAATTTTTGTCTTTTTTTCTTCAAACTATGTTTAATTGAGTGGATTAGGATTTTGATTTGCTAAAAGTGTGCCTTAATCCTTCAAAACTGCGTAAAAAATCTTCAATTCTTCATCTATGTTGTGACTAGATCCTTTCACACTGATACTCTTTGCTTGATTAAGCTTTGTTGTGTCTTGTTGATGTGCAGGCGTTACAGAGGTTTTATAATGGCATTGGTGCTCATGAGGCACCGATAAATCTCGATGGGAAAACCTGCAGAATGATATCCTTGATGAATGATGGCCTGAGGGATTGTCATCCTAGGCCTTTGATTTTCTTTTAGCACAATGGAAAAACCATTATAAACTACATAAATAAGGAAACCTTAGAAAAATCCTATGGGGATGGGTTCAGACTACTTTAGAGGTTTATGTTAGATCATGACCATTGGATGAAAGCATTCAACGACGAGGATTGCTCGCTGGGTCATATGGGAGGCGGTTGGATAAGTGGTGCAGGAGATTAAGTCCGGGTTTTTGATCCGCGAAGATCAACGGTCGATATTGATCGGGATAATATAATGTAGAGGGGAAAAATTATAATGAAATAGACGAAAATTCAAAGGAAAATGGGTGAAAAACCTTTGGCGGAGGAAAAAGGATAAAAATGAAATTTGGGGTTTCTTGAAGGATTCTGGGCCGTCGGATTAGATCGGCCACAGAGATCAACAACAGAGATTCGCTTATGAAGTCCCTTGGAGGATGGGTGGAGGGCGATGAACTAAAGGCGAGATTGAATGTGAGCCATTAGATCTCAGAGATCAACGGCGAAGATTAAACATGAAAGGATGTAATGTAAATGGGGAAAGTGGTTTCGGCAATAAAAACCACTGGTCTCACGTTGCTTTGGGATGGTTTTAGATTTTCTCCAAAAAAACGTGATATAGGTCCCTGGCTGACATGTGTACTTTAGAAACCGCCTATATCACATAATTTTTATGAATTAACTGTCGGACTCAAAATTGCGCGATATGGGTCCCTGGCCATTGGATCAAAGGCGGGTAGATCCAACAGTGGAGATTGGAGCGCGATAAGACAAGATGCACGGGTGGAAGGAGGGGGGCAGAGCCAAGATGGTTTTAATCTCAACCGTTGGATCATAGGAATGAACGGTTAGGATTTTTCGAGGGGGAAGGTAGGTCCCAAAGGAGTTGGGCCTATCGGGTCGAATATGGACCGTAGGATCAGAAAGATTAACGACTGAGATTTAATCCCAGGGTTAATGAAACAGAACAAGAGGCAGGGGTTGGGAAAAGTTTGGGTCAATGTGGGTCATTGATCTACAGAGATCAACGGTGGGTATTCACTGAAAACTTTATACAACAGGGTTTATGAAAATAACAAAGGGTGAGGGTTCGAATCTGGACCGTCAAATCTACGAAATGGACGGCCCATATCCAGTCATGGGATCGCCAATCAGTGGCGGAGAGAGGAAAGGTGCGCAGAAAATTTTGTGATGCGATTGAACAAGGGTCGTTGATCTTAGAACCAGATCAATGGCAGAGATTAAGTTATGGATGCCAAAGGTGGGTATGCGGGTTTTGAACAGATCAATGCAGGCCGTCGAATCTGGGTATGGTAGAAATAGATTGATGGTTGGGAAACCATCACAAGATCGCCAGTCGGAGGGGGGCAATAAAATATTTAAACGTATCCAATGAAAAACTCCGATGCGAGACCCAGACGATCGTTTGATTGGTTTAGATCAATGGTTGTTATTCTCCCAACCAATGAACCGTCAGGACTTAATAAAAAATCAGTTTTTTATGAAATACGAAGGGAAAAAAGGTTTTGGAAAGATTTTTAACCTTTTAGCGCCTGGTTGCGGGGCTATTGGGGTTATATGAAAAGACGAAGGGATCGGGGGTTATAAAGAAGAGGGGCCAATCGCAATCGGGAATTTTTAAAAGTGAGAGGCAACATAACACAACGAAATGGTCGATTGCGATTGCATGATCGGGCCTTAGCGCTTGGTCTTAACGCTGGTTTTATGTGGAAATAAAGGGGCTGGGGGCTAGGGCCAAAAGGGATTAAGGCCTTAGAACAAAAAAGGCTCATTTTTTATGATTTTTCAAGGATTTCAAAGGATTTTGAAGATTTCCGATAAGGTTAAAAAATATTTTTAAACCTTATCTAAGGGTTTTTATTGAGGGAAGGAAAAGAAATGAGGGAAAATAGAGGAATTTCATGGGGAAAAAAGGGGATAAAATGGAGGTTAATTATCAGTGAAAGGAGGGGTAAAATGAGGGGAAAATGGAGTTTTTAACAATCTTTCTCTTCAGGAAAACAACATATTTTCAGAATTGAGAGGGAAACAGTAGTGAAGATTAACTCAAGGATAAGTCATATTTATAAGACTTCAAGAATCAACAATTTCAGCAATAAAATTGTTTCTTGAAGGTTTCAAAAAATGATTTAGCCACCATTTGATATAAAAAAATTTATAGGTGGCTAACAGTGGCTCCACATGGGGATGGCACCTTCTTGAAGGTGTCAAGAACTTCAGACTTGTATTTTCTAGGGGGCTGATCAATGCCTCGTCCATTGGGCTACAAATTTATTTACTTGGATGATCTTCTTCTATTCTGATAATGTTATCAGCCATGAAGAACAATGGGACAATATCAAACAAGCTTTCTACCTACCCAATCCTACTAATCTAACATTTTTTCTTCTTTAAGAGTGCATTTGGATTGGCAAACTCTTTTTACAAACATTTTGTTTTTTTGAAAACATAAAACTAATCTAAATACATAAATTATATCAGCATACCAAGGTGAATCTAAGAAGGCCTGGCTAATTTGTGGAGTCGCCATCTCCTATTCATTATCCAGTTCGTTGATATCCAGGGCTTGACAATTTGTTTTTGTCATGAGTTGAGCCAATCCCTGTCCCTTTATCAGCTTTGTAGATTTTATCTCAATATCATACTCTAATATGGTAGCAATCCATTTACCTCTTTTGCCCTCAATTCCATATTGAGTTAAGATGTCTTTGACAACAGCATTTGGTACATAGGCTATCACATGAGAATACAATATATAGATTTTGAAATCTTTAATGGCTTTTACAAGTGAAAAATCTTGTTTTTCCGTGATGTTGTATTTTAATGATGCATCTCTTAGTGCTTTACTAAAAAAGGCTATAGGTTTTTCACATCCTTGATCATCCTTTTGTAATAAAACACATGCTACAGTATGTTCTGATGCAAATGAAAATATTATGAAGTCTCTATCAAATTGTGGACTGGTAAGAACTGGTGTTCTAGTCAAAGCCATTTTAATTTCTTCAAATGATTGTTTGGCTTCTACTGTCCATTTAATACTTGAATCCTTTCTTAACATGTTAGTAAGAAATCTAATTAATTGAGCTAAACTAGAAATGAATCTTCTCAAAAAAATGATTTTTCCTATGAAAGCTTGAAGTTCTTTGATATTTCTGGGATGAGGTATCTGCAATATAGCTTCTATTCTAGCAGGATCAATTCTAATACCATCTTTGGAAATAATATGGCCCAGGAGTTTACCTTCTTCAAGACCAAGCAATGAATTTTTTGGATTCAAAGAGATCCCATACTTTCTGCATTTTATGAATACTTGTCTGAGATGGTCCAAATGTTGCTGATCTGATTTAGAGAAAACAGTTAAATCATCCAGATATATAACAAGAAAGTCATGAATTTATTTTGCAAATGCAATGTCCATTGCTATTTGGAAGGTTGCTCCAGTATTTTTGAGTCCAAATGGAATTTTAACGCACTTGAATGTGCCCCATGGTGTTGTAAAAGTTGTTTTTTCCTGGTCATCAGGATGAACCAGAATCTGATTGTATCCTGAAAACCCATCTAAAAGAGAAATCCTTGAAGCACCTACTACCCTTTGCAAAATGTGATCCATTTTGGGCAAAGGATAATTATCCTTCAAAGAAACCTTATTTAGATTTATTAAATCAACACATAGTCTAATCTCTCCACCTTTCTTCCTAGTAGGGACTAAATTAGACACCCACTCTGAAAATCTAATTGGAGCAATTATCCCTGCTTCATACATTCGTTTGATTTCTTTTTCAATTGAAGGCAATAGTACAGGGTTGATTCTTCTGAGTTTCTATTTAAATGGTTTTTGATCTGGTCTTAGAGGTATTTTATGTTGAATTATAGATGTATCATATGATTTCAAGTCTTCATAACTCCAGGAAAATACATCCTGGAATTCTCTTATTAGTTCAACATATTTTAGTTTTTGATCAGGGGGCAAAGATTTTGATAACTTTATTATCTTAGGATTTTCTTCAGTCCCCAAATTTTATTCCTCAATATCAGCTTTCAATGGTTCCATTTTTGGTTTTAGTGGAATTTCATTAGAGTCGAAAAGATCTTCTAGAGGAGTTAATCCTTTAGGCAAATGATTATCTTTCAAATTAATGATCTCGGATTCATCTTCTATAATCTCATCAACCTCCATTTGTTTAAGGTCCTGCATGTCTTTTTTGGTGAAATTTGTTGGATGAAGCATTTGAGTTGCACTTTCTTTTGAAATTTCTGTTTCTTGTTCATTTATTTGATCAGATTCATTGACTGTATCTTCATGTATGCTACTATTAGAAAATTCATTCTCTAAAGTCAAAAAATTGTTAATCTGGTTGTCATTTACAAACACTTGCCAATTCTTAAAATTGTCTGGTATAGCAGGTCTGTGTCTAATCTCAACTGTGAACTGATGATTAGGTTCGAATGGTAGTTTACAAGTGCTAGCAAACATTGCAAGACTATGAGCATGCAAATTTTGTTTTCTTGGAATTTTGGCAAGCCGAGACTGTAGAAAAGTATTGAGAATTTCTACAACTGTTCCTATATATTATCTTAATCTAGGATATTTTGTTGAATACTCACCATTGATATGTTGAATGATTAAATCAGAATATCCTATGACAGATACTCTAATTGCCCCTAAATTTTTGACAAGTTTAAGCCCTAACAAAAGAGCTTCATATTCTGCCATATTATTAGTGCATTTAAAGTTTAATCTGTAAGCATGGCCTTCAACATGATAGTTTTCAAGGTTATGTATCCAAATTCTAGCTCCTGCTCCTAACTTATGAATTGAACCATCAAATTCTAAATGCCAAAGAATTTCATGTTCATAATTCGTATCAGGCGTTTCAGGAACTTTCTTAACAATGAGATCTGATTTTTTACTTTCTTCTAGTTTTTCTTGGTTTTCTGATGTTTTTTTTTCTTCAGATATTTCTTGGATTTGAACACTAGATTTTTGATTTGAAATTTATTTTGGTTATGTTGCTGGTGCTTCTAGTTCAGTGGGAAGATCAGTTTCAGCATTATAGAGAATAAATGAGTCCATATCAGAGTGTACTGAGTAGATAGGGAAATTTTCAGGTTTCTCCTGACTACTGACTACATATTTCATCAAGGTTTCTCTATATAGTCTTTTAGGTTTGCCAAATACTGAAATAGTAGCATATGACATGTCTAATTGAAGAGATCCTCCAAGTTTTGCACCCCAGGATCTAGACAATAGCATACCATATTTTTTAGGAATATCTGGTACTACTATATCCATCAAAAAAAATTTCGCAGGGTATTGAACCAATGTAACACACAAATCTTTAATTGATCCTAAACATCTCACCTGAATTGAATCAAAAGAAAAGAGATATTTATATGGTCTAGTGATGTCTAAGTTTAATCTTTCCATTACAGCCTTGGGCATTAGATTGTGAGATGCCCCAGAATCAAGCATGGCATTATGAAGTATTTTATCATGTATATTCAAACTTACATAAAATGGAGGAGTTCCTCCACTTTCTTGTTTTCCATTTACTTCAAGGCCAAATAATAATCTAGGTTGATCATCGAAAACATTTACTAAATCATCACTTCCAGTAATATTGAGAGATTTATGAATTTGGCTTCTGTAGACATCATGTTTAGCTAATTCAGACAATGGAACAACTATCTTTAATTTGCCTACTTCAGCTTCCAGATTGAACGGTTTCTCAGTTTGAGTTCTTGTATTTCGAACACATGGATTGTCTTTTTCTTCTATGTTTTCAGCGTTTTTCTCCTTCTCAGGAGTGGGGTTGTGGACTGAAGTTGTTTCTGAATCAACTTCTGGTGGTTCCTCTACATTTCCTCTGGGAGGAAGAGTATTGGAAAGTTGTCTGTTATTCAGTTGAGAATCAGATACATCTTCAATTATTGGTTGAGAAGGATTAGGATCTGATCTAGTGAGAATATGTACAAGGGTAGTATTGGTCTTACCTTTGAGGGGTTGTTTTGTGGCTTTCTGTTTACTTGTTTCCGGGACTTCAATTCTTCTAATCCTCAAATTGTATTGCTTATGAACTTCGTAGATGGTTGTATCATATCCTTCCTTAAAGTCAAATGATTCTCCTGACTGGGTTTGAAATTGCTTAAGAATATGAGCCTCTTGATCCTCTTGGGTCAAGAAAATTTCTGGTTCATTCTCACCTTCAATGACATTGTTTATTTTAACATCTTTAGTTGGTTCTTCAGAAGTTGAGCCTTCGACATAATTTTCCTAGAATGGGGGCCTAATATTTTGGTCAGGACTAGTTTTTCCAGTATTTTGATTTTGGTTTCTTCTGAAGTTCAGATTTCTCACAATATTGCTAGGTTGACCATCTTGTTAGAGTCAGTCTCTTCATCCCTCCGTCAGAGATTAAAATCTCTTATGTTGCATTTCATTTTAGGTGTCTCATTTAGTTCAGTCATTTTCATTCCATTAGGAGCATGGATATTTTGACGGAAGGGTATTTTCACTCATGTCCCTCATGTCATGCACCTGCTAGTCTGTGTCTATTCATCAAAGTCAATTTTACAGTCATTTAAAGTCCTGTTGGGTCCCTTGGTCAGCAAAGAGTCATTTTAAGATTTTGAGTCTCATTAGGTCTAGGGTTTCGCAAATTTAGTCTTCAAAATGCCTAATAATGTCAGCAGGCACATGAGGGAGGTTCTAAATAAGTTTTCATCGCAAAAATTTCATCGTAATACTGCTCGAGTATGACTTTTCTTCAAAACTCTGTTTTGAAGAAAAATCATCAATTTTGTCTTTGGTGATAAATGCCATGTAAATTTTCAAAAGTTTTTCAGTTGTGAAGATCTTCAGGCGCAGCCCTGGTCGCCTTTGCCAAATCCAATGCCAGTCATCCCTACAAAAAATAGACAAAAGTTTCATCATTCAGCTCAAAAAATCAAAGTGGAAACGAAAAAAGCAGAGTTATGGGAAAAGTGCCAAAGTCAAACATTAGAAACTGGGTTTTCTAAAAACAAAAAATCAAATTCATTGGCTATATAAGATATTTTCACCATTCAACACTTCATTTGCAAACAAATCCTCAAAGAATGCCGAGTTAAGTTGTGAAGGAGCGAAAACAGTGTTTTGGAGGACCGACTGTGGGTGAAATTCAGTCGCGGCGCATAGGAGGAAGGTTGCGGCGCATAGAGCCGTAGATCACCGTGTTATTTTGAGCGTGCGTAGTGCATACACCAGGCGTGGCGCACTGGGTTGTGCATACGACGCACAGGGCCGACAAGCAAGATTTTCACCACTGCTTCACAAATTTCAAATCAATTCAACTTCCTATGCTCCATGTAAGTTCGAATGATCTTGCAATTGCCATTGAATAGTGTTTGATGTGGTTTCGAAGATTGGTTTGGAAAATTTTAATGTCAAACTTTAAACCCTACTCTCTTATCAAAAATTTCTCCTTAGGGTTTGAATTTGAGTGTTAAAATTTGACTTTTGTGCCAAGTATTTCAAATCCCATTCCCCACCTATGGTCCCTTTCCCATCACCGTAATCCTATCATCATTGTCAATCCCCTATTCCCTTATATCCAAAAACCACTCATATCACTTATTCCCATTTATACCTATCCCTCAATCCTTTCATACCTTATCCTTATTCCTTTCCCCATATCATTTGCAAAAAATTCCTAATCCCAAATTCCCAAACACAGTCAAGTGACTGTTATTACATTTTAATTTCACTTGACAAAACTTCATCATTCCCACTGTCCTATTTCTCCCACAGTCCTTTCCTATTTTGCACACACTTGGAAATTGGAGACAAAGACACCAAATTCTCATTTTCATAAAAATCAGCATATACTTGGCATAGACTTTCAACACCATGGAGACAGACACTGATTCATCATATGAACAAGACAATGATTCTACCACTGAGCTACATGCACCGAGAAGGCCCCGTAAAGGTGGCAGACATGTGAGAGAAGAGCCCACCTCATTGACTCAGTTGCATGCCTGCCCACTTGCCATGGCATGTTTTCGAGAGCAGTCATGCTATCAGTACTGTGAGATGATTGCTCAGATTCAGAATCATCAAGATTTGGCTTGGTTATTTTTTTTACATTTGCATGATGGGCAGGTAACTCTTGCTGGTGTAAATTTCACCTTGACACCGGAAACCATTTCTCAGGAAACAGGAATACCAAATGTAAGTGAAGAGTGGAACAAAAGACAACAGGTGGACAGAGTGCTTTATGAACCATACATCAGGCCTAGCTATGTGAGGCAGCTCAGCAGGGTATTCCCATTCCGGTTCCTGAAGGAATCCTATGCGCCTTTGATGAGACTCATTATTAGATACTTCAGTTGTGAGGGTCGGTTCTCACGCCTCTAAGCATACCACATCAGGTTATTGATGCATTTCACAAGAGTGAAGATGATGCACATACCTTATTTCATGTGTTGAAACATCAATATAATGACCACTCTTGTGCAGAAGAAGACTCCCGAGCAGCAGTGCAACAACATTTATCACTATGCACTCATCAAGATCATTGTTGTACATCAGCTTGGATTGCAGGGCATTGCATGGGAGGATTTCATTTCCCATGAATTCTTCACAGCCCCTTAGCCTCCTCCAGAGATTTTTCATGAGCCAGGTGAACCTTCACACCAGTTTCAGGGTCCCGAGACAGAGCCTATCAGTGTGCCAGTGTTTTTTACTTATCAGAGAGGCACCAGAGCATTGTTTGCAGCGGCCCGACGAGTACTATCTCCACTCGGGGTGGAAGGGGTCTCGTTGCCGTCATCAGCAGTGCAGGTACAGGTACGGGATAGAGGTAAGAGGCCTATGCAAGATGAGGGCCCTTCAGGAGGCCAGGATACTGATTTCATATTGATTGATGAGGATTTGAGCTCTCCAAGCTCAAAGTTGAGAGAGATCATTCAGGAGAAGAAAGCTGAGATCGGCACATTGACTGACAAGTTGCAGAGAGCTCAATGGATCATAAAATACTTGGAGCAGTGGAACAAGAATTTGGAGGATCAGCAGATGATCATGGAGTTGCAAAACATCCGTGAGAACCGACAAGCTGCCCGAAGAAGCCCAACCGATATGACACCCATTGAGCGGGAGATTGAGGCTGATAGAGAGACTTGGCTTGAGAGGGTCAACATTCATCTTGAGAAGCTGTTGGAGAAGGAAAACAAGGAGAAGAACATGCTCAGACACATGAAGAACCATTATTGGGCACGAACTTATGTTTGCAAAGCGAGGATCAAGATCCTGAAAGCGAGGCTAAGGAGGGCACTAAAGCATCGCAAAAGGCATGATAGGCTCCAAATTTTGGCCGAAGCTTCTTTGGCCCAGCATAGTGCTTGATGGTGGGAATTCAGCCCAAATTTCAAGAAATTTGGGAAAAATTTTGTCAATTTTGAATTTTTTGGTCACAAAACATATTTTCCTGCCTGACGCGTAGCGCCGCTTGGCACGCGCTTATAATTGGCAGCTCTTCAGGAGGAAAACTTCACATTTTTGGATTTTTCATCAAAAAAATTTCATGCTCATGGATTACCTAAGGATTTCATCAAGTTCTGGGTTGCCTTAAGGGTCAAAAAAACCCTAAAAATGGCCTTTCTGCCACTTTTTGCACACACAGGAAGTAGTGTTGGGAGATTGAACGTTTGGAGGGGTAAATGGCAACCAAATCCAGAAATTTCACTTGGGTTGGAAAGTAGACAGGTAGAGCTTTACAAAGAGCTATCATGCACTCAATTTTTACTTTAGGAAGGTCATCAAAATCAGCCTCAAAGTTCTGCTACGCATAGAGATTTTGGGCGCGGCGCATAGAGAATTTTGGCCTATTTTTCACTCAGCAGCTCAAACTTTCGCCTAGTTTTGGCCAGTTTCACTTTTTCATGTAACTCTTGATGTACCTTGATGTAATTTCATGATCATGATGTAATTTTGGCACATTTTTACTCATTCTAGAAGATTCATTCACCAAAAGGTGAAATGTGAGTGAATGGATCAGTTTCCTAGCATATAGAGGCAAGTTGTTTCATTGCCTATTTTTCAGTTCCTAGTTTAGATATGGTTGAAAAAGCTCCTAGAATGATAAGCTCGACCCATAGAGGCATGGGGAGGATTTATGCTTGTCTATATTATGTATTTTCTCAGTCATTTTCAGGGTTGGACACTTGGGATTGCTTGGCACTTCATTGTACATTTCATTTCTGCAATTTTGGCAAAGGAATAGACCAGGGTTTGCAGCCCTCTTTGGAATCCTTGTGGCACTTTTTTTTTATGGTGTTTTTCTCTATGTAATTGTAATTTCACTGATTTTTATGTGTACCATTTTCATTCTCCTTTCTTCTTAAATTGAACAAACAAGTTATAAAGGTAGAATTCATCAGTTTGCTTTGCTTTGCCTTCAGTTTGTTTAATTTTCCATGTTTTCATCTGTTTGAGGAGGAATCTTGAAACCCTCTTTCCCTCTTCAGCTCCTCAACGATTTGATCCATCCATTCATTCAATCTAAAGCATCAAAATGATTTCCTTCCTTGCCCCAATCAGAACTCTGCAAAAACTAGGCCTTATCCCCGCACCCAAAACTGCCTTTCCCTTTGATCCAACAAAACCCCCCAAAATCAAACTCAAACTCCTTTAATTATATACCTAGCCTAAAATTAGCTTTTATTTCAGTCATCTCAAGCCTTATTGATTAATTTTCACTGAGATTGACCTGGTGAGAGCCCTCTCCTGTTCTGGTAGGGCTAGCTACCAGACTGAGCGCGGTTTGATGTTACCCTGAACTCTGCCTTCCTTCAACCTGAGGTAGATTTAGGCAATAACATAGTGGCGACCATACTGGGGAAGAAAATGGTTTGCTTATTAGTGTTATTTTTTTTTTAAGCTACAGACGGAGCCTGAAGTTATGCCAGGTAGCCTTCGAAACGCTCTTGCTTTGCATTAGCGAAAGTAGATAAACGCTGCTTTAGTCAATGTTTGATCTAGCTTGTGAACGTGACACTTGACTTGTGAATTGCCCCAGTATATCAAATTGTTCTAGAATTTTGGGTGATGAGTCTAGAATTTGATAGGCTGAAACATTCACTTGGCGACTCCAACTCAATCCAAATATTCCAGTACTCACTGATCCATTCATGCACTAAAATAAAATGGTAGGGTATGTGGCAGACCTTGCTCTTTGTGAAGTTTTAAAAGAAGTTAGAGATTAGTTAGTGGATATTGAAATTGATGCAGTATTTTTCATTGTCGTGCTTCAATTTTTGAGATCTTCAAAGTTTCCTCCTAAAGTTAAAACTCGTTTCTTTGAGTTAGTTGTTGAAAAATTTGAGAAGGAGATTCAGTATTTGAATGATCAGATCCAATCATATGAATTCTGAGATCCCAAAAATTTCTTGGAAAATATCCCTCCTTAAAAACAAGAAACAATAGAGCTGCTCATGGATGTTTGTATTGACAGTTTGCAGCTGGAAGCATGTATTGTGGAGTTGGGGCAGCAAACAGAGTCTGGTTTCTATGATCCTATTGCAACGTACATGGAAATTTTTTTCAATTTGAATGATAGATCAAATTGTCTTTTACATAACCAGACTCATTATGCGCATGTATGGCTATCAGCATTTACATTTGGGTCCTGGTTGAAACACTTTCAAGCAGCATCCTGGTCACAGTTACTTGATTGGTTGATCTGGCATTACAACGTTACTTGATCTATTGGCTCTGCAACAAAGTAGGGTAAATTTGTAAATAAATAAGCTGCCAAAGGCAACATTTCAGTTTCCAGTATTTGTTTAAGTTTCATTGCAAGTGTGTGCTGTGATATTTTCTTCAGTTTGGGGCCCTAAGTGAAGGCTATAATTTTGAAGATTGATTTAAGCTTTGGTTTGAGTTTGTTGAGTCAGGTTTTTCAGTCATTTTAGTTTCAAAATTCAGTTAGTTTGAGTCAAATTTTCAGTCAATAAATGAGTCAAGAGTCTTGTGTTGATTTGTCAAAGTTATGGACTCCATAGCCCAATGGACGAAGGCACTGCCTACTCTCCCATAAATCTGTAGTTCTTGGAACCTCCCAGGAGCTACCATCCCCATTGGAGCCAATGTTAGAGTCGGTATCTTCATCCCCCCGTCAGAGATCAAAATTTCTTTTCCTGCATTTCATTTTAGGTGTCTCATTCAGTTCAGTCGTTTTCATTCCATTAGGAGCATGGATCTTCTGACGGAAGGGTATTTTCACTCATGTCCCTCATATCATGTACCTGCTAGTCTATGTCTATTCATCAAAGTCAATTTTACAGTCATTTAAAGTCCTGTTGGGTCCCTTGGTCAACAAAGAGTCATTTTAATATTCTGAGTCTCATTAGGTCTAGGGTTTAGAAAATTTAGTCTTCAGAATGCCTAATAATGTCAGCAGGCACATGAGGGAGGTTCAAAATAAGTTTTCATCGCAAAAATTTCAAGAAAAATCGTCAATTTTGTCTTTGGTGATAAATTCCATGTAAATTTTCATAAGTTTTTCAGTTGTGAAGATCTTCAGGCGCAGCCTTGGTCGCCTTTTCCAAATCCAATGCCAGTCATCCCTGCAAAAAATAGACAAAAGTTTCATCATTCAGCTCAAAAAATCAAAGTGGAAACAAAAAAAGCGGAGTTATGTGAAAAGTGCCAAAGTCAAACATTAGAAAGTGGGTTTTCTAAAAACAAAAATCAAATTCATTGGCTATATAGGATAATTTCACCATTCAACTCTTCATTTGCAAACAAATCCTTAAAGAATGTCGAGTTAAGTTGTGAAGGAGCGAAAACAGTGTTTTGGAGGACCAACTGTGGGTGAAATTTAGTCGCGGCGCACAGGAGGAAGGTCGCGGTGCATATGGTTGTCGCGGCGCATAGAGACGCATATCATCGTGTTATTTTGAGCGTGCGAGACACATACACCAGGCGCGGCGCACTGGGTTGTGCGCGCGGTGCATAGGGCCGACAAGTAAGATTTTCACCACTGCTTCACAAATTTCAAATCAATTCAACTTCCTATGCTCCATGTAAGTTCGAACGATCTTGAAATTGCCATTGAATAGTGTTTGATGTGGTTTCGAAGATTGGTTTGGAAAATTTTAATGTCAAACTTTAAACCCTACTCTCTTATCAAAAACTGCTCCTTAGGGTTTGAATTTGAGTGTTAAAATTTGACTTTGGTGCCAAGTATTTCAAATCCCATTCCCCACCTATGGTCCCTTTCCCATCACCGTAATCCTATCATCATTGTCAATCCCCTATTCCCTTATATCCCAAAACCACTCATATCACTTATTCCCATTTATACCTATCCCTCAATCCTTTCATTCCTTATCCTTATTCCTTTCCCCATATCATTTGCAAAAAATTCCTAATCCCAAATTCCCAAACACAGTCAAGTGACCGTTATTACATTTTAATTTCACTTGACAAAACTTCATCATTCCCACTGTCCTATTTCTCCCACAGTCCTTTCCTATTTGGCACACACTTGGCAATTGGAGACAAAGACACCAAATTCTCATTTTCATACAAATCAGCATATACTTGGCATAGACTTTCAACACCATGGAGACAGACATTGATTCATCATATGAACAAGACAGTGATTCTACCACTGAGCTACATGCACTGAGAAGGCCCCGTAAAGGTGGAAAACATGTGATAGAAGATCCCACCTCATTGACTCAGTTGCAGGCCTGCCCACTTGACATGGCATGTTTTCGAGAGTAGTCATGCTATCAATATTGTGAGATGATTGCTCAGATTCAGCATCATCAAGAGTTGGCTTGGTTATTTTTTTTACATTTGCATGATGGGCAGGTAACTCTTGCTGGTGTAAATTTCACCTTGACACTGGAAACCATTTCTCAGGTAACAGGAATACCAAATGTAGGTGAAGAGTGGAACAACAGACAGCAGGTGGAAAGAGTGCATTATGAACCATACATCAGGCCTAGCTATGTGAGGCAGCTCAGCAGGGTATTCCCATTCCGGTTCCTGAAGGAATCCTATGCGCCTTTGATGAGACTCATTATCAGATACTTCAGTTGTGAGGGTCGATTCTCACGCCTCTATGCATACCACATCAGGTTATTGATGCATTTCACGAGAGTGAAAATGATGAACATACCTTATTTGATGTGTCGAAACATCGAGAGAATGCCCACTCTTGTGCAGAATAAGACTCCCGAGCAGCAGTACAACAGCATTTATCACTATGCACTCATCAAGATCATTGTTGTACATCATCTTGGATTGCAGGGCATTGCATGGGAGGATTTCATTTCCCATGAATTCTTCACAGCCCCTTAGCCTCCTCCAGAGATTTTTCATGAGCCAGGTGAACCTTCACACCAGTTTCAGGGTCCCGAGACAGAGCCTATCAGTGTGCCAGTGTTTTTTACTTATCAGAGAGGCACCAGAGCATTGTTTGCAGCGGCCCGACGAGTACTATCTCCACTCGGGGTGGAAGGGGTCTCGTTGCCGTCATCAGCAGTGCAGGTACAGGTACGGGATAGAGGTAAGAGGCCTATGCAAGATGAGGGCCCTTCAGGAGGCCAGGATACTGATTTCATATTGATTGATGAGGATTTGAGCTCTCCAAGCTCAAAGTTGAGAGAGATCATTCAGGAGCAGAAAGATGAGATCGACACATTGACCGAAAAGTTACAGAGAGCTAAATGGATCATAAAATACTTGGAGCAGTGGAACAAGCATTTGGAGGATCAGCAGACGATCATGGAGTTGCAAAACATCCGTGAGAACCGGCAAGATGCCCGAAGAAGCCCAACCGAGATGACACCCATTGAGCGGGAGATTGAGGCTGACAGAGAGACTTGGCTTGAGAGGGTCAACATTCATCTTGAGAAGCTGTTGGAGAAGGAAAACAAGGAGAATAACATGCTTAGACACATGAAGAACCATTATTGGGCACGAACTCATGTTTGCAAAGCGAGGATCAAGATCCTGAAAGCGAGGCTAAGGAGGGCACTAAAGCCTCGCAAAAGGCATGATAGGCTCCAAATTTTGGCCGAAGCTTATTTGGCCCAGCATAGTGCTTGATGGTGGGCATTCAGCCAAAATTTCAAGAAATTTGGGAAAAATTTTGTCAATTTGGAATTTTTTGGTCACAAAACAGATTTTCCTGCCCGACGCGTAGCGCCACTTGGCGCACGCTTATAATTGGCAGCTCTTTAGGGGGAAAACTTTGCATTTCTGGATTTTTTTATAAAAATTTATGCATGCTCATGTATTACCTAAGGATTTCATCAAGTTCTTGGTTGCCTAAAGGGTCAAAAACACCCTAAAAATGGCCTTTTTGCCACTTTTTGCACACACAGGAAGCAGTGTTGGGAGATTGAACGTTTGGAGGGGAAAATGGAAACCAAATCCAGAAATTCCACTTGGGTTGGAAAGTAGACAGGAAGAGCGTTCGAACAAGCTATCATGCACTCAATTTGGACTTCGGGAAGGGCCTCAAAATCAGCCTCAAAGTTGTGCTATGCATAGAGATTTTGGGCACGACGCATAGAGAAGTTTGGCCTATTTTTCACTCAGCAGCTTAGAATTTCGCCTAGTTTTGGCCAGTTTCACTTTTTCATGTAACTCTTGATGTACCTTGATGTAATTTCATGATCATGATGTAATTTTTTCACATTTTTACTCATTCTAGAATATTCATTCACCAAAAGGTGAAATGTGAGTGAATGGATCAGTTTCCTAGCATATAGAGGCAAGTTGTTTCATTGCCTATTTTTCAGTTCCTAGTTTAGATATGGTTGAAACAGCTCCTAGAATGATTATCTCAACCCATAGAGGCATGGGGAGGAGTTATTCTTGTCTATATTATGTATTTTCTCAGTCATTTTCAGGGTTGGACATTTGGGATTTCTTGGCACTTCTTTGTACATTTCATTTCTGCAATTTTGGCAAAGGAATAGACCAGGGTTTGCAGCCCTCTTTGGGATCCTTGTGGCACTGTGTTTTGATGGTGTTTTTCTCTATGTAATTTTAAGCTCACTAATTTTTATGTGTGCCATTTTCATTCTCCTTTCTTCTTAAATTGAACAAACAAGTTATAAAGGTAGAATTCATCAGTTTGCTTTGCTCTGCCTTCAGTTTGTTTAATTTTCCATGTTTTCATCTGTTTGAGGAGGACTCTTGAAACCCTCTTTCCCTCTTCATCTCCTCACCGATATGATCCATCCATTCATTCAATCTAAAGCATCAAAGTGATTTCCTTCCTTGGCCCAATCAGAACTCTGCAAAAACTAGGCCTTATCCCTGCACCCAAAACTGCCTTTCCCTTTGATCCAACAAAACCCCCCAAAATCAAACTCAAACTCCTTTACTTATATACCTAGCCTAAAATTAGCTTTTATTTCAGTCATCTCAAGCCCTATTGATTAATTTTCGCTGAGATTTACCCCGAGAGAGCCCTCTCCTGTTCTGGTAGGGCTAGCTACCAGACTGAGCGTGGTTTGATGTTACCCTGAACTCTACCTTCCTTCAGCCTGAGGTAGATTTAGGAAATAACACATCCCAAGGAGCTTTATTATTTTCAATGGTTTCTACTCTATCTCCTAACCTTTCCATTCATTTGATAATAGCATCTAGTTTCTTTTCAAAAGCTGTGGGTTCTTCATTTACAGGCATTCTCCTTTCAGCTCTGGCTCTAGCTCGTTTCTCTATCAGGTTAGCTTCAACACTAACAACTATAATTTTAATTTCTTCTAAAGTTTGAGGAGCTCTTTCCCTAAGCTGATAAGCTATATCCGAATAAAATCCATCAGGGAATTTGATTAATACTGAATCTGAAGGAGGTCTGAGATTTTTGAGAACAGCGTTGTAAGCCTCATTGAACCTGGTGACATAATCTTGCACAGTCTCATTTGGTCCTCTCTTTAGTTTTCCAAAGTATGATAGGATTTGAATAGGATATTTCTTCTTTTCCCATCTATTTAAAAATTTTCTATAAAGGGCTGGTAAGTCAGCAACACTGTTTGCAGGAAGGGCTCTAAACCAGGTTCTGACTTCTCCAGTAAGACTTTGGACAAATATTCTCATTCTTACATCATCAGCATCTATTTCATAAATTTAAAAATAATCGGTCATTCTTTTAGTATGCTGTTGTGCAGTGTAAGTACCAGAACCATCAAAGGGAGTGATTTTACTTTGGTAATCTTGAGGCATAGCCCCTAGATTGGCTGGTAATCTTAAGGGAGAATATATGTTTCCCATTGGAAGAGGTAATGTTATAACCGGTGAGGTTGGTCTGTGAGTGGTGGGTGGAGAAGTGGAAGGGGTAGTTTGTGGTTGAGAAGTTTGGGAAAATGTTGATGAACTTGGAAAAGCTGAAGTAATCACAGAAATATTTGAAGTTCCTTCAGAGGTAAGCTCAGATTGTATGGAATTTTGCAAATTTTTATCAAGATGTGAAGTAACAAATTCAAATTGTAAATCTTTAAGAAACACTGGGTCTGGAACCAAATTGGACAAAGCAGATTCAAATTTTTTTACAAATAAAGATGTTTCAAATTGCTCGTCAAAAGGTTCGTCCTCAAGATAAATCCACTTCATTGGACATGATATTGATCTATAGAGAGGTCGAGAACTTCCAGAGCTTTCTTGACTATCTTTTCTTCTAAGAATTATGGGAATCAGATTCGGATTTTCAAACACAGGTGGTGGATTTGGTTCAGGATTAGCCCTAGTGTAACGAGTCCTTTCTGAAGCCAGGTTTCTAAGTGATATTTTTTGGTTTTTATTTAAATGAAATGAGCAATACAACTTCAACAATCTCTTTTAAGAAGTTTTTGATATTGGATTTAAATTTTCTTAAAGATTTATTTGACTAGAGGAACTGATAAAATGTTTGAAACCAAAGTTCAGTCCATAAACTAGACCGGAGATAGACTGAAGCAGCATTTATTTACTATGCAATTGCAGAGAAAAATCAGTTCAAAGGCTACCTGGCTAACTTCAGGCTCTGTCTGTAGTTTATAAAATAAACAATAGTAACAATAAAATTATTCAGTCCCCAGTGGAGTCGCCACTATGTTATCACTCAGATTTTCCTTGAAGTTGTTGGGAAGAGAAAAGGGGTCCGAGGTAACCACAAACCAATCTTTTAGGTACATAATCTAGCCAATCTATACCCAGAGAGGGCTCTCTCTGCAAAATTTAGCTTTGTTTTAGAAGATTTTAGGCTAGTTATAAAGTCCAGGGGTTTTGTTTGAATTTAGGTGGTGGAATTCGATAGCTGAGGGAAAGATTGAGTAGTTTCAGGCCATTGGGCTATGGAGTCAAAAAGATGGCTTCACTGGATTAAGTTTCTAAACAAAAGATGGTTTCACAGGGAAAGATAATCAAATAGGGAGCAATTATGAATCTAAAAAGAATGAAATGGATTTAAAATGGATGAAAGGCAATTAAGAATCTTTCAACACATTCATAAGAGGGAAAATTGAGTGATTATTAATAAAGAGAAATTAAGTATTCTTTACTAAATAACCAAAATGTATAAACTAGAAAAACAGGAGCATTTAAGAATTCACTGTTTAAACCAGTTTAGGAAGAAAACATTCAGAATAAAAATGATTAAAATCAGATTACACTTAAGCACTTTCTGATTTATTCATTTTCATTAATCATTCAGAAATGAAACACGGTGATATAATAAACAAATATAAAGACTTTAAAACACAAGTGAAATATGACTTATTGATTCGTAGTTTGACACATGAATCCTGTAAAAAGTATTTCGCATCAATTCATCATCCAGCTAGCCACAAAGAAATTTCTCCAACATCACTTTATTCCAAAAAAGTCAATGTTACAGCAAAGTATAAGAATCCACCCTTACTACTCCAATTGATGGAGTATTTATACAAAAAATTATACAAAATATCTCATAACAAATTGAGATATAATCTAGGATGACTAATAAGTATTTTACAACAAAATAGAGACAGATGGTCTCGTAGATAAGGAAAAATGATAACTGATGTTGTGTTGTTTCCTTCTTTTGAGAATGTGCTGGAGGCAGGCCCTATATTTTGGCTTGCTGATGTCCTCTTCAGTAATTCTATGCTGGTTGTTTCGTTTCACTGATACTCTTTAACTGCTCTGATACACTTTGATCTCTGTTCACCCTTTTATCCTTCCAATCATGACTTACTGTAGTACATAATCAAAATGTAAGGATAATTTTTACAAAAGTTCTAGCAAGTCTTTCCACCATTTTTCTTCCGGTATCCCGGTCCTTTGCAGCTTTCTGAGAGTTTCATCAGTCTCTGTATACCTAAAGAAAGTTGGTTGAAATGGGAACAAATGCTTTACCTCATGTTCAAGATAAAACAAATTTTCTAATCTGTCATGAAGATTTTTTCCTGTGGGAAATGTTGTTGATGATGAACTAGTTGAGGCACTGGCCTGAGTGTCAGCATATTTGTCCAATTTCTCAACATAAATTTCAAGGTCCATCAAATTATCCTCTGAAACTAAAGGACTAGGCAATCCATTATTCAATAAAATACTAAATCTTTTTATGAAGGCAGTGATTTCTTCTTGCATGTCAGAACATCTTCGTTCTAAATTCTGCATCAGAGTTCTTTTGGTAAAAACTCTCTTTATTTCCAAAATTGTGCCTGTCCTGTCTTGAATACCAATTTCTTCAAGTTGATGCTTGTTCTGAGTATTTAAAAAGCGGATAAGTCTATCAGCTTCTTCAGGCCTGTTTCCCAATTCTTCTCTTGCTTTTAGGATTTCCTCCAGAGCCAATTTGACCAAATCATTCTGTTCATACATTATTTGAATTGAGGGGAAGACATCTCTTATTGACTGGATGATTTTGTCGCAAAGAATTTCATTTATTTTCTTTAAAGGCTTCTCCAATGTGAGATCCTTTTCCAATCTGCTACCCAACTTTTCTAATCTGTTGACCTCTCTTGTTTTATCTGCAACACTCATCTTTGAGAGATCATATTTTTGTTCCAAAGAGGTGAGTTGCACCTTTGTTCTCTGTAGCTCTGTCACTTGGAGTTTCAATTCCTCCATTCACTTTTTTAATTCTTCTGGACTTAAATTGGAAGTATGTCCCTGTGACAATTCTGTTGGCTGGCCTGTTGTTGTAGTACCTGTAATCACCTCTGCTGTAGATGTTGGAACACTAGGCTGCTTGTCTTTCAATGCCTTTTCAAGCTCTTTTTTTGTTTCATTAAGTTGCTCATTCAGTTTTAAGATCAAGTCCATTAATTCTTCTTCAGAATTTTGCTTTATAATTTCAGTAGTCTGGGGATGTCTTGAGGCTGGTAACTTTAGTTGTTTTCTCAAAGCTGCAATATCATCATCTTTTTTCTTAATTAATGCTTCTATTCCCTTAACATCTTTGGGATTATGCCCAATCCAATGATAATTTCCTCCAAAGTCTTAATCCTGTTGTCCTTAGCCTGAGAAGAGGCTTTTTCAAGGCTTAATTGAGCATTTTTATTCTCCAAAGAATCCTGCAATTTCTGAGTCATCGTTGATTTATCTGTCAAGGTAGAATAAATCATCTCACATGTCTGTTTATGTAGCTCAATTTGATCCAAAGGATGAATATCCTTTGCTAAGACTTCAAAATTAGTCCTGATATAATCTGCAACTGTTTGAGGTTGCTGCACTTTGGATTTGAAGTGACTCATTAGCATTTTACCTTGTTGAATGTCATAAGCTGACATCAATCTTTGTTGATTCTTAGGAGCCATCTTCAAACACTGATTGTAAACTTGAAGTCTGAGAGGATCATTTCTGGCCTTTATATTGATGAATGTATTTTTGATATCCCATGCATCTTTTACTGGTGGTTTGAAAGATGATATTTCTACACTTTGCTGCCTTTGCAGCTCTTTTCTTTGGAAATTAGTGGATGTCCCACTGATTGAACCTGTTTGCTGACTACCCAATTCTTCATGTGTCTGACTATCAGAAATTTCATGAACAGATTCCACTTCTAGAAGAGGGTTCAATTTTTGTCTTTTAGCATCTGGCTGTTTAGAAGATCCACTGACAGGAGTAGTTGCTTCAGCATCTCTCTTTTTACCCCTTTCTACATTCAGAGGAGTTTGTAAAATTGATATTTCTGCTACATTGGTCTGAGTAGGAGAAATTTGTACTTGACCCTGTTCTTTAGAAGTTTGAGGTTGTTCTGTCATTGTAAATTTCTCTGTAACTTATATGTCAGCCTCTCTCTCCTTTCCTTTAGATGCTACTGTAGCCAAAGCACTGATTTCCTGTAGATTTTGTTGAGAAGTCCCAGCAGAAGAAGAACCAATACCTGGTATCTGTACCTGTCCAAAAGAGTTTAGGTCAAGTATTTTTTCAAGGTATTTCATTACATTTTCAACATTGACCTGCTCACTATCCTATTCTACCACTGTCCCTTCCATCCATTCATCTTTATTGGCATACTGTTCAATTTCTGGAATTCTTTGATGAATGTAGGGTGATAGTTTGTTTTTCATTCTTTTATCACAAATAAAGCTATTTGGGTCATAAGGTACCCAATAAAAACTTTTTTGTAATTTAAGACAATCTTCTAATATCCTTTCAGCTTCCTTACCAGCATCTCTAGAATTACAAACAAAGGGACCTAGCTGGCTTTTAATCCTGATTTGGGCCTTTTTCTTTGCATTACAAAAATGAACTATATCTGAATTGATCATCTGCCTGAAATAATCTAATGCAAAGAGTCCCATTGGGACATATTTTGGAAATTTGAATGGGCATAACTCACACCCATATACTCTGATTTCTGTGTGATTTCGGTATAGGTACCAGTCACCTATCCGTTATTGCTTTGAGAGCTGAAGAATTTTCTTAATTTCATTATTGACTCTAGGAGGAGAGACTCCTGTCAACAAGGTGGTTGCAGGGTGTACAAAAAGGTCAATAAACTCATTGTAGGAATAAGGAGAATCACAGGAATTATGAATGATGGCAGACCAAAAGATCATAGACCTAGGATTTCCTTTGGCATCAAGCTTTTTGACATGGAAAGGGAAAATTTCTGGTTGGTAATAGAGCATGAGATGGTAAATAACAGAAGAATACTTGAACACTCTCTCATTCTCTAATCTCATGAACTGATCATGGATTTTGTCTACAATGTGTTAGAGTCGGTCCTTGCAGCCCTCCGTCAGTGATCATTTTGTCTTTTGCATATTCATTATTAGGTGTCTCGCTTGTTCCACTTCGTTGCATTTCACTAGGATCATGCCATGAACTGACGAAGGGGTCTGTCGTCCTATGTTTCCTCATGTTTATACATGCAGCGCTATTTTAAAAAGCTTTTCCTCAAAAAATTATTCATAGTTATTGTCATTATATATATGATCATTAAAAATGTCAATAAGTGTTCTAGGTCTTGGTGTCTAGGGTTTTTGAGTCATTTATATACTATTCATAAAGCCTGCAAGGTGAGGAAAGTCCAGCACTTGTGATTTTTATTTTATTATCATCATCATTTTAAAAAAAATATATTTCTAGTCCAAAACTCTGTTTTGGAACTAGAAATTTGTCATTATCATTTTGTAAAAAATTGTAATTGTTCCGCCATGAAGACATTGTCAAAAGCAGACCCCTGGTCTTTTCTCTAGCCAAGATAGCCATATCCCTGCAAGAAGACATCAAAATCATTAGTATCGACCTCAAAAAAGCCAAAGGAAGTTTGTATTTGAAAAGCCAAAAGTGAAATTACAAAAAACATTTGTAATATGGGTTTGAAGTTTGATTTGAAATAAAATCTGATTGTGAAGATATTTGTGACATGTATAAAAGCCAAACAAGTTTCATTTGAACCAATTCATAGCTCCCAAATCGTGTTTGCAAAGTGGAGGGGAGAGAGTTCTGGGAGCTAGTGTAGGAGAAACAGAGTTTTATTGTACAGTTTGACAGAGATTTTAATGGAGAAATACAGCTCTGTTTTCTGAGATTCCTGTGGCATGAAGTTTGACAAATGTTTCTTCTCTGTTTCATATGTATCTTGTAATGTTTTTTCATTTCATTCCTAAATCATTTCTGTTGAATACTTTTAAGTGAGAAAGGCAGAATTCAATTTATTTGCTCTGTCTTGAGGAAGTATTCATAGTTAATGTTTTCTTCAGTTCGACAAGGATTCATCTTCTATGCCCTTGTTGACTTCTCAGCAGTCTTGTCATTCCGTTTATCTCAATTTAATTGTTAAATTTCTTGCTTACCTTGCCTTAGGAGATAATCTGTGTTTTTCATTTGATCTCTGCTCTTGCTATTCTTTGCCTCACACAGCCCAGAAACCCCATCATTTTATCAAAAAACCCTTTCATATCAGTTTACTAGCCTAAAATCAGTTCTTATTGTAAGTCATCTCGCATCCTATTGCTTATTTTCTCGAGATTGACGGAGAGAGCCCTCTCCTGTCCTCGTAGGGCTAGCTACGAGGCTGAGCGTGGTTTGATGTAGCCTTGAGTGTTACTTCATTTCAGCCTGAGGTAGATTTGAGTGCTAACACAATGTATGTAGCAAAATCATACTTGACAGGAGGAGGCTGTCTAGGGGTGAAAATAGACAATAATACTAGGGTTAATTGGTCAACATATTCACTAGTATTAAAGCCCATTATAAAGGATATCATATTCAGAATAAGTCTACCCTCATCAGTGAAAAGGGTATAACCATAAGGAGGAGGACCTTTGGGCTGATGTTCTGGCAACATGAAGGTCTGGCAGAGGCGACTTAATTCTTCATGAGATAATTTGGTAGATTTATCAAGCAATTCTCCCATAGACAGGGGAGTGAGGGCTTGACCAGGTTGAAATTGTAGCATCTCGTTGATAGACTGAGAAGTTATGGGAAAAAGGACGTTTTGACTTGGAGATAAAACTGCTCGTTGATTGGGATCATAGTTTGCACGACAGTAATGGATTATCTTAGAGAAAATGTGGACTGAGGGGAGAAGGTACATGGGAAGATTGGATTCCCATAATCCAAAAATATCAGAACCTTTCAAGTAATTGTCTCTGCAGTAGCAAAAAATTCGAAGGGGACTTTCACTGAGAACCAAGTCTTTAATTTGAAAATCTTTGTCTACTAATGGCAAATAATCTAAGTATCTGTGAGGGGCATTCAAGGGTGCGACATTTAGAGCCACAGGAACCTCTATTTCTGGTTCTTGTGGATTCAGAAATGAATTCGGGGTTTTATGAAAAACGAGCACAATTACTAGTTTGGGAATATAATTGCAATTTCTAGGAATAAAAAATATCAAATTGAACTTATTTTCAGTCTTTAGTGTGGAATTAAAACCAAAACCAGGATTTTTTTACAGAGTTCAGCGAGAAATTGGAGTAAATACCTATTTACGGGAAATGAACAATGGTTAAACAGGTGCTGGCTATGGCGAATAAAATCTGGATCACTTGACTGAAATTTTCTTCAGCGAGGTAGCGGTTGGTAAACTTTGACAGTTAAATTCGAAATTCGTTTCCCGGGACACTGGTTACTGCATAGGATATTGAAAATGACGCGGTTTCGTTTGTTTTATTCACAAAGTCAAAGGTTGGTGGGTTTTTTATTTTTCAATGGATGACGTCAGCAGGTATGGTGGATCCGTCACAGGTGATAGGCAGTAAGTGGTTTCTATCGCACCTCTTTTGGGAAAAGGTGGCTTTGAATAGAGGGCAAGCGATTCCATACAATGAACGACGCGTGGCACGACACTGTTTGGAAAACCGCCGAGCCATCGCGCGTTATCGTTCGGACGTGCATGGCTAGCGATATGAACAATAGCCGTTGATCTTAGATGGGTTAATCGAACGATTGTCGGGAAAGGGAGATGACAGGAGGTTAATAGGGCAGGCCCGATGTAATTTATTATGAATTAATCGTATCGGGAGAGATTCTATTGGTGGATTAGGTTATTAATTAATCATGAGGATTAATTAATTCCTTTATAATGCGGCGGGGGACGTGCTCGACGATTAATCAAAATTTGACTAATCAATCATGATTAACACATTAATATGGTTATTTTTCAACTAAAAGGGACGGGATATCATTATTTGGGACTTTTATTAAAAATAATACGGGAAAAGGGGAATTTACAAGGATTTAAATAATAAATTAAAAATTAATATGAAAAAATGAGCGTAGCGCTAAGTGTAAACATTAGAATAATGTATTCAACTTATGCTTGCATGAATAGGGTCATTTATGGAATATTGCATGATTTTCCTAAGTAAAATGGAATTTTACTTAGGAAAAGATTTTTTAGTGGTGAATGAATGTTATGATGAATGTTATTAAGTACTTAGGTTTTTCCAATTATTGGGCTGAGGGTCCGGTCCCTCCAAAAGTCAAGGAAATGCCTTGAGCCCCTCTATTTTTCAAAAGCTTCAGTACTTAGGGGAAATTAGTGAAGTTTTTAGGGTAAAATGAGAAAGGAAGTTAATAATTTGACTTTGCCTTACTTGAAATTCTTCCAGTGTATTGCCTGCCTTTACACTTGTGATGAGAGTAAAATATTTAACACATCTAAAGCCATTATTCATCACATATAATTCTGCAACATCATCTACCTACCCTACCATTTTTCTTCTTTATTAGGGTGCACTTAGACTGGCAAACCCTTATCACACTTTCTTTTCTTTTACATGTAGAAATCTATCTAAATCTAACCTTATTACATCCAAGGGCTCAGATTAAACTGTTGAGCTCCTTTTATTTACTCTACCTATCTACTTATCTACCAAGATTAAACATTTTGGTCAAAAAAAAATTTCTATCTCTAAAGCATAAATTGAAAGATGAACTAGCTAAGTTTAAACTGTTTGAATATTCATCAATTGTGGCACAAAGTACAAGTTGCGCACAATTTTATTATTACATCAGAGCAAAAAGTAGTGGCATTTAGACTTGCACACTTTCCTTGGCCTTTCTTTTGGTGGGGTTCATTTTCTTTTACTTTTTTGGCCATTTTTATTCTTTTCACCCTTTGATTTTTCTTTTAGGGTATACCCTCTTTACATTTTTTAAATTTTTTGATTTTTTGAAAATATGGAAAACCTTTGCAACAAGAAAAGGTATGAACATATTACATAGCCCATCAAGTCAATCATGAAATATGACACCTATTGGTATAGGAGTCTAACACCATGCTTTCCCTTGTCTTCTCTCCTTGAATCCCACTTTAACACTTTTTCACCAATATTAAAATTACTGGCTTTTGTCCTTCTATCAAAAAGATTTTTGATGATCTCTTGCTTTTGTAGCGCTCTGTTATAAACTTTCTCTCTGGTTTGCTAAATATGTATAGTCTGATTAATCCTTCTGATCATGTCATTGTATTCAAACTTCACTTCTTGGATCAACTTCATAACTGGTACACCTAAGCTGGTTGGAAAAATTGCATCTATTCCATACACAAGCTGGTAGGGAGACATTCCAATAGATTTCTTAAGTGTTAATCTGTCAACCCATAGTGCATGCACTAGCTTTGTGTGCCAATACTTCTTGTTGTGCTCCAACAACTTCTTGACTATGTTTACCAACCTTTTGTTTGAGGATTCTGCCAGCCCATTACCTTGAGGGTAATATGCAGTAGAATGACCCAATGTTATCTGATATTTGTGACAGAATTTAACCATCTTCTTGGATCCAAATGCTGCAGCATTATCAGTGATGAGCTTCCTAGGACAGCGAAATCTAGAGAGGATATGAGTCTCAATGAATTTTATGATGACAGAGTCATTGGCTTGCTTAGAATGGATGTCTTCTATCCATTTGGTGAAGTAGTCTGTTGCAGTGAGAATCCATCTATGTTGTGCAGATGATGGTGGGTGGATTTGTCCTATGAAGTCAAGTCCCCATTGTTGAAAAGGAGCTTCAACAGTGATTGGATGCAAGGGTAAAGGAAGCAATTTTATTTTTCCTTCAAAGAGTTGGCATTTATGACAAGAAATTATCATCTTATGTACATCTAGAAAGAGGGTGGGCCAATAGTAACCAGCTCTAAGGATTTTGTTTGCTGTAGTCTTCCAGTAGAGGTAGCCTCTGCATTCTCCTTCATGGAACCCGTGATTAACCTTCTCTGCATCATTCTCAGGAAAAAATTTAAGCAATAACCCACTTGCATTTTTCCAATAAAGACATTTATCTACAATGCAGTAGTTTACAGCTTTTAACTTAAAAAACCTTGCCTTTGTTTTTGATAAACCAGGAGGTGTATTCAAATTAAGCAAAACATATAGAATATCAACATACCAAGAGGAATTCATAAAATGGTCTTCAACAATGGGATTTGACAATTCCTCTTGTTCATCTAGAGCATTTATCATATTTATATCAAGAACTTCAAAATTTGATTCAACCATTAATCTAGCTAGTCCTTGGCCTTTAATGAGTTTAGTGGGCTTGATCTCTAAATCATATTCAAGTATCACAGCTATCCAGTTACCTCTCTTTCCATCTGAGTCCTGTGTTAGAATGTCTTTCACAACTGAATTTGGGACAAAGGAAATGATTTGGGAGTGCAAAATGTAAACTTTGAAGTCTTTTAAGGCTTTGACTAAGGCAGAGGCTTGTTTTTCCATAATGTTATACTTCAGAGGAGCATCTTTCAATGCCTTGCTAAATAATGCAATGGGATGTTCTTGTCCTTGTGGATTTTTCTGCAATAAGACAACAGCTATTGTATGTTTTGATGCAAAGGAGAAAATGAAAAAATCTTTTGAAAAATCAGGACTTATAAGAACTGGTGTTTTGGTTAATGCTTGTTTGACCAGTTCCAAAGATTTCTTTCCTTCTGAGGTCCACTTAACTCCCTCTTCATTTTTGAGCATGTTTGTTATATTCCTAAGGAGCTCAGCTAGGTTGGGTATGAACATTCTCAAGAAATTAATCTTTCCAATGAAAGATTTAAGTTCCTTGATGTTTCTAGGATGAGTGATTTGCAATATAGCCTCAATCCTCTTTGGGTCTATCTTTATCCCCTCTTCTGATATGATGTGCCCAAGAAGTTTACCTTCTTGGAGACCAAATAGTGTTTTCTTTGGATTTAAAGATATCCCAAACTTTCTACATTTCTCGAATACCTTTCTCAAGTGTTTTAAGTGCTCTTCATCTGTCTTGGAAAAAACAGTGACATCATCAATGTAAATAATGATGAAGTAGCCCAATTCTTCCGAGAATGCAATATCCATGGCTCTCTGGAATGTAGCACCAACATTCATTAAACCAAAGGGAATTTTCACATACATGAAAGTGCCCCAAGGTTTAGTAAAGGCTATCTTTAATTGATCATCAGGATGTACTAAAATCTGATTGTACCCTGAGAAGCCATCTAGCAAAGAAATTCTTTTAGACCCTACTACCCTTTGCAAAATATGGTACATCTTGGGTAAAGGGTAGTTGTCTTTCAATGAGGCTTTGTTTAAGTTCTAAAGTCTATACAAAGCCTTATCTCTCTTGTTTTTTTCCTAACTGACACTAGATTAGACACCCACTCTGAATATCTAATAGGGACAATAATACCAGCTTCATACATTTTCTTGATTTCCTTCTCAACCAGAGGTAACTGAGCAGGGTTTATTCTGCGCAGTTTTTGTTTAAATGGCTTTTGGTTTTCCTTGAGAGGTATCTTGTGTTGAATTATTTCAGTTTCATAAGATTTCAGATCCTCATAACTCCATGCAAAAACATCAGAAAATTCTTTAAACAACTCTATGTATTTTAGTTTGATGTGAGCTAGTAAAGTTTTAGACAGTTTGATCATATTTTGTTTTAGTTCACTGCCTATATTACACTCTTCAACTTCAGTTTCCACAGGCTCCATCTTTGGATTCTTGGCCACATCATTGAAATCAAACATTTCTTCTAAAGGGACCAGTCCCTTTGGCAAACTTTGATTGTTAGACCGCAGAGTTTCTAAGTCTTCTTTTTCTAACTCTGCAATAATTTTCGTTGTGTTTTCAAGTTTGTTAGACAACAGATTTACATCAGCCATCTCTAGAGACTCTTCTTCTTCATCAAGTAGATTTTCTTCACTAGGATAGTCTGTTTCATAGTCTGAATTTGAACTTAGTGGTTCAAATTCATTTCTGGACTGCAGGAAGTCTTCTATTTGTTTGTCTCCATCAAACACTTGCCAATATTTCTCGTTATCAGGGAAAGCTGGTCTGAATTTAATTTTAGTTGTACATTTTTTGGTTTCAATTGGTGTTAAACATGTTCTAGAAGCGAAAGCTAAACTGTGGGCGAGGATATTCTTTTCTCTTGGGACAAAAATAAGTTGGGATTCCTCAAAAGTTTTCATCAAATCCATGACATCATTCCTATAGGCTCTAAGTCTGGGGTGTTTGGCACTGTATTCCCCATTTACTTGCTTAATGATTAACTCTGAATCCCCATGAAATTTTATTCTTTTGGCTCCTAATTTCTTCAACAAGTGTAAGCCTAAAAGAAGGGATTCGTATTCCGCTATGTTATTCGAACACTAAAAATTTAATCTATAGGAATGACCTTCAGTGTGATTATTTTTTGTGTTATGTATCCAGACACCTGCACCATCATTGCTCCTAGTGCAAGACCCATCGAAGGTCATACTCCAAAGAGGACTAGTTTCAGGTTCAGTAGTTTGGTTATTATCCTCTTCAACTAGTGTGCTTTCGAATTGTTCTTGAAGATCATCACTTCGTTGAATTTGTTTTAATTCCTCAGGTTTTTCATTGCGTTGACGACTGCTTTCTTGACTCTCAAGGTTTAAAAGCAATGGATGAATGATTTGTAACTCTATACCTGTCTTTTGCTTGCTGTATTTTTCTAGTTTAGCAAATTGTCTTGACACTTCTGTCTCGTCTTCCTTCTCCTCTCTATCTGCCATTAATTTAGTTAAGGTCACTTGTTCAGTGAATGTTTCATCATTGAAAAGGATAAATGATTCAAGGCCTGTATTTACAGAATAAAGCTGAGAGTTTTGCAGTCTCTCTTGGCTAGTAACCATGTATTGCATATGGGAATCCCTGTAAGTCTTCTTGTTTGATTAAAAAAAAGGATGGTTGCATAGGTCATATCCATCTGTATATTTCCTTGTAACTTAGCTCCCCAAGATCTTGATAACAACATACCATATTTTGGGGGTACATCAGCCACTACAATATCCATGACTAAACACTTGGCTGGAATTTGTGCTAAGTTAACACAGAGGTCTTTGATTAAGCCTAAAAATTTCACTCTGCTTGAGTCAAAGGAGTAAAGATATTTGTAAGGTCTAGTGATTTCAAGGCCGAGACTCTCCATTACAGCTTTGGGCATTAAATTGTGAGAGGCCCCTGAATCATGCATAGTGTTGTGCAAAATCTTGTCATGAATTTGTAAACTTACATAAAAAAGGAGGAACCAGTCCTTCTTGATATCTACCCTCAATCTTAGGACCAAATATGAGCTCTGGTTGGTCATCATTAAGATTGACAGTGTCATTATTCTCTTCTATGTTAAAAGCCTTCAAAATTTTGGATCTATACACATTTTGGGTGGCTAATTTAGTAAGGGGAACAGAGATCTTTATCTTGGCAATTTCCTTCTCCAAACTGAAAGGTAGTTGACTTATTACAAGGTTTGTTTCAGCTTTGTTAACCATCATTTTATCAGCCAGATCAGCTTGCTGATTTTCTCTATTTACATTGGTTAGAATTTTTTTACCAGGAGCACTAGCTGAGGTACTAGAACTGCTAAGATCTGCACTCTGTCTTTCATTGTTTTGAGTGCTTTTCTCTTTGTTTTTATCAGAATTTACAACCACTGTTTTGTCTTTCTATTTTGTAACTTTGGGTTTATTTACAAGGCTGTTTTTTGCAGAATTTTCAGAATTTTTAGTCTTGGAGGTTTCCCGATTGCTTTTACTCCTAAGGTAATATTCCTTTGTGGTTTCTGTGATGACATTTTCCATTTCCTGATAATAAAATTCATCTTTTTCTCTCTTGTCATCATAGGGCGTATATAGACCTTGTTTCCTATTGTAATGAACTTCAAAGTCATCATTATCTACTCCCAAAATGTTTATGTCATATTCCTCTATTTGTTCTATTGTTTCTTCAACCTCACTTACATAGTTTTGATGAAAAGGAGGAGTAATCTGTTGATCATCCTCCCTTGGTCTATTATGAGGTTGGTTTCTCCTAAAATTTTGATTTTGATTTTGATTTCTGTTTTGAGGAGCTGATTGGTTTTGACTAGCTTGTGCTCTCAAGTATCCTCATCTTTTTCATCATCTCCTCCATCATTCTTTCCATCTTTGAGCTAGATGTGGAAGGTGTGGATTCCTCTCTAAATGACACTTTCTTCTCATTCCTCATTCTTTATCTTTTCTCCATTAAATTAACTTCCACAATGAGAGCTCCTTTTTGCATATCTTCTAGAGTCAGAGGATCTCTTTCTCTAAGTTGATAAGCCATTTCAGGATCAAATCCTTCAGGAAAATTGTTTAAAGCTGAGCCTTGTGGGGGTTTTAAATCTAGGGGAAGGGCATTATAAACACTATTAAACCTAGTGCAATAAGCTTGCACACTTTCCCCAGTGTTTCTGTGGAGATTCTTGTAATCAAAAAGTATTTGGAGAGGGTTTTTCCTTACTTCTTATTTTTTTAAGAATAACTGATGGAAGGCTTGGAAATAATTAATACTCTAAGGGGTTAAGCCTTTGAACCATTTTCTTACTTCTCCCCCTAAAATCTGAGCAAACAATCTAATTTTGGTAGCTTCATCATCAATTTCATTTGTGTCAAAGTAGTCATTCATCTTATCCACATGTTGTGAAGCAGTAGTAGCATTACTGGCATCATACAATGGTATCTTGGACTGATAGTCCTGTGGAAGATTGGCTAGAGGTAAAGGAAGGACTAAGGGAGCATACCATGTTGCCATGATAGGAGGTGGTGGAAAAAGTGGGGGGTTTACAAGTGGGAAAGTGGGCTGGAATGGAGTGGTTTGGACAATGGATGTATGAAGAACAGATGTGGATGGACCAACAATAGATTGTTGAGCAGATCTAGGATGAGAGAAACCAAAATTATGAATAAAATGTGAATCAGGTGGAGTAGTTTCTCTGCTACCAGGATGTTCACTTCTATCTTGGGATAAAAGTGAAGGCTCTGAATCTAACTGATCTAAATCCTCAAGTGACCTAGTTCTAAATGGATTTATTAAGTCAACTTGTGGATTTTGTAGAGCTGCAAGGTTTTCGGGGACAGAATGAGCTCTATGGGGTGATCTGAAAACAATTGAAGATTTAACCTCAGGAGACTTCCTAAGGATTCTTTCGGGGTTATCAACTATCTCAGGAGGGTTTGGGTCAGGATAGGCTCTAGTATAAATCTTTCTAGGAGCCACTATGCTGTGTTTTTCAGACCCAACTAAACAAGAAAAGTTTAAACCAAATATAACAATCTTTAAAAGGCTAACTGATCTTTTAAACAAGAAAAATTTAATCCTAAAGTCCTCTAACTGAGTTTATATGATTTTATGATGATAATGGGTCTTCCCAGTGGAGCCTTAAGGTCTGTTTAGGATTGTGGAGTCACTAGGTGGAAATTTTTAGCTCTTTTGGAGGTAAAAGTCTTTATGGTCCACCACCATGTTTATTTGAATACCAATCTGAAATATTTTTGGGTTTTCTGAGTTTTTTCAGTCCTATGGGTTTTGAGAGTGTCCTAAATCTGTTTCAACACATAGCTAGGGTGATGAGACAAAAAAATTTTACTCTTATCGCTAAGCTAGCTGATCCTTCAAGGTTTGATAAGCTTTTTAAGAGAATCCTAAGGTTTCCTTAGTTTGTCATTGATTCAAATAAGTTTTATCATGATTACCATTTTCTTGGTAGTGCTTGAAGAGGGCTACTTGTGCTATAAATGGATTTCTGATATCCTAAGAGTATATAAAATGGAAATCACTCAAAACTCCCCAGCGGAGTCGCCAGAAATGTTATCTCCCTGTAATTCTAGCAGATTGGTGAGACTAAAGCTGCAGGGAGGACATTGGAACCACTTTGGGATTCTAGGATCTAGCCCTCCTGAATCCAGAGAGGGATCTCTCTAATAAGTGCGAAGATTGATTTATATTTAAGGCTTTTATGTGTGATATTAGGCTAGTTATTAAGAACAAGGTTTTTTGTTTGGTTTTGTATGGTCGAGCATCATTTTTAGTTGATTAGAAAGTCCTAAAATGAAAGAGTTCTGAAGGGGTGAAGGTATAAGCAAACAGAACAAGATTTGGCTGATAGGATAGGTATGACGGTGGTTTTTAGTCCATTGGGCTATGGAGTCATAAAAGGTTTTAATTGTGCAACAATTTCAAGAGTGGTCCAAGGGGCAAGTCATCTATATCACAAGATTTTTTAGACTAAATGATGGAATGGAACAATAAAAGTGTTGAAGGGGTGGAAAAAGACAATAATTTCAACTAGGATTTACCAGTCTTTCCAAACAAGAAAATCCTTTTAAGTAACTGTTTAAAACCAACCAAAGGACAAGGCTAACCATAGAATTCTTTGGACAAGCTTGTATTAAATCTAACTTATCAAACAAACAATCCAGTAATCCAAATAATTACTTTCAGAAGGGATGAAAAAAGATAAGAAAACAAAGTACAGCCTAAGATCAGATAAGATACTTTTAAATCTAAACTGCTTTCAGCATAATCTTAGGGAAACTTTGAGAACTACCTTTGGAAAAAGAAACTAGAAGACAGGGCAAACCATAAACTTTTCGAGTCTAACTTTACTGCGTATGTAATGAAAATATCATTTAAGAACTTATTTTCAAGCTTTGCACATCAAGACAAGGGAAAACTAACATTCCTTGATAATGTTTACACTTAACTTAAGAGCTTCTTAAACACACAATTTAGAGGAAAACATTGAGATAAAGCTTATCAGTCAGAGAAGGGTACTGTAAATAGTAAATCCTAACTCTATGCTTGTTGTTCTTTATCGGAGAATAAGTGGACAAAATGGCATACATGAAAGGAAAAAAATAACACAGAAAGAAGTACTTCACCAGTGATATAGACCAAGATCCCAAGAATCAGCTTGTATATTGATGTCAATGCAGTTACATTCTTCAAGTCCAATGTTTCAGTTCAGCAATCATCATCTCTTCTTAGCCTAACTTATTTGATCACAAACAGAGCTTCAAGAGCCTCTGAACACTATTTACATGTAGAAATTTTCTAGCACAAATATTATATTAGAGTTCAACAACCAACCCTTTACAATGTGCCCCTCAAGAAGATTTTATAGGAAAATGAGGAGGTGGAAATAATTCTAGGGTTCAAGTACCATAAATTCTATAGTTAATGCAATTCTCTACCTTAAAAACCATGCAAGGCAAAATGCAGGAATACATTCAATTTATATCTCTGTTTCATAACTCTATTTTTCTTTCGAGGCTTAGTGGATTAAAAGATTTGACTTTAAGGCTATCTCTTATCCTTGTAATAACTTCTCTGATAGTTTAAATTAGTTTCTTCAATTCGGAATAACTGTTTAGTTGTCTTGAGATGAATATCTTCTATTCTGGCAATAACTAGGCCTCTTTTGAATGCTTTGAGGCTACAGGTGGCTTTTGGTAGCTGAGAGGATTCAATTAGCCTCTGATGTGGTAGTGGAGGCTTCTCGGACTGATAGATATTGTTGTTTTTTTTTAAAACACTGTTAATTCATTTTAATTCTGTGTGTTAGGCTTAATTAGGCCTAATTTCTATCTTCTGTTCTTCAAACTATATTTAATTTAGTGGATTAGGCTTTTGATTTGCTGAAAGTGTGCCTTAATCCTTCAAAACTGCGTAAACAATCTTCAATTATTCATCTCTGTTGTGACTAGATCCTTTCACACTGATACTCTTTACTTGATTAAGCTTTGTTGTGTCTTGTTGATGTGTAGGCATTACAGAGGTTTTATAATGGCGTTGGTGCTCATGAGGCACCGGTAAATATCGATGGGAAAACCTGTAGAATGATCTCCTTGATGAATGATGGCCCAAGGGATCATCATCCCTGACCTTTGATTTTCTTTTAACACAATGGAAAAACCATTATAACCTACATAAACAAGGAAACCTTAGAAAAATCCTGCGGGGATGGGTTTAGACTACTTCAGAGGTTTAGGTTAGATCATGACCGTTAGATGAAAGCATTCAACGACGAGAATTTCTCGCTGGGTCAGATGGGAGGTGGTTGGATAAGTGGTGCAAGAGATTAAGTCCGGGCTATTAATTTTCCGAGATCAACGGTCAAGATTGATCGGGATAATATAATGTAGAGGGGCAACATTATAATGAAATAGACGAAAATGCAAAGGAGAATGGGTGAAAAACCTTTGGCAGAGGAAAAAGGGTAAAAATGAAATTTGGGGTTTCTTGAAGGATTCTGGGCTGTCGGATTAGATCGGCCACAGAGACCAATGTCAGAGATTCACTTATGAAGTCCCTTGGAGGATGGGCGGAGGGTGATGAACTAAAGGCGATATTGAACGTGAGTCGTTAGATCTCAGAGATAAACGACGGAGATTAAACATTAGAGGATGTAATGTAAATGGGGAAAGTGGTTTCGGCAATAAAAAACACTGGTGTCATGCTGCTTTGGGGCGGTTTTAGATTTTCTCCAAAAAAATGCGATATAGGTCCCTGGTTGACACGTGTACTTTAGAAACTTCCTATATCGCGTAATTTATAGGAATTAACTGTTGGACTAAAAATTACACGATATGGGTCCCTAGCCGTTGGATCAAAGGTGGGTAGATCCAACAGTGGAGATTGGAGCGTGATAAGACAATATGTGCGGGTGGAAGGAGGGGGGCAGAGAAAATATGGTTTTAATCTCTACCATTGGATCATAGGAATTTTTTGAGGGGGAAGGTAGGTCCCAAAGGAGTTGGGCCTATCGGGTTGAATATGCAACATAGGATCAGAAATATTAACGGCTCAAATTTAATCCCAGGGTTAATGAAACATAACAAGTGGCAGGGGTCGGGCGGAGTTTGGGTCAATGTGGGTCGTTGATCTGCAAAGATCAACGGTGGGTATTCACCGAAAACTTTATATAGCAGGGTTTATGAAAATAACAAAAGGTGAGGGTTCGAATCTGGACCGTCGGATCTACAAAATGGACGGCCCATATCCAATTACGGGATTGCCAATCAAAGGAGGAGAGAGGAAAGGTGCACATAAAATTTGTGATGTGATTGAATGAGGGCCGTTGATCTTAGAACCAGATCAACGACGGAGATTAAGTTATGGATGCCAAAGGTGGGTATGCGGGTTTTGAACAGATCAATGTGGGCCGTTAGATCTGGGTATGGCAGAAACAGATTGATGGTTGGGAAACCATCGCAATATCGCCAATCGGAGGGGGGAAATAAAATATTTAAATGTATCCAATGAAAAACTCCGATGTGAGATCCAGACTATCGTTTGATTGGTTTATATCAACGGTTGTTATTTTCCCAACCAATGAACCGTTGGGACTTAATAAAAAGTTATTTTTTTATGAAATACGAAGGGAAAAATTGTTTTGTAAAGTTTTTTGACCTTTTAGCACTCGGTTGCAGGGCTTTTGGGGTTTTATGAAAAGACGAAGGGATCGGGCGTTATAAAGAAGAGGGGCCAATCGCAATCGGGAATTTTTAAAAGCGAGAGGCAACATAACACAAAGAAACGACCGATTGCAATTGCGCGATCGGGCCTTAGCGCATGGTCTTAATGCTTTTTTTATGCAAAAATAAAGGGGCTAGGGGCTAGGGCCAAAATGGCTTAAGGCATTAGCACCAAAAAGGTTCATTCTTTATGATTTTTCAAGGATTTCAAAGGATTTTGAAGATTTCCGATAAGGTTAAAAAAGAGTTTTAAACCTTATCTAAGGGTTTTTATTGAGGGAAGGAAAAGAAATGAGGGAAAATAGAGGAATTTCATGGGGAAAAAAGGGGATAAAATGGAGGTTAATTATGAGTGAAAGGAGGGGTAAAATGAGGGGAAAATGGAGTTTTCAGCAGTCTTTCTCTTCAGGAAAACAACAGATTTTCAAAATTGAGAGGGAAACAGCAGTAAAGATTAACTCAAGGATAAGTCATATTTATAAGACTTCAAGAACCAATAATTTCAGAAATAAAATTGTTTCTTGAAGGTTTCAAAAAATGATTTAGCCACCATTTGATATAATAAATTTTATAGGTGGCTAACAGACCCTCCAATTTTGGTTCCCCAAGACCTTGACAACAACATCCCGAACCGAGCTGGGATATCAGCTACCACTATATCCATCACCACACTCTTGGCTGGAATTTTGGCCAAATTGACTACGAAGTCCTTGATCATTCCCAGACACTTGACCCTTTTGGAGTCAAAGGAATAAAGTTCCTTGTATGGACGAGTGATTTTCAATCCCAGTTGCTCCATGACTGACAGAGGCAAGAGATTATGGGATGCTCCCGAATCCAACATGAAGTTATGTAATAAAAAATCATGAATCACTAATGACACATAAAAATGAGGAGTAGAGGCATCTAATTCTTCAACGTGGGTGCCAAACATGACCATGGGCCTTTCCTCCTGGAGGTTAAGACTGTCTAGAATGGGGGTTGTTTCTGAGGGAAGAATAAAAGAGGAGACCTGGGACTGATAGGCTGGATGCTTCAATAGCTCCATCAGTGGGACTGGGATCTTGACTTTCTCAAGTTCTTTGTGCAGATTAAAGCCTGAGGAGGAATTCTCTGTTATATTTTCTTTTGACTCTTTGTTTTCAACTAAAGGCTTGACCTCTTTTAACATAGACTTAGTATTAGGAGGGGTGGCTAATTTTGAAGAGGAAGGAACTTGATCATTAGACTGTAAAGGCTCGTTTAGAGGCCTCTTACCTTTATTTGTGACCTTTTGCGCTATTGTCTCCTTCTGCACAGCTGTTTCTTTTTTAGGCACCTCTTCCTCCTGATCTTGAGTACGATTTCTTTTTCTAGAATATCTGAGATCATATTTTCTATTGAACTACGCTTGCATAAATTCAACGAACTTCTTTTAGTAATCGTCGATCTATGGATCTTCAGTGACTCTAACCTTTTCTTCTTCTTCTTGTAATGGAATCCCCATTCCATCACCTTCTTGCAAAGGACACTCGGCTTCATCACTATTCGAATAAGCAAGATATGGGTCATCTTGCTCATAAGCATTGTCTTCAGTGGGGCCATCCATTTGACCTTCCAGGTACAGTGGGTGTGGTACTTGGTGTTAGTATGAATCTTTTGTCGAAGTGTACGAAAAAAGACCACTTTAGCTACGCATAAATTATAGCCCTAACATCAAATACTTAGCGCCAATATCTTCGGATACTGGGTTAGTTGATCGAGACAAATCTTGCAAAAAACCAGATCTATGCATAGAAAGAGATTAAGCAGTAAAAAGAAGGGTTTGCTCCATATATCCAATAGACAAGACAAGAAAAAATTTTTGAAAAAATTTTTGTATTAAGGGCACCTGGGAGGAAAACAAGAAGATATTTCCAATTCTCCTCAATGGGATGGGTTCTTGGAAGTCCTCAGCACTTCAGATCTAGCATTTCTCTCTCCTGTTGGTGTAGAAAACCCAGACAAAGATAGAACTCAAAGGGAGCTCACACAGTAAATAATGGAAAATATGAAAATGATAATGGCTCAAAGTCAGACCAAGAGTTTAGATCCAGAGTGATCTAATAGGCAACAAAAGGTGAAGAATGGTAGGAAAAACCCTCCTATTTATAACAAAATATTGGGTCATTCTAGATCTTAGTGCATGATTAAAATAACATTAACCAAATCTAGATCCACCTTTTATGGAATATTTTATTATATTTGTTGGAGGGAAAAAGTATTTGACTTGGGTAAAATCCCTTTATTTGTGAATAATAAATAAATAAATGATTTATTTATCATTTAAGGAAGTGGTTGAAATATAATCAAATAAATAATGATTTATTTAATTATTTATGGGTGATTTAGTCATATTTAACAAGGAATATTATTTAAATAAGATTTAAATAATTATTCCTAGAAAATAATAAGATAAATAAAGATTTATCTAATTAATTTCTTTGTTTTGGGTTAAACATGACGAGGAATAATAATTAAATTATTGTTTAATTAATTATTCCTTGAGGAAAATCAAACCAATATAGGTTTGTTTAATATTTCCTTTTGGGGTTTCCTGTTTAGACCATAAACAACCTAATAAATGTGTTTTATTAAGTTATTTTACATAGTGAAAGAAATTTTACTTAAGGTAAAATTGGTCTTACATGGTGTACTTGGGTCCATCAACGTGATGGGATTGAATGACCAAAAATGTTATGTGATTGCCCCCAGGCGTCACAGTGTTAGGAGAAAATCGTATGGTAAAATGCGATTGTAAAATAAATGGAGCATCAAAAGAGAATAGGAGAGAGAGAAATGTAAGGTAGACATATGTGCAGAACTATACACAGGAGATGAGACTTCGATTGTAAATCTATTTTTATGTGAAGTGCAGTAGCACAGAGCGGCCGGGGGAACGCATGCCTGCTGCGTGAGACAAAGTACAAAAGAATAGTGTGTCAGTAAACAAGGGGCCCCTGGGGTGACTTGGCATAAGCATGGGCTTGAGATAAAAATACAATGAGGCATCACATACATGCGTAGGATAATAGCCGGGTAAATACAATAATATGCAGTACATGAGATATAAATACAACCCAAATGCCCTAGGAAAGGCTAAAAAATCAGCTTATACATGCAAATCAAAGAGGTGCTGCAAGCGGCTAAGGCCGACATCATCAAATATATGGAGCTACATCAAGGGCTGCAATGAAGAGGTCATCCGGGCATGTGGGGGGCTACCTGCAAGGCCACCCCCTCATGAGGGCTGAGACATCTCCCATGCAGGAATCATAAAGGGGTTATTCTGGCATCAACACGCTGAACCATCGAGCATCAGGATCTCGTCTGTCACGAAGGCCTGAGTTAGGAAGCAATGGTCAAAGGGTAATGAGAAATCCCTTTGCTTGATTAGAAACCTTAGGAACAGAGTGGAATACGGAACAAGGTACACGCCACTGGGCTTGTCTTTTTAGGAATGAATAAGTAGTGTGTGACAGAGATCCATATAGGCAGAGGCAATAAAGTTCTCAACAAGGCTAAGCAGAATAAAATAGTCTGACGGTGACGGACCCAATACTAATGATGAGTGAGATAGAGTTGAGTAACAAATAAGACCTTCCTTGCTAGAGCATAAAAGGCATGAATGACATGGCATCGACTGACATAGTATCATAAGGGATAGGGGACAGTGGGACTGAAGGCCATAATGTGCGACACAAGAGAGAGACCAAGGAATGAAGGATGGAGGACTATAGCAGGGTACAAAGGGACTCGGGATAGACTCCATGAATGTGATGATGAATCAAATTGGATGCTCTAAACAAGGGCGACTCGATGGTGCTGCCACACAGTAAAGGTCCAATGGGGGACCATGAAAACATGAGTACAAGATGGTAACTCACGACGAACATCAACACGAGCATGGATAAGTATGGAGGCCAAATGGTGCCCCTAGTATGAGTGTTGCAAGTGAATAAATTCGATTTTGAGGAGGGTTATGGTTGAGGGGCATAGGTGCCCCCAAGCATGGTGTGGTCATGCCAAAATGTATTTAGAAAAAGGGGAATTTAAACACATTTTAATGACGTGGTGTGCCATTTGTTTTTGTTATGGTTATGCAGTTTGAGAAAGGAAATGGAGGATTACCAATCTCTTTTAGTATTGCATATATGAAGCAAATGGACTTTAGTTTTCAGGTTGGCATACCTGGTGTCACTATCCCAAAGAGAGGATTTGGAGATAATGAACTGATGCTCTCCTAGAAAACCCATAGTTTGGTCAACAACAATGTCTAAGAGATTGGGTTGCTGATGGAAGATGAGGGAACGATAAGGGGTATCATCCCTAGAGTGATCTGAAGTGATATGGGACTCTAGAGGTTCTTAAAAATGTGGAAGAATAATGGTACTAAAGTCAACACGACCAGATCCACTAGGAGAGTTTTGGAGAATTTCTTCTCCTGGTCTCTCGAATATGGGTGCCCCCTTACCCAAATATTTGGTTTCAATGTAATGGCCACAAGGTGCATGTGGTTCAAACGTAGGGGTTCGATGTAAGGGGGGATAGATAAAGTCAGGGGTGGAGATTTCATCCATAATGTCGTCATCGTGATAGAAGATGGGGTGACTGGTGGAAGAAAGACCACCTGACATGGCGAAGCTACCTGACTCATCATTATGAGAAGAGAGGTTCACATGCGCATCATCACAAGGAGTGATGGAAAAGTAAGCAGATGAAGGATCTACCGGTGTTGAGCCCAGGGTGATCGCTGAAGGAAGGTCAAGCGAAACAACAGGGGAGGATTCAGAGGGAATGTTCCCCGAGGGTCTCATGGATGATGATAGGTAGAAAATGGTGGATGAAGGCTCCGTCATCTCGACATCAGGAGGGGGAATTTCAATGGGAGCAGTCATGTCTAGTAGTTCTGCCGAAGAAAAATGCGCAAATAGGGGAGAGGTGGACTCATTGCGCTTGGCCTCAAATTGGTGGACCGTGACTAGAGAGGTGCGGAAGTCCTCGAGGTGGGGACAAAGATGGGTGTAATGGCCATGGAGAGCACACAAAGCACAGGGGTGGTTGGTGTGAATAGTCTTGGGGTTATTGATTGCGGTCGCGGAAGGAATAGAGGCTTCCGGGACTGTGGAATCAGGGAACGCGACATTAACCATGGGCTTGAGATGAGGCAAGTCAGGACTTGAATGGGTGGTGTGACCGACAACATCACACAAAGCACAATGGATGGTATGATTTGGAGGCCGAGGAGGGGCAGGGTTTGTTGGGGCAACCTTGTCCTTTGATGCCCCCTTGCGAGCTTTTCCCTTCTTACCCGAAGCGGTCACAATAGGAGGTGGTTCCTGTTGAGGTGACTGAGGCACTGTTGCAGTGGGAGAAGTCCTGGGGACCGGTTGAACCGGGTTCAAAGCAAGATAAGGTTGGGGTTGACCAGGAAAGATTGGGGCTGGAGGATCAAGGTACCAGACGGGAATCCCAAGGGTTAGGTTAGGAAGAGAGAGGGTGGCCATGACAGGTACCGTGTACACTCCTGGTGGGGGAGCTAGGAACGGTATCTGACCAGAGGGGTGATGGGCAGGTGGGACGGTTCCTAAATGGATAAGGCTTGGAGGAACCATTCCAGGAGGATAAAGGGGATCATGACTACTAGCTGCAGGTGAAGGTCTAGGAGCAGGTTGCAGAGAGCGCAGTTGCTGACTAGCCGAAGTAGGTTGCTTGAGAGCAGCCCGAGACGATTACATCTTGCAAACATTGGATGAGCTAGGGTCAGAGACAGGAGGAGGAGGAAGACCAGGGAAGGTTCCAAGAAAAGAGGAGTCTTTGTAGATGCTGAGAGAGACACTGGTCAAGGAATCGACGGTTTTCTTATTGGCTACAGAAGAGATGGTCGTCTCAGGGGAGGTTTGAGACTTTGGCTCATGATAAGTCAACTGGTCGATGGTGACTATATTTCCATTGTGAGGAAAAGACATCTTGCGAAAAACCGTGGATGGGACAGTAGACATGGCATAGGTGTAGCTTCGCCCCAATAGAATGTTGTAATCTAGAGGGGCGTTGATGACTTCGACGTCAACGCAAACAGTCTTGCCCGCAAGGGTGATAGGACAATTACGGAAAAGGCCAATGGGCTGGGAGGCATGGCCATCCCACGCTCGAAGGGTGATCATGGAAGGGGCCAAATCAAGAGATCCAAGTTGCTTCCAAATCGAAGCGGACATCACACAGGTGGATGCCCCCTCATCAATTAGACACTGAGAAACGTTAGCATTCCGGATTTTGACTAGGATTTGGAAGGCTACGGAAGCAGGAAGAGGAGGATGTTCTGATTGATGGGTGTCGAAAACATCAATTGTTCATCAGTAGGATCTACAACACCCATGGCAGATAGTAGAGCCTTCTTTTGAGAAGGGCACGACTGGAGGAGTTCCAATGTAGAAATGGTAGCAGGAGACTGCGCCAAATCATCTACTATGCTATACGAATGAGCAGCTCGAACAGAAGCAGCATTTCGGCATAATGGTCCCTTAGGAATCTGGGTATGAACCTCAAATTTGGGATGAGGGATATGCAAGGGACCATTGGATGTCGAAAGAGGCTCTATAGAACCTTAAGAAGGTGACTTGGGGACAGACGGAGCGAGAGGCTTGGGGTACTGAGGGGCCCGAGTTTGAAGGTTAAGGTCGACGGATGGAGGTGGAGAAGAGTTCATCATGAGGATCTGGTAATTGGAGGAACCAGAGGGGGAAGGTTGAGTGGCCACCTCTCTGTCAGGTGGTTGGGCAGCCACGAATCCTTGCTGGGGGAAAGGATCAGTAAACACAGTCGGTTGAGTAGAGGCCACATTAGGGGGAGCATGAGGGGAGGCATGTTGTCCTCGCAAAGTGGCTTGAGACTCCCACATCTGCCGCATATGTGGTAGAAGGGGACAATCGTGAGTGTAATGACCGTAAACACCACAACACGAACAAGGCATATTTGTGTGAATAGGCCTGTCCGGCATGGGCTGAGTACCCTGTTGCTGGTTAGCAGTGTTAGGGTCAGTACCTTGAGGATTGGGTCCATGAGTACCAGGTGCAGATTTATTTTGATTTCCTTTCCGCCTTCTTTTAGAGGAAGGGGGATTAGTCACGCCCTGCTATGCAAATACTTGCCCTGGAGGGGGCTGTAGGTGCTGTTGCTGGGGTTGAGGAGGCAAGGGGGGTGGAAGTGCAAATGCTGGAGGAGATGGAACACCAGGCTGTGGATAAGGATAATGGTTAGGTTGGGAAACATTGAGGTAAGCAAGAGGTTAGGAAAAAGGATGAGGCATGCCGTATCCTGGATGCATGCTACCTGGAGGGGGAAAGTGCTAGAGGTGCTGGCCCCTCCCGGAGGGAGACCATAGCCCATAGGAGGTTGAGCATACGGATGAGAAAGGGCTCCAACGATACCATCGGCGGAATGAGATTCCCCCGAGGCATTAGCGCCACTGGGCCTAGGGAGGTCAGGAAGGACGGTATAAACATAACCAGACTGAGCGTAGATCATGTCATATTTCAAGGCTATTTGGAGGGCGGCTTCTTCGGTTTGATCGAAATGGGAGGCGACATATTTTCCAATGGGAGGTAAGAGAGTGTGAAGGAACTAGTCCATATAAACCCGATCTTCAAAGGTGGGAGCTCGACATAAGCTCCTTCTTCTCCGCCATTCCTGGACATGAGTGGAAAGGCGGGTTGAAGAGGTTTGACGGAAAGAAGTCAAAAGCTCTGTACTAGTGTCGTATCGGAGAGGGAGATGGAAATAAGATAAAAAGGCTTGGGCAATGGTCGCAAAGGTGGTATGGGAAGAGGTGGCATGGTAAATATACCATTTAGAAGCTTCGCCCGTAAGCATGAGTTGGAACAATCGAAGACGGATGGAATCATCGGTAATAGAATTGGAGGAACACCACATGTGGAAATATCAGACATGGTTGGTTGGATCTTCTCCAGCAAGGCCTTCGAACTTAGGGATGTTGGAGGGGAGCTTGGTTGGCATAGCAGGCCAACCAACATCGTGGCGGATAGGTTCATTGATCAACTGATTGAGATCGGGGAGGCTGAGGCCTGCCATGTAAGGGAGCAAAGGTGCAGCCGAGGTAGTTCCTGTGGCGGTTCCACCAGTAGTGGTCCCGACATTAGGGCCGGGGTTACCGCTAGCGTTAGGCCCTGGACCAGACATAGTGAAGGTGACAGGGGGAGAACCAGAGGTAAAAGGAGAACCCAATGAATCAGAAGAGGAGTCGAAGTGTGGACTCGAAGGAGGACTAACTCGACGACGGCGGGAAGGAGTAGGTCGACCGACCGGAAACTGAGGGTGCAGGCCAAGAAGTCTCCGGGATGTGCGCCTTGGGGGCGCAATGGTGACAACACAAACATGACACAAGGGGAAGAAGAACGACAAACAAAGGCAGGGAGGTGCAGAATCAAGTGATTACAATGTCGTAACAAGGGCAGAAAGGTGCGGTGTCAATTGATGTTACAATGTTTTAAATTCTTTTCCTGGTGGTGTTAACCAGGCTCTTCTTCGCTTAGGGTGAGTGTGTGGCGTGCGTTAATTTTAATTTTTAAACCCAGACGTTTTGAGAGCAAAAGAAAAAGTGTGTTGCGTAACTGAAAATAAATCTGCAGAGAACAATATATAATGCTGAAATAACAGAAAATTAACAGCTAACAATGCATCGATCTAACCCAAAAAGGTGGGTCTCTCAAAAATAGTCTAAAAGAGGGAAAACATCTAGTCAAAACACACTAAAAAGAGGCCAATAGATCTAAGGTCGGGAGGGATAGGGATCTAAAGGAGAAATTTGCTGAAAAGAGGTGCAGAACACAGCCAAGAGGCAGAGGCAAGGTGGCTATAAAAAATGAGGAAATCAGCGAAAAGCAGAAGGGACAAGGAGGAGGCCCTGAAGCTAGATCCAAACATAAATTCAGGAGGTGATTTGAGAGGGAGAGGAGCTGATTAAAAGGGATCTGAAAAGGAGGTATCAGATCTGAACAAGGGGCGGCTGAAACTCTGAAAAATCAGACACCTGAAATAGTTAAAACTCTTCCACCAAAAGTGGAGGGTACTAAAGCCCTAGGGGGCTAGGTTCCCACTTAGATGAGCAAAAAAAATCAGAAACAGGTCTAAACGGGTTGAGACAGAGGCTGGAAAACCCTGACAGAAGCTTCAGAAAAACCCAGAAAAATTGGAGAAAAATAGCAGAAAAACTGGTAGGTCGCAGGTTCTGACCTATTTTCTGTGCAGGTCGCAGATAATGGGCTGAAAAGTGCGACCTCGAGGCTAGGTCGCAGTTTCTGGGCTGAAAAGTGCGACCTGAAGCTCCGGGTGTCCCGGCGGCAGATTTCCGAAAAAGTTGTCGTCTCAGTTGCGGCTGATGTCTGTCACCTGCGCAATAGGTCCAGAAACACGCGGAAGTTAGAAATTTTAATGTTTTAGGGTTTTATAGGTGAAAAAAAACATAAAAATAGGAAAAACAAAAAGCTGAAAAGAAACCCTAGGGTCTGAAGTAGCTGGATATGCAGGAATATGAAAAACGACAGCGGTCGTAATTGAAAACCCGTGTGGAGTCGCCAGTTGTTAGTATGAATCTTTTGTCGAAGTGTACGAAAAAAAGACCACTTTAGCTACGCATAACTTATATCCCTAACATCAAATGTGGTACCAATATCTTGAATCTGCAGTTAGTTGCTAAAGACAAATCACTGCAAAAAATCAGGATCTATGCATAAAGAGACATTAAGCAGTAAAAATAAGGTTTTGCTCCATACATCCAATAGACAAGACAAGAACAATATTTTTTGAAAGAATTTTTTTTATTAAGGGCACCTGGGAGGAAAACAAGAAGGTGTTTCCAATTCTCCTCAATGGGATGGGTTCTTGGAAGTCCTCAGCACTTCAGATCTAGTATTTCTCTCTCTTGTTGGTGTAGAAAACCGAGACAAAGATAGAACTCAAAGGGAGCTCACACAGCAAATAATGGAAAATTTGACAATGATAATGGATCAAAGTCAGACCAAGAGTATAGATCCAGAGTGATCTAATAAGCAACAAAAGGTGAAGAATGGTAGAATAAACCCTCCTATTTATAACAAAATATTGGGTCATTCTAGATCTCGGTGCATGATTAAAATAACATTAACCAAATCTAGATCCACCTTTTATGGAATATTTTATTATATTTGTTGGAGGGAAAAATTATTTGACTTGGGTCAAATCCCTTTATTTGTAAATAATAAATAAATAAATGATTTATTTATCATTTTAAGGAAGTGTTTGAAAGATAATCAAATAAATAATGATTTATTTAATTATTTATGGGTGATTTAGTCATATTTAACAAGGAATATTATTTAAATAAGATTTAAATAATTATTCCTAGAAAATAATAAGATAAATAAAGATTTATCTAATTAATTTCTTTTTTTTGGGTTAAACATGACCAGGAATAATAATTGAATTATTGTTTAATTAATTATTCCTTGAGGAAAATCAAACAAATATAGGTTTGTTTAATATTTCCTTTTGAGGTTTCCTGTTTAGACCATAAACAACCTAATAAATGTGTTTTATTAAGTTATTTTACATAGTGAAAGCAATTTTACTTAGGGTAAAATTGGTCTTACATGGTGTACTTGGGTCCATCTAATGACAGTAGGTTAGATGACCAAAAAATGTTGTAACACCTGGTCTTGTTGTTCCTTACGCTCTCTTTGTAGTATTTTCGGGGGTGGCTTTCTATATTGCAGATTGTAACCCCTGTTTGGAGCGTTCTGGAATGTTTTAGAGGATGAATTCTTAGCTTCAAGTTCAAGCTTCACCAGCTTGCTTGAAATATTTTTAATCATTTTATTCATCTTTTCAATTTTACTTTCAGTTGTTTCTCTGTCTTGGCCAGATGTAGATACCTATTCTTTTCCTCTTCTTCTTGCATCTTGATCTGATCTCCCCTTTGATTTTCCCGTGGAGGCGAAATTGGCCTCCAACTCTAGTGCATCAGTCTGGGCATCATCTAGGGTGGCAGACTTCCTTTCTCTTAGAGAGAACCCAAATTCTGAATCGAAAGCTGCTACAAACACTAATTTAGCAGCTGTCTGATGAGGTTTAATTTCAGCTGGAAGGCTTGAGTATAATTTTTTGAACCTCTTAATGAACTCTGGCACTCCATAATTATGCCTTTTCCTGAGTGCATTGAACTTGGTGAGACAGTACCCATGGTATTTTTTCTCTCCCCATTTTCCGATGAAAGAATTTTCCATCTCTGTCCAATTAGTGATAGAACGGTCTCCCAAAGTCTTAAACCATTTTTTGGCTTCTCCATCCAGGGATTAAACAAATAGTCTCAAGACCACATCTAGATGTTCAACATTAAATTTTTCTGCAAAGGCATAGAAAACTTCAAGATGTTTCTAAGTTTCGATCTTATTTTCCCCACTGAAACGAGGTAAGACTTTCAGATAATCTTGAGGCACATCATTTAAGACCTAAGGTAATGCCAGGGGGGCATATTTGTTTAGTAAGAAGCCTGAGACAACCATCGGGGGTTGTGGAGGTGGTGGGAGAATCTGATGAGTGAGAGGAGGTGGTGGAAGCGAGGTATGTATAACAACTGGTATGTATTGAACAGAGGCTTGTGGTGATGATGGGAAATTTGGACTGTTAACAGTAGACACTTCTGTGTCTTCCTTTAATTCTTCAGCTTCAAGAGTGGGATGAATAAAGAAACTGGTGGTATCTATAGATTCAGCTTCGTCTTTAACTTGAATGTTTCCCAAGGAAGGATTATCTGCGAAGTAATCAAGGTTTCCTACGGTGGAATCAGGGCCTTGATCTTGGGCTATTTGGGAAGAGGAGGATGGAAAATCTTCCAAAGAGAATTTAGGAATCTCTGTATGAACTGTCTGTCTTTCCCTCCAACCCCTCTTATGTAAAATATTCTCTGGGTTAGACATTGAAGGTGTCTTCGACTGATATGTAATTGACCTCAGATGTGGCTTTCGGGAAGCCAAGACTACAAATAGGTTTATCTTATAATTGACAGTGGAGTTGCTAATGTGAGGAATATATAACTCTCAACTCTTCTTGCTCACCTGTTCTGAAGAGTAAATAAAGATTTTTTCGAGGCCCAGGGATTTATCTTTTCTCAAATTCGTATCCCTGGCAACGATGCCCGAAAGATGTTTTAATTCCTAGAGACAGCCTTGAGTTGTGAAAGACCAATGCCTAGGACATATTAATTAGCAAGGAGCATATAGTTTAACTTGTGAAGGTTGTCCAGAAAAGGGCTCTCATGCTATCATGTATAAACAGGAAGGTTTGATTAAAATGGAACCAAAACTCTCAAAAATTTAGCACAACGAAAGTAGTATTGCAGAGGCAAAGTGTGAACTTTGATATAAAATGTATCCGACAATTTTAAGATAGCTTTCTGTAAAGGGGGCTGGATTCTAAAATGGTTCATAGAGGTAAATAATCAGATATCAATAACTTTGTAATAAAATTGGAAGGATACTAACTGTTATAGAAACGAGATCTAGAAAAAAATATCAACATGTATTGGGCTTATATAGTAACAATAATCCATACATGAAAATAACTTTTAAAGATAACATTTCATTGCTGCTAATACCGGAAAAATTATGGTAGAAGTAAAAGGTGAAACAACATATCATGCCTGAGCCATATTTAAAGCGCTAGACAAGTTTTAGCATGAGTATCGACAATGATAAATTCATACCAAGACATGTGAGCACTCGCATTCCAGAATAAGATATAGGAAATGTGAATGTAAACGAAAAGAACATTTAAGCTATAAAACACAAGAGAGAGAGTTACAGATTGTGAAGTATTAAGACCAGAATCCCCAATAAAGATGAAACTCCTTATCACTGACACCCAATGGGCTCTTCAACTTTTATATCAAAATTTCAACAAAATGCATACAGAGTTCTTTTTTGGTGTGTTCTTCTGAAAATCTGGAACCTCTTTTTCGTCTTAGTTTACTGCTTATATATAATTACAAGAATATATGTGGGAAGATATTTTGGGAAAATATCTTCTCCGCGTGCTAGTGAGCAGTTTCAGGTCTTAATCAAAAATAACAAAATTCATGATGAGGGAGAATGCTTCTCACCATTTACAATTAGGCTCATGGCCATTTCAAAACAAAATATAAAAATTGTTCCAACATAAAGTAAATGCAAGAGTGAAATATGAATTCCACTCAGAACATGAAAGTGAAAATAAAAGTAAAAACTAAAGGCCACAAGGGCTGAATCATGAGTTAACAATATTCACTGATGAGAAGGGGTCGAAGCCGTGACTAAAATAGGCGGCGGGACATTTGCAGAAGAGCTGGCTAACAGGCTAGCATAATTTGTGCACCTCTGCCAGGTGTCTACTGCAGGTTCGGGCATTGCTGTGAAACATTATTCTCTGATGTAAGCGTCCGTAAGTTCATCGTATTTTGCATCGGCAGAAATTTTATGTTTCACTTGGTGTAGGAGTGCAAACTCTTTACCGAGGACGGTAACTATAGTTTTAGGTTTGAGCCGAGTGGATTTCTCAGAAGGTATATCGGTTTGATTCATTACCTCTTTCCGACTGGCCTCGTACACTGGTAATGCCTGTAGTAAGGCGTGGGTGGGCTCCCAGCATGATGGGAGTCCCGCGAATGTTATCTCAGCCCAATCCATCTCGAACCGTTCTAAACTGGCCACCACTTTCTCTAAGGCATTCCAAGCTATACTACGAGAAGACTCCTTTTCTATTACCTTTTTGCACTCCACGGCTTCCTTGAACCTGCTTTCAATACCTTGCTTTACCACGTCCTCTGGTTTTAATTATTTCAAGAAATAAATATACCTTTTTTCACTTTAAACTCTGTTGGATGCATTGGTATTTCCTTCGTGAAGCTTCCTTCTAAGAAGGCACACAACTGACTTCATTTCCTCGACAACATTTAAAAATTTCCAACGCCTTTTCACCTCTGTGATGATCTCAGCCCAGATAAATTGTCTGGCATCCAGGAGGGTAATATTTCCTTTCATGCGACTTGTGAGCTCACTGATGGTTTTTTCATGTTGCGCCTTTTCTTGTTTCCCCTCCTCGATTTCTTTCTACATAGCGTTAATCTTCTTGGAATTCTTGGCAAGTAGGGCTTCAAGCTCACTGATCCTTTGACGCGCTGTTGAGACCTGTTTTTTCCCTGCATCGATTATGGCCAGTGCAGTGGTTAACTGCTTAGAAAGTGAACTATTCCCTTCTAGGGCGGGTGGAGTGCATACATGAGTGTCCCAGGTTATCTGCAGTTCGTTCATCTTTCCCTGCAGAACGACCATTTCTCCCAAAATATTTTCTTTCTCCTCCCTCTCCTTTGCAAGAGAATCGGACAAGCTTGACTTGTCCTTTTCTGCCTGGACTAGCTTATATGTCTGCACATGGTGAGAGCCCCGTATATTTACTTTACGTTTTAACGCTGCAACCTCCTTCTACAACTCCTCAATAAGACGACTCTGGGGGTCGAATTACCTCTTTCTTTCCCTTTTATCACCTCCTAGAGAGTGTGTATGTTGTTTGTGAGTGCGTGGGAGTTGATCTTCTCTTTTCTGAAATTCTCCAGTACTTGGCTATGTTCACTCTGCAATTTTCTCAGAGTAATGGAGAGCCGCATCACTTCATCCTTGAGCATGTAACCGAAGCACTGAAATAAGTTGCATTTGTCAATTGTTGGAACCTGTGACATATCGATTGCTATCTCCAACACCCTGTAGCTGGTGATACCAGCCTCTAGGTTCAGAATGGCCTCAGTCATAGCCATTAATAGTTGCTCAGTATCCAAATTTATCGCAGATGAAAACCTGGTGTGGTATTTTTCCACATACCCTTCTAGCTCGGACCGGTGCTTATCTTTGATTTCTATATTCCTCGTCTTGCCCTCGCTTGCGCCCTGAGAGATGCTGACTGTAATGGCTTGTGAAACTTCTGAGAAGTCATAAGAGGTAGTACTATCCCGTAGCACCTTGATTCCTAATTTTCCCTGTCGGGCTTCCCATACGGTATTTCATCCTGGAGCAATAGTTCATCTCCGATAACCTCTACTTCACTGGTCCCTTTTTTTTGTCTTTTGAAAGGGTGAGCACCCTCTCCTGATGCACCCACCTCCTCCACCTATTCCTTACCAGCTTCTCTGGTTGAAGCGGTATCTGCTTTTTCCACCATTGTAGATTAATCAGTCTCCATCTACGAAAGCAAAGGCCAGTTTTCAAGATTAGCTCGCCATTCAATGAAAGGCCTTGTTTCATACATATAAGGGGTTGATTTATTCTTCTTCCTTCTGTTAGAAATGATGCCCTTCGGATCATAGGGCCACTCTTTCCCTTGTCTCAAATCCATGTCTTGAAGCAGCTTTTCCACCACAGGAAGGGCGTGCCTTGAATTAGCAACAAAAGGGCCAATGGTTGTGGGAAGCTTGAGTATAAACCCCTTTTTTGCAGGGAGGAAGTGAAGTTGGCCAGCTTTTAGGGTCTTTCGGAGGTATTCCAAAGCCTAAATCTGCCGAGCAGGAAAAACTCGAAATTGATAGGGAGGGACTTCGGCTCCATAAACCCTGATTTCAATGTAATTATCAAAAAGGTACTAGTCCCCAGTGCTTTGAGCTTCACTGTACTGCAACCATTTCCTCATTTTAGGAAAAACCCTAGGCAGAGGGGAATCATGGATGATAGTATAAGCTATGGGTATGAATTCATTCAGGAAACTTGAGTAGCCCACCCCATTGGCCAACTGATGCGTTGCGGGACTCCAATAAAAAATTGGTCGTGGCTGAGAATTTATCTTTTAAACCTTATCTAAGCTCAAACCCTCAAATTAATCAGCATGCTGAAAGAGGAAAAGATAAAATACCATGGAAAAAAGTGAAAACGACTCGAGTTTGAGAGCTCCTGGAACTGAGTTTGAATGGTGGAGGCCAGAAAACCAGGAATATGTAAAATGACCCCAGGTTGAGACATTAACCACAGAAAAGCTACGCATTCTTTCGAGGCTCGCCCAAAACCTTCCACAGCCAGGAGACCTACAATAAAAGCAAGGATAGGCTCGACGTCTTCCTTGAATAAGGTCATAGGTACTGAATCTGTGGTGGGAAGAGCTATGAAATGGGATTTGGTTAACGTGGCGATGAAATCGCTCTGTTGTCTCCAGGGCAGTTTTGAAAACTGATGAGACAGTGTTATTTAATTAAAACAGACATAGCTCGAACTGGTGGGAAAACAAAGGGCTTTTCTGATGGTTTCAGGAGAAACAATGAATATTTTGTTCCCCTGAGCTTAGAGGAACATGCCCCGATGTTCATCATAAGTTTCCTGGAGCCAACAGATGAATTCGACCACTGGGTATACTGCAGGGGTTATTTTATGATACAGACCAGACAAAATGACACGGAATTTATCTTTGTTTTCCACATGCTTCCTAAAAAGTTCAGGCTTGACGTTGTTAATGGGAAATGGGTATTGCAGGTCACGAATGTTGGCTTGCAAGTCTATGAACGGTTCAAGCCCTGGGACAGCCCTGGACTCATGGGCTTGGGGAGTTTAGGGCTCTAATTTCTTGGTGGTGACCTTACCCATGACCATCATACAAACCCAAAACACAATAAAAAGGAAACGAGATGGAATGAAAGGGATGGAATACCTGAGAAGTAGAAAATTGCTCGAGAAAGTGACGCAGGGGTACTAACAATGACCGGGCAGACCTGGTACTGGGCGCCCACTTTTTCTTATACAGTAGTCAAAAAATGGAGAGTATTTACCACAGTAAAAGATGGAAGACAGTTATATAGGCCCGAGGCAACTTGGGAAAAGAAGGTGGGGTAAAACGAGTAGGGCTGACGTCCTAAGGACACTGACTATGAGACATGCGGCATAAGGGGATTGGGTGTTAGACTTTGTTAGGTGAATACCGCGTGTCGGGTTAAATACCGGTACTAGCCTTGGTACCAGTTGTCCTAAAAAATTACCTTACCTTTATATCATGGTGACAACTGTACCTCAGAACCTGGCCCTCGAAGGACGCGAGGTGAATTCCGTGATAGCTCTAAAGCCCATGCCCTTTTCTCCGTAAAGAGCTTACCTCATGTCATATGCCTTAACACATCATCGGGATTTCGGGGGGGTGGGGCGTGGCGAAGCTCTGCCTTATCCCTCTCATTTGTGACCCCCCCGAAATGGTGCTTGCAAACTTCATTTATGTGTATATAGAATATGCGTGGGCCTCGCCATGTATCTACTTCCTCTGCACCTTTTAAACCTTCGTGTTATTTAGATTCATGCTTTTAACATATTCCTGCTTCATTATAAAGTGCTCTTACCATCTTTTCGCATATGACTCATCTTAATTTTATTTCTCCTTCACAAACTTTGGAACTCTTAGCCATCTAAATGTTGTCAGGTAATCTTCTCCTCATGACCTTTATCAAAATATTAAAGGTGAACGATATAATCAATAGGTGGTTTACTAAGTTATTTTCATAGTGAAATCAATTTTACTTAGGATAAAATTGGTCTTACATGGTGTACTTGGGTCCATCTAATGATGATAGGTTAGATGACCAAAAAATGGTGTAACAGGTTGCCCCCTAGCGTGCGAGCGTTAGGAGCTAATCGTATGACCAAAGTACGTTGTAAGAACTCAATCACTAGACATCGAAGGGGAAGTCAAAGAGAGAGAAGTATAAGGTAGACCAAAGTGCTGAAAGAACTAGACCCTGAGGAGGCGAGACCTACAGGTGCGACAAGTCTCTTTGATGAGTGAGTACCTATTCTACAGGTGGCGGGGGAGGCATACCTATTCCCGCCGAGGAAATGTACAAACAATAAGGCGTCTGGAAAACCACGGGACTGACCAATATAGAACATGCTAGCATAAACATGAGTCAGATAAACAACACGATAATGAATCCAACATACATATTGTGCCTGGGATAACAGCCAGGACTTGTAAAATGATATTTGAGTACATGAGAGATAAATGCAACCCAAATGCCCCTGAACACAGGAAAGGGCTCTGAAAATCTGACTGATATATGCAAACAAAAAGGCGCTGCAAGCGGCTGATACTGACATCAACAAATGTATGGAGTTGCATCGAAAGCTGTAATGAAGAGGTGATCTGAGTGTGTGGGGGTCTACCTGTAGGGCCACCCCCTCATGAGGGTTGAGACATCTCACACACACCTGGGAATCACCGATGTCAACTGCTGCATCATTGAACCATCGAGTATATGAATCTCGATCATGCTGAAAGGAGCTGGAGCTGAGAAACAATCAAGTCAAAGGGAAATAAGGAGTCCCTTTGCTTGATCTGAGGCACTGAACAAGAGTGGAAGTTGGAACCAAGGTACACCACCCTCTAGACCTGTCTTCTAGAATGAATGAGATGATGTCGAAAGAAGGAGGTCCACCACAGGTTAGTAAATAAGGGATCCTAAACTAAGGCACGAGAGAAAATAGTAGAGTGACTGACAGAATGACACTAATGACGATGATGAAATGGGGGGACTGAGTAGCGAATGAACGACTTCCCTTGTTAGAGAATAAATGGCATGGATGACCTGGCAACAACTGACACAATATCATGAGGGATAGGGGACAGTGGGACCGAAGGACATAGTGTGTGACATGAGAGAGGGACCAAGAAATGAAGGATGGAAGACTATAGCAGGATGCAAAGGGACTCGGGATAGATTCCATGAATGCAATGATGACTCATCTCGGATGCTCTAAACAAGGGTGACTCGATGGTGCTGCTACACAGAAAAGGTCTAATGAGGACCATACAAACATGAGTACAAGATGGTAACTCATGACAAAAGTTTACATGAGCGTGGACAAGTATGGAGGAAAAGTGGTGCCCCCACTACGAGTGTTGCGAGTGAAGAAATTCAATTTTGAGGAGGGGTGAAGTGATGCTTCATGGAAAAAATGTGTCCTGGTGGAGTATCAAGTCACTAAAAAGTAACAGATACCCATTTGAGGGCTCGGTGGGAAATTTCCAATGGTATAGACGGTTCGTCAAACTAAGCTACGATTTGGCCACAGCAGGCGAAAGAAAAATCAGGGGTTTTCTTTTAATAAGGAATTTTGCCTCCAAATTCACTCATTTGCAGGTGAAGCTGTGGTGAATGTAGTGGGGAGAGAAGGCCATAAATATTGCGGTGATCATAGCAGACAAACTAACCATTGGAATTGATATCTATCAGTTGCAAGTAAGAGGCCTATTCCTACTCTTTCATTTCAGTGGATGAAAGTTCAATTTAGGTAACCAGAGCTCATGAACAGGCCAGGTCACACTTTTGGGGGTCTGTTCTAGAACCTGGGTAGTAGGTACTGGGCAGAAAACTGCAACCTGTCCTAGGAAATGACTCGAAAAGCACAACCTGTCAGAGAAAGGGCGTTTCAGTGTTGTTTTTGGCTGAGATCTAGGATTTTTATGGTTGAGGGGTATAGGTGCCCCCAAGCATGTTGTGGTCATGCCAAAATGTATTTAGGAAAAAGGGGAATCTAAACACATTTTAATGATGTGGTGTGCCATTTGTTTTCATTATGGTTCTGTAGTTTGAGAAAGAGAATGGAGGATTACCAATCTCTTTTGGTAATGCATATATGAATCAAATGGACTTTAAGTTTCTAGATTGACATACATGGTGTCACTATCCCAAAGAGAGGATTTGGAGATATTGAACTGGTGCTCTCCCAGAAAATCGCAGGTTGGTTAACAACAATGTCGAAGGGATTGGGTTGTTTATGTAATATGAAGGAATGATGAGGGGTATCATCCCTAGAGTGATCTGAAGTGATATGGGACTCTAGAGGTTCCTCTAAATGTGGAAGAATAATGGGACTAGAGTCGACACAACCAGATACACTAGGAGAGTTGTGGAGAATTTCTTTGCTTGGTTTCTCAAATATGGGTGCCCCCTTACCCAAACATTGGGTGTCAATGTAATGGCCACAAGGTGTATGTGGTTTGAATGCATGGGTTTGATGTAAGGGGGGATAGATAAAGTCATGGGTGGTGACTACTTCCATAATGTCGTCATCGTAATGGAAGATGGGGTGACTGGTGGAAGAAATACCACCTGACGCGACGAAGCTACCTGACTCGTCATCATGAGAAGAGAGGTTCACATGTGCATTGGCACAAGTGGTGATAGAAGAGTAAGCAGATAAAGGATCTACTGATGTTGAGCCCAGGGTGATCGCTAAAGGGAGGTCAGGTGAAACATCAGGGGAAGTCTCCAAGGGGACTTCCACCGAGGGTGTCATGGATGATGACAGGTAGAAAATGGTGGACGAAGGATCTGTCATCTTGACATCAGGACGGGGAATGTCAATGGGAGCATTCGTGTCCTCTGGTTTTTCCAAAGCAAAACACGCAAAAAAGGGAGCGATGGACTCGTTGTGCTTGGCCTTAAATTGGCAAATCGCTTCCAAAGACGAGCGGTACTCTTCAAGGCGGGGACAAAGGTGGGTATAATGGGCATGGAGATCACACAAAGCACAGGGGTGATTGGTGTGAATAGTATCTAAGCTCCTGATTGTAGTCACGGAAGGGAAAGATGTTTTCAGGACCATAGACCTAGGGGATGTGACATTAACCATGGGCTTAAGATAAGGCAACTCCGGACAAGTATGGGTGGCATGACCGACAACATCACACAAAGAACACTGGATGGTATTCTTTGGAGGCCGAGGGGGGGCAGGTTTTGTTGGGGCAGCCTTGTCTTCTGATGCCTTCTTGAGAGCTTTTCCCTTCTTACCCAGAGTGGTCACAACAGGAGGTGGTTCCTATTGAGGTGGCTGAGGCACTATTGCAGTGGGAGAAGTCATGGGGATGGGTTGAACTGGGGGTCAAATCAAGATAAGGTTGGGGTTGACCAGGTGGGGTAGCAGCTGGAGGATCAAGGTATTAGATGGGAATCCCAAGGGTCAATTTAGGAAGAGAGAGGGTGGCCATGAGAGGTACCGTGTACACTCCTAGGGGAGGAGATAGGAAGGGTATCTGACCAGAGGGGTAATGGCCAGGCGGGACGGGTCCTAAATGGTTAATTCCTGGAGGAACCATTCTAGGAGGGTAAAAAGGCTCATGGATACCAGCTGAAGGGCCAGGAGGAGGAGGTCTAGAAGGCTGAATCGAAGGGCTAGGAGTAGGTGCAGGGGGCAAGGAGACTGCTGACTAGCCGAGGCAGTCCGCTTGAGGGTAGTCCAAGACGATTGCATCATGAAAAAATTCAATGAGCTAGGATCAGAGATGGGAGGGGGGAGACCAGGGAATGTCCCAAGAAATGAGGAATATTTGGAGACTCCGGATGAGACATGGGTCAAAGGATCGACAGTTTGCTTATTGTCCACCGAAGAGATGGTGGACTCAGAGGAGTTCTAAGACTTCAGTTCGTAATATGTCAACTAGTCAATGGTGACTATATTTCCATTATGAGGGAAGAACATCTTACGGTGAACTGTAGATGGGACAACAAACATCGCATAGGTGTAGCTATGACCCAATAGAATGTTGTAATCTAAGGGGGCATCTATGACTTCTACGTCAATGAAAACAATCTTACCCGCAAGAGTAATAGGAAAATTGCGGAATAAGCCAATGGGCTGGGAGGCGTGGCCATCCCACGCTCGGAGAGTTATCCTGGAAGGAACCAACTCAGGTCATATGAATTGCTTCCAAACCAAAGTAGACATCGCACAAGTGGATGCCCCCTCGTCAATAATGCACCGGGAAATGTTGTCATTTTGGATCTTGATTGGGATTTGGAAGGCGACGGAAGCAGGGAGAGGAGGATGTTCTGACAGGTCAACATCAAAGACAATAAATCGATCATCAGAAGGATCTATAGTTCCCATGGCAGATAGTAGAGCTTTTCGTTGTGAAGGGCACAACTGGAGGAGTTCAGGTGTTTAAATGGTAGTAGGATATTGCGCCAAATGATCTACTATGTTATACGAATGGGTAGCTTTTCCAGAAGCAGCATTTAGACATAGTGGTCTTTTAGGGATCTTGGTTTGAACCTCCACCTTAGGCTAAGGGATTTACAAGGGACCATTAGGTGTCGAAAGAGGCTCTGTAGAGACCGAAGGAGGCGACTCGGGGACAGACGTAGTAGGAGGCTTGTTGTACTGACGGGACCGAGTCTGAAGATTGATGTCTATAGTTAGAGGTTGGGCAGAGTTCATCATGAGAACCTGGTAATCGGAGGTACCAGATGGAAGAGGTTGAGTGGCCACCTGTCCTTCAGGTGGTTGGGTAGCCACAAATCCCTGCTATGCATCCACCGGCTCCTGAGGGGGCGGTGGCTATTGTTGCAGGGGTTGAGAAGGCAATGGAGGAGAAGGTGCTAACGTTGGAGGAGATGGAGCACCAAGCTGCGGATACAGATAATAATGAGGTTGGGTAACAGTGTGGTAAATAGGAGGTTGGGTCAAAAGAGGAGGCATTCCGTATCCTGGATACGTGCTACTGGGAGGGGGGAAAGTGTAAGAGGTGTTGCCCCCTCCTCCCCATGGAAACCATAGCCCATGGGAGGTTGAACGTATGGATAAGAGAGAGCACCAACGATACCATCGGTGGCGTGAGGTGCCCCCAGTGCGTTGGCACCACCGGCTCTGGGAAGATCAGGTAGAACGATATAAACATAACCTGACTGTGCATAGATCAGGTCATATTTTAATGCCATTTGGAGGGAAGCTTCTTCAGTTTGAGGAAAATGCGATGTGAAATCTTTTGCGATAGGAGGCAAGAGAGATCTAAGGAACCATTCCATGTAGACATGGTCTTAAAAGGCAGGGGATTGACATAGGATCCTTCTTCTCTGCCATTCTTGGACATGATCAGATAGGCGGGTCGCAGATGATTGACGAAAAGAAGTAAAAAGTTCGATACCACTGTCATAATGAAGGGGAAGTTGGAAGTAAGACAAAAAATCCTGGGCAATAGTCGCAAAGGTGGTATGAGAGGAAGTGGCCTAATCAACATAACACTTAGAAGCTTCACCTGTAAGCATTCATTGGAACAACTGAAGATGGACAGAATCATTGGTAATGGAGTTAGACGAACACCACATGTGGAAAGATCGAATATGATTTGAAGGATCTTCTCTAGCAAGGCCTTCAAACTTTGGGATGTCTGAAGGGAGCTTTGTTGGCATAGCAAGCCAACTAGTGTCATGGTGTATAGGGTCATTTATCAACTGATCAAAATCAGGGAGGTTGAGGCCTACCATGAAAGGGAGCAAGGGTGTAGCCGGGGTAGTGTCCGTTGCGGTCCCACTGGTGGTATTCCCAGCCTAAGGGCTAGGGTTACCACTAGCAGAAGGTCCTACACTAGACATGGTGAAGGTTTCAAGAGGAAAATCGAAGGCGGAATGAGAAGGAGAACCCAAAGGAGCAGAATAAGAGTCGGTGTGCGGACTCGGTGGGGGACTAACTTGAACCCTACGGGGAGGAGTAAGTCTTCCTGCCCAAAACTGAGGATGAAGGCCAAGAAATCTCCAGGATAAATGCCTTGGTGGTGCAATGGTGATGACACAAACATGGCACAAAGGAAAAAGAGACCAACAAGGGTAGGGAGGTGCAGGATCAAGTGATTACAATGTCAAAACAAGGGCAAAGAGGTGTAGGATCAAATGATTTCAATGTTTTTAGAGTCTATGCTTGGAAATGTTAACCAAGCCCTTTTTCACTTAGGGTGTGTGTGTAAAAGTGTGTAAATTTTAATTTTTAAACCCAGACATTTGTAGAGAAAAAATAAAAAGTGTGTTGTATAGCTGTAAATAAACCTACAAATGACAGTATATAGGCCTACAAAACAGAAAATAAACAGCTAATAATGCAATAATTTAAACCCAAGGAGGTGGGTCTCTCAACAAAAAATATATAGGTGAGTAAAAAATAATCAAAACACACTAAAAAGGCTAATAGATGTTGGCAATATGATGCAGAGTGTTGTCCTTGATGGCAACCTACTTGATAAAGTTGATGGCAACCTACTTGATGAAGTTGTCCTTGATGGAAACTGACTTGTCCTATTTGTTAAGTGTAAGTCGGGGATGACTACGGGCGGTTCGGATGTACGGAGGGGAATTCTGTGGGGCCGAGCAATGATGAAAATGGTATGTCACAAAGCATGCACACGGGTTTGTAAAGGCAAAGTAGCGTATATGCCGGAAATGTACGTGGCAAGTCGTGTGACTATACCTGCCTCCAAAATTAGAATACCAAGGGCATTACCATGGTTTGGCACAGTGGCCAGCGTTGTATGGTTTATTTGATTACGTACAAATACCATCGGAAGTTGTGTGGTTTTGGCTCATGGTATTGATAAAGGCTAAAAATATATAAGGAGAAGAAGATCATAGTGCAAGGGTGTGCATGTGTCTGGGTATTGAATGAATACTTCACTTTGAAGGATATCTGCATGGAATGGGTTACAGTTCATTAATAGATTTGAACATATAATGCACCTATGAATACAATGATGGATGAAGAAAATGATGAAGAGGGATCTCTAGATCTGAAATGACCATGTATTGTCTATATCTGTTTATGAAATGTTTAGATCTGTGATCTGGCGATTCTTTGCTGAAGTAAAGGAGGAGATCTGAGTTATCTATTTTGAAGAGCTGCATAGTCCTAAAAATTGCGGATCTATCGCGAGGTTCGCTTCAAAGCGCGTGCATACGCGGTTAGTTTCGAGAAAAAGCGTGTATGGAATATGGGGATGGGGGGCTAGTTTTGAAATATGTGCGGAGATGTATGCGCGAGGTTGTTTCTGAAAGCACGTATATACGCAGGTTCAGTGAAGTAAAAGCGCGTATGGAATCTAGGGTTTTGCTGAAGTATGTGGAATGAAATGTCTGATCTGTTTTGCTATTTTACTACTATCTGTCAATGATGTATTTATATAGATCTGGGTTGTTTGAATGTTGATTATGCTGCTAATTATGTTGATTGAAGATCACGTTGTTGGTTTATTGGTTGATGATTCAATGAATGAATTGATGGGTTTATAATTTTCAGTTTGATGTATGTTGAGCTTAAATGTGTGGAGTGGGTCCAGACTGAAAATCTGATGAAAAGTGGCCTACAAGGTATCTTATGTGGAAGCTGGTGGAACCAGTATGAAAATTGATGAAACGTGGTCCATGGTGGTGCTGAGGGTCGAAGCCTTCAGTGAGGGGGTTGTAGCTCCCTTCCAGTGGTAGCTGGTAAACGAGAGCAGGGGGTAGTAGCTCCCTTCCAGGAGAGGCTGGTAAACGAGAACAGGGGGTTGTAGCTCCCTTCCAGGAGAGGCTGGTAAACGAGAGCAGGGGGTTGTAGCTCCCTTCCAGGAGAGGCTGGTAAACGAGAGAAGGTTGTAGCCTTCTGCAGGTGGGTGCCTGCGTGCTGGTATGAGTCTGTGCCAGTACATGGTTGTACGATGTTTTCTTTATAGTAAAATATTGAAGACTGAGATGATGGCAGCAGTGGTTTTCTCCTGACTTGGGTTTCCACCTTAAATCTTGGTGTTCATGTGTGTTGTTTATGTGTGATGGTTTATTCTGTTATTACTGCACATGCTTACTGCTAACTAAACATCTGATGAATAAATGATGCATAGATCTAAGTAAAGAATTAAATACATAATAAGATCTCTGAATATACGCGAGTTTTATAAAGGATATCCGCGTGTATACGTGAGTTGGAGTCAGTAAAGGTAGCATGGGTTTAAGAGAAGAAAGAGAAAAAGTAAAAAAAATTTAGTCGGATCTAAATACTGATTCTCAGTATTTTTCCCAACAATTGGTATCAGAGCAAGTCATTCTGCAGAAGCTTGATCGCTTAAAGGAGATCCGTCACAATGGGAAGTCATGAAGGAGTATTTTCTATAAGGCCACCTCTATTCAATGGAAGGAATCTGTTATTCTGGAAGATATGAACAAAAGCATATTTGCAAAGTCTTGGTGCAGAAGTATGGGCAATCGTGGAAGAAGGTTTATCGATGTCAGAAATTATTCCCTGCAATGCGAGAAAGAATAAATATGAAATAAATGCCAATACGTTCAATTTTTTATTAGGAAGCATGTTTGAATCAGAATTTGTTAAAGTGATGCAGCTAAATTCAGCAAAATAAATATGGGACAAAATCATTCTAAGCTATGAAGGATATACAAAGGTAAAAAGTGCAAAACTCCAAACTCTCAGAATTGAATATGAAAATTTAAGGATGCATAGCGATGAGAGTATTTCCAGTTTCTTTTTACGTCTAGTTGACATTGTAAATCGTATGAGAAATTTGGGTGAAACCATAATCGATACTACTTTGGGGGAAAAAGTCTTAAGATATTTGACTTCAAAATTTGAGTCAAAAGTGTCAGCTATTGAAGAAAGGCAAGATCTGCAAACTCTTACTATTGTTCAACTACATGGTATCCTGACTACCTTTGAAATGAGAAAAGAAGGTCCATCTCAAATTAGAGAAGTTGCCTTTAAGGCATGTGCAAAAGGAAAATAAAAGGAATTTGTCCGGGAATCAAGTTATATATCAGAAGAAGAAGAAGCAAATTTTGTGAGAAGACTCCAACTAGGTAATGGAAGATTCAAAGGCAAGCTTCCCTTCAAGTGTTTTTTTTGTGGAAGAGTTGGTCATTATGCTGCCAAATGTCCTTATGAAGAAAATCATGATAAAGGAAAACAACTTGAAAAGGGAAAGAGTTATTATACAAATGAAGATAATGATGAAGTGTCAAATGAGGATGAACAAGATTCTCACCAAGATCTGCAAGTTCTCATGGCAAGGAAGTAAAAGAAGAAGGCTACTAAAAGAAAGGAGATATCTCAGAAAACATGTGCAGCAGAAAATGAAGATAATGAATCAGGTACTGATTGTTGTTCTTGCAATTCACTTCCTTGTGCATGCAATGGTCAAGATAGAGAAAAAGAAAGTGAAAGTAATGATTGGGATCAATTTAAAAGGAAGGAATCTATCTTCCAAGATATGATCTCTAGAATGAATGGACAGATAAACAAGTATCAAAGGTTGTACGATGAAGTAACCAATCACAATGAAGGACTTGAAGCAGAAATCATCTCTCTCAAAGAAGATCTAGAAAAATCAAATAAGAAGAATGAAGAACTTCTACAAACATTTGAAGAACAAAGGACTTGAAGCGAAAATCATCTCCTAAAGAAGATACGGAAAAAACAAATGTAGAATATGAAACCTACAAACATTTAAGGAAAGAACAAGAAAATGGAGTTGAAAGAAGAGATTTTAAATTGAATGATCAAGTAGAAGAAGGAAGAAGGGTCGAAAGTATGAAGAAACGATACCAAATATTGGATGTTGAGGAGTAAACATTTTTAAAGGTAAATTAGAGAAAAAGATAAACTCTTGAGGTTTCAAGATAGTACTAAGATTCTGGACAATATTCTTAGCAGTCAAAGGTCTCCTTCTATTAAATTTGGTCTTGGTTTTCATGAAACTGTTAAAGGAGAATCTAGTTCACAAGAAAGTGCTAAAGATTCAAAGGATATCAATGCAAAACCTGAGGTGTTGAAAGAAACAAAAGGTCAACTGACAATCATGAATTCTCAAAAGAAATCATTATCTCCTTTGATCAATAATGTTGAATGCTTTAAATGTCATAATTATGGGCATGTTGCAGCCAATTGCAGAAGCAGATTGTTTCAGTCACAAACAAACAGATTCTACACAGAAAGGTACCCAGGTTTCTTTAAGGGATATTGTTTTTCATGCAGCAAGTTTGGTCATAAAGCAGCTGATTGCTATAGAAGAAATAATAGAAAAACACTTTATGATCCCTATGCTTACTTTTCTGGTCATGCAATATGTTATTCTTGTAACAAGTATGGACATATAGAAAAGGAATGCAGGATGAATAGATCTGAGAAATTGGATAATTTACAGCACACAGTAAGAAATTTCAAGCAAAGCTGGAAAAAGAAGGAGGACTGGTCAAAACGTAGCGGATAATAATCCTACTGCAGTCTTCCACTTCTAAAGCTTACTTCTCATAATGACTGCAGGAGTGATGTAAGATACATTATAAGAATCAGTAATGTATCATCACAAGGGGAGCAATGTATGGTGATTCCCATGGTTGGTTTGGTAATTCTGGTTATGTTTATTTCTAACTATGCATATGATGTGAAGAAGACAGGTACAGGTGGCATAAGTTCAGGGGGAGATGGAGTTGTGAAATTTTCAGTATTTCACTTTCCATACGCGGGTTTCATGAAATAAAGCCGCGTATACACGCGAGTTCCGCTGGAGACAGAAGCGTATGTTTTTCTGTTAAGGAAAACAGTAAGACAGCTAAAGATCAAGAACACAGGTTCAGGGGGAGCATCAGTATAATTACTAATGATTGCATTGTTGGCATTATATCTGCTTATTCCTTAGTTCTCGTGATACTCATGCTCAAATGATGATGACATGATACATGGTTTCTTATGATAAGATTATGGATGATCCCTAATTGCTTTTTGCTAAAGAGTATCTTTTGTTTTCACACATGGATGAGATGGAAGTCTTGTGATTCAGAGATAAGGATAGATCATGCAGAGTTTGTTGCTGATGACTTTTGACACGGTTGAGATCTTATATACATAATTCCTACACATATTACATCATGATTATAAAATAAAGATAAATCATGAAGATCTTGGTGATAACATATCACATGGATGATTGCTTGACACATATTGTCTATTGATGAAGTTGTTCTGGTATGATAATTCCTATTGGGAAGAATTTGTTGATGCTGCAAAGAGTCTAAAGGCTTGGTTACTGATGTGCTTATGCTACAACTGTTGGATGACACTTGAAAACACAGTTACATTGTCCTATCTTTCTTCTCTCATATATTCCAGGGAAGCATTCGAATATCTCAAACAGAAGCTGGGAGTTGTCTCTACCTTTCAGAAGATCAGATCTGCTTAAAATCAGAAGATTAAATTGGATACGCGTATTTCCTAAAGGATAGTCGCGTATATACGCGATTTTATACACAGATATCCGCGTATGGGTGGTTGCTGACAATTTTTCTGGGTCAGCATTTTTCAGCACAACTGCAGTACTGTTTGGTATTTCTGGTGGTGTTCTAGTTCTCATAGTTCTGTTTCATTCTCTAATGTTTTTGATGAAGATGCCTTGATGTTTTGCTGTTGAAAGTGGTCAGGATGCACAAGCTAAGGGGGAGCGTTGGTCATATGAAAATATGCATTGTTGGCATTCTAATTATTTGCTGTGGTTTGATCTCATGCTTGAGATTCTTTGGTCATGATTGTATAAGTTATTTATATATCTTGGTGAAAAGGTCATGTTGAGACCCATGATGTAAATTTTTATAATCAGTCATGTAAATACTTCTTCAAATTTGTAAACCCACTTGGTTGGGTAGTTGAGTCAAAATGTGTAAATCCACTTGGTTGGGTACTTGAGTCATATATGTAAATCCACTTGGTTGGATCCTTGATGTAAGTTTGAGTCTTTGGTGATAGGAAAGATCATAGAGTCATGTACTTCATCGAAAAATATGTTTGAAGATTTAGCGTGAACTCAGGGGGAGCATGGTAACTTCAGTAGAAGAAAACCTTGTTTTGGTTTTGAGCCGCCCTTTGCCCTTGATGTCAAAGGGGGAGAGTATCATGGTGTTTGAATAATGGTTATAATCAATGTATCTATCTATTGTGGTTATCAAACACCATCATGGTTTCCATCAAGTCCAAAGGGGGAGATTGTTGGCAATATGATGCAGAGTGTTGTCGTTGATGGCAACCTACTTGATAAAGTTGATGGCAACCTACTTGATGAAGTTGTCCTTGATGGAAACTGACTTGTCCTATTTGTTAAAGATGTAAATCCGATGTATCTACAGAGCAGTTCAGATGTAGTGGAGAAAGGAATTCCTGTAAGGGCCAGAGAAATGATGAAAATGGTATGTCACAAAGCATACGCGGGTTTGTAAAGGCGAAGTAGCATATGTACGCAGAAATGTACGTGACAAGTCATGTATTCCATTTTTCGCTCCAAAATTAGAATACCAAGGGGAATCACCATGGTTTTGGCACACAGTATTGAGCGTTGTATGGTTTATTTGATTTTGTCCAAGAATACCATCGGAAGTTGTATGGTTTTGGCTCATGGTATTGGTAAAAGCTAAATCTATTTAAGGAGAAGAAGATCTTAAGTGCAAAGTGTGCATGTGTCTGGGTATTGAATGAATACTTCACTCTGAAGTATATCTGCATGGAATGGGTTACAGTTCATTAATATATCTGAACAAATAATGCACCTATGAATACAATTATGGATGAAGAAAATGATGAAGAGGGATCTCTAGATCTGAAATGACCATGTTTTGTCTAGATCTATTTATGAAATGTTTAGATCGGTGATTTGGCGAATATTTGGTGAAGTAAAGGAGGAGATCTGAGTTATCTGTTCTGAAGAGATGAATAGTCCTGAAAAGTTACAGATCTATATGCAGGTTCGCTTCAGAAAAAGCGCATGCATACGCAGGTTAGTTTCAGCAAAAGCGTGTATGGAATATGAGGCTAGTTCTGAAATATGTGCAGATGTATACGCAGGTTTGTTTCTATGAAAGCACGTATATACGCAGGTTCAGTGAAATAAAAGCGCGTATGGAATCTAGGTTTTGCTGAAGTGTGTGGAATGATATGTCTGATCTTTTTTGTTGTCTTACTATTATCTGTCAATGATGTATTCATACAGATCTGGGTTGTTTGAATGTTGATTATGTTGTTGGTTGATTGGTTGATGATTCAATGAATGAATTGATGGGGTTATAAGTTTCAGTTTGAGGAATGTTGAGCTTAAATGTGTGGAGTGGGTCCAGTCTGAAAATCTGATGAAAAGTGGCCTACAAGGTATCTTATGTGGAATCTGGTGGATCCAGTATGAAAATTGATGAAACGTGGTTCGTTGTGGTGCTGAGGGTCGAAGCCTTCAGTGAGGGGGTTGTAGCTCCCTTCCAGTGGTAGCTGGTAAACGAGAGCAGGGGGTAGTAGCTCCCTTCCAGGAGAGGCTGGTAAACGAGAGCAGGGGGTCGTAGCTCCCTTCCAGGAGAGGCTGGTAAACAAGAGTAGGGGGTCGTAGCTCCCTTCCAGGAGAGGCTGGTAAACGAGAGAAGGTTGTAGCCTTCTGCAGGTGGGTGCTTGCGTGCTGGTATGAGTCTGCACCAGTAAAAAGTTGTAAGAAGTTTTCTTTATAATAAATATTGAAGACTGAGACAACGACAGCGGTGGTTTTCTCCCGAATTGGGTTTCCACCTTAAATATTGGTGTTCATGTGTGTTGCTTATGTGTGATGGTTTATTCTGTTATTACTACACATGCTTACTACTTAATAAACATGTTATGAATGAATGATGCAATGATCTAAGTTAAGAATTAAATGCGTAATAAGATCTCTGGACATACACAATTTTTCTTAAGGATATCTGCGTGTATACGCGAGTTGGGTTCAGTAAAGTAGCGTATGGGTTTTAGAGAAAGAAAAAGTAAAAAATTTTCAGTCATATCTAAATACTGATTCACCCCCCCCCCCCCCTCTCAGTATTTTTCCCAACAATATATCTAAGGTCAAGAGGGACAGTGATCTAAAATACAAAATCTGCTGGAAAGTGGTGCAGAAAACAACAATAAATCAAAGGAAAAAATGTTGTAAAAAAGGTGGCTAAAGGCTATCTCCTGAAGGAAACGGAGTGAACCCTAGAGGAAAACCCAAAAAAATATAGATGAGGTGATTTGGATGGATAACAATCCAATCTTAAGTGGATCTGAAGGTGAGGTATCAGATCCGAAAAATGGCTGAAGACACTGAAATTTCAGACAACCTACAACAACAAAAACTCTTCCACAAAAAGTGGAGGGTACTAAAGCCCTAGGGGGCTAGGTTCCCACTTAGTTGAGTGAAACAGAAAAAATATAGGTCCAAAACGGGCAGAGATAGAGGTCAAACAACCTCAAACATAGGCTCAGACAAACCCAGAAAACTTTCAAAAAAATCCCTGCAAAAAGTCTAGGTCACAGTTTTTGACCTGTTTTCAGTAAAGGTCGCAGTTTTTGGGCTGAAAAGTACACCCTGAAGGTCTAGGTCATAGGTTTTGGGCCAAAAAGTGTGACCTGCACTTCTGACACTCTCGGCGACAGGTTTCAAAAAAAATTTCCGTCTCAGCTGCGACTGATGTATGTCACTTGTGCAATAGGTCCGAAAACACACAGAGAATTTTTATCATTTTAGGGTTTTATGGGTTAAAAACAACATCAAGAAAAACAAAAACAAGGGGCTTAGGAGAAATCCTAGGGTTTGAAGCAGCTAGATATGCAAGGATAATAAAAACAACAGAGGTCGTAATCGTAAACTCGTGTGGAGTCGCCAGTTGTTTGTATGAATCTTAATTCCAAGCGTACGAAAAAATACCACTTTAGCTGCGCATAAAAAATATCCCTAACAACATTAATGACTGCTAGTATCTTCAGATCTTCAGTTAGGTGATCAAGATAAACGCTGCAAAAATCTAGATCTATGCATTAGAAGACATTAAACAATAGAAAAAATAGGATTTACTCCATGCATCCATTAGACAACACAAGAATATATCAAATGAGTTTTGTATTAATGGCACCTAGGAGGAAAACACAAGAGGGTGTCCCCTATTCTCCTCAATGGGATGGGTTCTTGTAAGTCCTCAGCACTTCAGATCTAGAATTCCTCTCTCTTGATGGTGTAGAAAACCCAGACAAAAATAGTAGCAAAATATGACTATGATGGTGGACCAATAGTCAGACCAAAAGTATAGATCCAGAGTGATCTTTAGGCTACAAAAGGTGATAAATGAATGGGAAAACCCTTCTATTTATAACAAAATATTGAGTTAGTCTAAATATTGGTGCATAATTAAAATATTATTAACCAAATCAAGATCCAACTCTTATGGAATATTTTATTATATTTGTTGGAGGGAAAAGGAATTTGACTTGGGTCAAATCCCTTTATTTGTAAATAATAAATAAATAAATGATTTATTTATCATTTTAAGGATGTAGTTGAGTAATAATCAAATAAATAATGTTTTATTTAATTATTTAAGGGTTAATTAGTCATATTTAACAAAGAATATTATTTAATAAGGTTTACATAATTATTCTTAAAAAATAATAAGTTAAATAATGATTTATCTAATTAATTTCCTTATTTTGGGTTAAATATAACCAGGAATATTAATTAAACTATTGTTTAACTAATTATTCCTTGAGGAAAATCAAACAAATGTATATTTATTTAATATTTCCTCATGGGGTTTCCTATTTAGACCATAAAAAACTTAATAAAGGTGGTTTACTAAGTTATTTTCATAATGAAAGCAATTTTACTTAGGGTAAAATTGGTCTTACATGGTGTACTTGGGTCCATCTAATGATAATAGGTTAGATGACCAAAAAATGGCTTAATAGTACATTTAGGTGTTCCAACATATGTAGGTAAGAAGAGCCTTCCCATACTCCGTTGTAGGTCTAATCCCTACATAAAACTTCCCTTCTTTTGATGAGGATTAACTCTCCTCCCATCCTTGATCCGACAAAACTCCTGAAAGCTCAAGTGTTCTTTGAACCTTTGAGATTGGGATTCATATTCCTCAAAATAATTACCCATGGTTTCCTCCTTATCTTCTCCAGATAGGAATGAAGTCATGGTAGAGCGTTGTGGTGCAACTGAATGCTCCATGCCATATGAAGTGATGGTGCTTGCCTCATGGAAAAACCCTATAGAATCCCCTTTATGCCTCATCTCCTTGAGGTCTCTTGCAATGTTCTGCATGGTATGAAGTAGGACTTTTGAAATATCTTCCTCCTCCATATTGTAGATATATTATCCCCACAAGCTGAGCCAAGAGCAGAGCTCCGATACCACTGTAATATTCCTTTTTAGGAATTGTTGCACTCTAACAATGAAAATGTTGTATTCAGAAAATTGCGCTATAAAAACATGAAACGAGACTTTTATCCTCTTATATATGTTGTATGTACCTTACATACCAAATGGCATCAGAAAAAAATCATCCTAGCTACATTAAATAGATCTCCCCAGCTCAATATAGCTTAAAAACACCCCAATCCCATGACTTTCAACAACAGAATTTATGAAGACTGAAAAAGCATAATTCACATGAGGTTTTCTATAGAAAATGATCAATAAATTTTTATCTAGAGATTATATTAATCATATAGCTAGGAAATGGAGGTTTAACATCTTTTATACAAGAATAAGACAACCCGACAAGGGTTTCCGGCATTACACAAGTATAAAAGGCAATACTGTAGAAAATAACACAATCTACTGCAAATCTATATTTGATATGACTGAATATAACATAAAATAGCTGATCAATACATAAAATGGCCAAAGGCCCTCCTTATCAAACATTTCGGAGAGAAATAGACACCTTCTCCTCAAACACTAGTACAAAAGCAAGGGATTCAACCCTCCTACTGCTGCACCTGCAGAAAAGACGCAGTTTCTAGAAGAGAATATGCTGTATATGTTAATGACTGATTGAACTTAAGTTATATGGTGGAAAAATAGCTCAGAACCTTCCCTTTAGATCCCTTAAACAAGCTGATCCAAAGAAGAGGATGGAATTCCCGCATGAGAATCCATTGCACTAAACAGTGCTGCAACTACAGCTAAACAACTAAAGCATGCAAGTAGTCAAAATACCAAACATATATATCCCTTCCTTAATATCATTGGTGAGCCTCCTCACCCCTGACCCCACTCATTAATGATGTGACTTCCTTTAAAATATTCCTTCTTCAAAACTGCTATGTCCTTACTGGTTTCCCTCCTCATGTAGTAGCACTGTTGACCTGGTCAACTAGATCTAGTCCTCCTACATTACCTCCCTTTCACACCAAGGTAGCTTTATTTGCCTTCTTATGCTGATCCCCTTTCACATTGGGATTGTTTTATTGCCATTACATAAATTTAAGGGTTTCCCCATCCCATTTATTCTCCTAGCTACAAAAATGGAGAAAATATAATATTATAACTAGAAATGGCTAATTGGGAATATTAAAAAATATATATGAATGGTGATAAAATGTTCTTTCAGACACAAAATTGAAGTTATGATACCCTGTCAGACACCAATGCATCAGGGGCAAGCACAAGTGCACTTACGACAGCATTGACTATGTCAAAAATACCTATTGAACCTTTTCCAAAAATGGCTAAGGGTCCAACAAGGTGGGCATGAAACCACTCCAAAGAGGCCCATAATTATAGCATAGTGGAAGACTTTGCATAGTCTCCCATTGCCATGTCAGCTTTCGAAGTCCTGCAATCTTACCTAAAGCAAAGGAAAGCCTTAATTTATGTGTTAGGCGCAATCAACCCTGTCAATTCACGCCTCATGGATTTTGACTTAGATAAAGCCACCCCTAGGCTTCCTTAACTTGTCACCTTCCAGATACTAGTGTCAGTCAAGAACATCACTATCCATTGATGTGTCAATGACGAGGGTGCATCTACATGCATCATGTCAAAAAAAAATTGGCGGAAGTTGGGATCCCCCGAACTAAAGCCATCAAACATTACACTTAGAGGATATAATAGGCACCCTTCTGCTTCCATCATTCTCTATCAAAATGTCCCAGTCTGCTTGGCTGGAAAGACAACTGTTATAGACATTGAGGTCTTGGATACTCAGCTGGACTAAAATATACTCCTTAGGCAGAGTTATATGTATGCCATGTCTACCATAACATCCTTTGTCTTCTGGATCATGATGTTCCCCCACGTGGATCGCATCATCACCGTCGACTATTTAACATACCATGACAAGCGACCCATAACGAACATCAATGTCATTCTACCCTATATAGATAGATCTATATAATCTCTCACATGGTGCCAATAATATGGCCCTGGCCAATTCAAACCGTTGTCTATCCTCCAATAATTCCTAGGAGATCCCCCTGTCATAACAGAATCATTCATTGATATCACAGCCTACAGGGGCCCTGATGTGCATGATGTCATCATCAAGCACCGAGACCGTCCAGGATACAAAAACTAGTAGTAACGAAACTAGGGCCACTGGCACGATGACTTCCCTATCCTATGCCATCTCCCAAACTCCTTTTCTATACCCTCCACCTAGTTTTGTGACACAACAAGTTTTGGAAACACTAGTGTTGCTAAACATATCTTTTCCAATACCAGTTTGGTACTTGGTCCCACCTACCACGATAGCAGGAACAAGCATCACTACTACATGATTAACATCTATTACTCCTGAGGAGGCCCTACCTATTAAGGGGAACCCCATAGCCATATCGGTTCACAAGACTCTCGTCGTAAAGCTAGTAAAAGCGACCATCAAAACCCCTAAAAATGTGAAAAATATAGAAAACCCCATCATGCCAAGGGAATCACAACCTTGTGCATTGTGAAATATTGTAGGCCAGCCTACCAATATCATCATGGATTTGGATGAATTAAAACCTATTCGTAGCTTTGATCGAAATATCACAATGACAAGTTCCCAAAAAAGGAACCAGCCACAAAAAACCAAGGCAAGCATTTCACACCAACCATGTATGCGCTATCTGTAACAATTATGAGCATTACACTAATCATTTTCTGTAAATTTTGTGATATAGGGATGCCTTACATGGCCTATAAAAATCATATAAAGAGGATCCCCCATGTCATCAAATGAGGAAGAACCTCGGGTTCTATTATACCTTCAAGAGGCACGGAAGTCACCAGAATGACTCTCGTTCATTCCTCCTCCTCTTGTCCAACATTGTGCACTCTGCGACGAATGTGATCATTTCATCACCAACTACACATCCACGGAGTTATTCCAAAGATGGTATCTGGTTGACTGTGTGTACTATGTTGGCCTACGAGTAGCCCAATATTCGTGTCATATATGTTCTAGCAATCACACATTACATCATTGCTAGTACATCCCTCGATTTAATTTAGTGTTAACAAGTTTATGCACGACCATCATGTGCCTCTCCCTAGAAGATGACTCATATACAACATCCATGAAAAGCTTGACAATACAATAGGAGGTTACAAGCAGATCCATCCTATTTCTGTTAGCAGAAAAGTGGCTGGTTGGGAGGCACATAGTCACCCCCAACCACCCTCCATGGAGAATACCAACCTATGCGTTATGCAACGCATGCAACCATTTGGTATCCAAATGCCCAGACCTAGAATCGCTACACAGATGGTACCCAATCACCTCACCAACTCTAAGGGAAGGGAATACCCAAGAAATATATTCTTTTGTAGTATGTCAAGGCAACCATCATGCTCAACACTATACTTATATCCCTCAAGTGCACCCACTAATTGACATAATATGTTCATTAGAAACGCATCGTTGGGATATGGTTAGTCCTGATTTTAGAGAATCTAATGAAAGTATATTTCCCCTACGAAGCCTACCCCATATCAATACAAAAACATTGGGTGAGTTAGAAAGACACACCAGCCTAATAGGACCCATGTCCAGCCTACGACGACATGTGGTCTATGCAACAAAATCGACCACCAGGTCAATCAATGTAAGGAACTGAAGCACCTCACGAACAAATTTTGCATGGTCTCCCCTATCCCTCAGAAGAATCTCTCTAACCAAGAGAATATCACACACTACTATTGCAGGATCTGCTCACATTTCCACCATAAAATGAATTGTGAGCACCTCCCAAGGTTGTGAGCAGCAAGAGTGGAATTAAGTATACACTCCCCAAGAGAGCTAGATCTCCCAAAACCGAAAACTTGAAAATGGAAGAAGCGGAATATTTCCCCTACGCCTGATCCTTTTCGAGCATCCACTTCAGGGACAAAGAGTAGTGTTGGTTCTCACACCATCTACTCAGTAGGAACTGAGGTACCATGCACCATTTTCACCAGACAAAACCACGAAAGAGAGGCATTCCCATCAATGGAAACATTCAGGCACCTCTGCACCAAGCATAATTTCCAAATCCTAGAAAATGAAAGTACTCTTGGGAACCTATAATTTCTCTCACGCAAGCCGCCACCATGGAAATTCCTCCCCCACCAAACGCCGATGACACAATACATGATACATGATTCATATCATCATGTATAAGAACCGTGACTTGTGTTGTATTCACATTATTTATAGGTGTCGAGTCAAATGAAACTACGAGAGTAGTTATGCCAATGACGGTGAAAACCCAATCTATCTGCACCCTGTCGACCGCATCTGGCTCCACCGCATTGACGATGGAATCTTATTCATGTCTATCGACTAGCTCTATTAGGATTGAACCACCTCCTCATGGCCTCGCACAGAATCAATTTCCCTTAGGATCCTTATTCCACTCAAATGACGATATTTTTGAGCCCATGAGGGAACCAAATTATCCATGTGATGCAATGTATCACCACTCGTTTTTTCTTCCGGAAAGGATGTTTGGCCCTAACAAACAAGGAAACCGATAGATTTATGCAATTGAATCAAAATATTTCCTTTTATAGAGGAAAATTGATTGGTTCAAAAAACCCATTCGAGCGCCTGATGCATTCGAAGAAAAACAACATGTCAAACATTTCTCCTACCATCAAGGTGAATATCTCTCGAATCCTGAGAAAGTCGAAGAAATGTCACTGGGGGTAGCATATTCCCCAGACGAGGTAACTGCTTACACCCATTTTTTGCAAAATTATTGAGATATCTTCGCATGGGACTACTTGCAAATTCCAAGGCTTAGTCCCACTATAGTAGAGCACCACATTGACACTTGGCCTGACACACCTGTTACAAGTCAAAATACCTCCTCATCAGCTCAGAGGAGAAGATAAATATGGAAGGAATACAAAGACCTAAACTAAACCTATTTCTACCAAGGTTACGCCTCACTATAAAAACACAAGAGCATTATAATGCACCTGATCAGTGAATAGGCCGCGTTAGTGGCTAGGGTAACGCTCTGTTTACACTAGAGGGCAGCGTTACCCATGTTTTGAGTTTGGAACGGGAAAAACCCACGGAGAATGATTTGAATTTCCAGCTTTTTCTCACAAGAGAGTCAGTACAAAAAGGAAACTGCAAAGCACTAATCTCTTAATGGGCCTTGCCATAAACAACTGAACTCTCAAGGAAGGAAAAAGCATGGAAGTTGAGGAAACAACTTGGTTTTTTCTATTCAGAACTAGTGGAAAGAGAAGGACAATGATTTCCCTCTCCATCTCGTATAAAATGGAGTTGAAGGCTCTTGGTTCAAGGTTGAAGGATTGTCAAAGTTTTGAATAATTGTGAAGTAGAGATTATTGTTGTAGTGTGAATGTCAAGAGTCAAAAAGGTTCATTGAGAACTTGTTGATCAAGACATCACCACTTTGAGAGATAGAGAGATTGGAAGGCTGAGGAGGGCTTGGTACAACCGACGGTTGTAGTCCTCCTTTTTATAAATCAATAGAAATGTATCTATTTTGTCCATTCTATGCGTTGATATTGTCATTATTATTTTATTATTTACATAGCATGAGATGAATGGCTTAGATGTGCATTGTTTAAATGTTTAATATATATTGACTTAATTGATAGGAAATACATGTTATGGTAAAGATTACACGAGTGCTTTGACTGATTACAGGGTTGAGATTTGGAGCTGGTGAAGAAGGATCTCTGCTTCGTTGTTCAGTGCTCTCCAAAAGACCCCAAGATCATTAAAGAGGTAATCTTCCATCTTATTCCATCAAGTTGTTTTAAGTTAATATGAACATGTATGTGCCCTCTTTGTGAACTATACAACTAATCTTACTGTCTGCCTCGGGAACCAGAAAGCCCTAAGAGGGATATTCGATAACCAACAACCCAATAATTTTACCCTATAGAAGAATTGGCGACTCCACTAGGGAGTTCCCCATAGTTTCCGAACTATTTATTTCCTCCTTTCTTCTTTCCTCTTTCCACAGACCCTTCTAACCATATTTATGCCCAGTAGACATTTCAAAAGATTGCAGAGTTCAATCCTGTTTCTGTTTGACCATCTGAAGAACTTGACCCTGGCTAACACTACCTCTATTGGTTTTCTAGTGTGTTATAATGTTGGCTCTGCTTAAATACAATGCGTTAGTCTCTGGATTAACCTTGTATTTACTCAGAGACAGTGCATTACTCAGCCAAAATTTTTTGTTCACCCGTGTGATTGTGTTTTGGTTGCAGAGTTTTTTTGCCATCATTATCTCTCCTTGACTGAATCCCTGTGCTTGTTTACTAAGCTGGAATTTTTGTTTGTTTGCTCTTGTTTGAACAGTTAGTGTCAAAAGCTTTTATTTTTTAGAGAAGAATTTTTTTTTATAGTTTTTCCGCATCTAGCTGAGTTAATTCTGAAAATTTCAGTTCATAGACTATTAAGAAGAGGTAGATAGAATTCTGAATCTTTAAAGTTGAACTGTGATGTTTGAATGTTAGTGCATGGATGTTGAAAAGAAACCTCTCCTTGTAGAAATACTTTTCATCGAATTGAATATTTAGAGCATATTTTTGCATGGTTTCTTGAGTCAGAGTCTCATTACATTTCATACGTCCACTCCCCCTCTGCAAGACTAATAATCAAGTACACTAAGAATCAAGCGATAATAAAATCAATCACATTACTCTTTTTGAGCTCACACCAATAGTAGTTCAGGCTAGAATATTGGGTTAGGAAAAGTGAAGAAATCACTCAAGATCTCAAAACTTGAAACTAGAGTCATTAATGAGCGAAATCCTACTGCACTCATATTATCGAGACCGTTACTTTATCGGAGCTCAGCGCGAGACAACACTTGGGTGCACAAGAAGGTAGCTTGCCTTCGACTGCATCCGGTGGGTGTGTTATATATTGGCGTTCCCTTCAGGGATGTCGAAACTAGATCGGGGATCTAGGTATTCTGCCCATATAGCATGTTGTCCTTGACCATCGACCCCCCTGATGATGTCTTTGATTTGAGGTATTTTTAGTGGCCATAATTTTTAGGGACTTACACAAGGTGACTGGGATGGGATATCCTGGTACCTAAAACATACGGACCCACTCTGTCTTCTGCCTTTAAGAGGGTACTCGTCTTCACAAGAGTGCTTACACCTATCGTCTGAGGTTCGGGTGAAGCTCTAGAGTGACCGTAACTGTACTTTCGACCAACCCTCTCTGTATACTATTTTGATACTGGATTTCATCACTAGAAAACGGTAGTACTCAGACAAGACACCCTATTTTGGCTTCTTACTGATTGATTTTAGAGAGTCTTTTTTTCTTTTTTCTTTTCTAGGTGTGTGGTTACTGTCATTGAGACTTTATAATACATCACCATTTATTAAAATTTGTTAAAAATAAATAGGTCACCGTGGCGTCATCCGACCCACGTCGTATGTCTCGATGACAGTAAGGTCTACCTCCTCTGACTCTTGAAGAACAACTGAACCTTGGTGAACCCATGCCTTCTATAGAAGAGTAGTCTCCTTTGACAAACCCTGATTTACACATAGCTTCATATCATACGAAATTTCTGGAGGACCCTTTCACGGAAGGTGTTGTACCTCATTACAATCCTCCACTCACTGATCCATTGGGGCCTTTGATAGTTCAGATTCCACCATGTCAAGACATTTCTTTGGCCGCACAAACATCCATTTCACCACCGACATCCACAGGGTCGATGCCAATGGCAACCATCCCAGGTTCGCCACCATCCTCCCCGCCAGTTGTTAGTTCTATGCCATCACTTGGTAACCCCAGTAGTCAAAATATACCTAATCCCAACCCTAGGGTCATCACAACTGTCAGTAGCTCACCGAGTCCTTTGGGATCTACTCCTACCGTGACCACGTTGGGACCCACGGTCGCTCCTCCCATGAGTGTGACTACTTCGGTTCCTTTTAGTAACCCCTTCAGTTGGAACCCTTTGCTGAGTTCAAACCCCTTGGCCACTATACTAGGGGGCAGTGTCACCAGCATGCAGGTAGCAGGGAAAATTTCACTTCCCCTGCAATCCTTAGGACAAACTGGATAACCTATTGTTAATACTATTCCCTTAAGTGGTTCAAATATAGGTGTGGGGTCTATGTCGTTTCCGAACTATGCAAGTAGTAGCATGCCTCCAGGAAACTCTATTGCATCCATATGGACTAACCCACCCCAACCTCCATCTAGAATGGGAGGGCACTTTTATACTGTGGGCAACCAACCATTGGCCCCGCAATACAATATTCCCTATGGACAACAACCATATATCCCTACCCCTCCACCTATAGGAAATTTTTATCAAAGTCCTACTTATCCTCCTGGTAACACATTAATGGGCGGGCCCTATGGTCCAAATAGTCAGCCCATACTTCCTTGGTTAGATTCAAGGGAAAATCCATAATTTCCATTTTTGGCAGCTCTGGACATCCCCGACATCCATAAACTGACTAATGACCCCATCAATCACAACCCGATTTGGCCTCCAGTACCAAACAAGATTCCTTCTGACATCCCAAAGTTCGATGGGAAACCAGGTGAAGACCCAACTGTACACATCACTACCTTTCATCTATGGTCTATATCTAATTCCATGGTGGATGATAGTGTCCGGCTTCGACTGTTTCCCCGCACCCTTACAGGAAATGCCTCCAAGTGGTATATTGAATTTCCACGCGCCACCATAAACACTTTTGGTGCTTTAGCGACAGAGTTTCTAAAGAACTTCCAATTACCAATCATATTTGAAACCGGAACAGAACTGTTAACCTCGCTGCGCCAAGACACCATCACCCACATCTCTGATCACATCCATGAATGGGGACGTAGGAGGAGGCTAGTCAAAGTGCCAATCTCGGATCATCTCTTAGCTAATTGGTTTTGTAAGTCTCTCTTACCCCACATCTCTAAAGACATTGGACTTTTCGATGCGGTTACAGAAGATCAATTCATTCGTCCTGCCCAACATTTGGATTTAATCTATTCAAAATCTGGCACGCTATATGATTTTCTCCCCAATGCCCCTGGTAACCCAAATCCTCCAGCTACTCATAAAATCGGAGCTCATGTCGATGGTCTCGTTGGCACAATCTCTGGTGTAGCCACAAAACAGTCTTAGGGGCAAGCCTCCCAGCCATCCTTGGCTACCACCGCCCCTCACCAAACGACTACTCTTCCTACTGCTGAGGTAAATTTTATGCAAAATTCACAAAAACCTAGTGGAAAAAATAAGAAGAACAAGAAAAAGACATCTTCTTCGGAAGAGCAGTCAAACAATCAGAATAACGCTAATAAAAAATGTTAGTTCCCTTTAATCTGTAAGATTAGAAAATTTCAACAGTAGGGAAAACATAGTTTCAACCACTTTGGGATTCTAGGATCTAGCCCTCCTGAATCCGGAGAGGGATCTCTCCAATAAGTGTAAAGATGGATTTATCTTTAAGGTTTTGGGGAATGATATTCGGCTAGTTATGAAGGCCGGGGGTTTTGTTTTGTTTTGGATGGTTGAGCATGATTATGGCTTCAGGGGAAAGTTCTAAGTGCAAAAATTTTCAAAGGTGAGAAGTTGCAAGCAAATAGAACAAGCTTTGGCCAAAAAGATAGATAATTTCAGGTTTTAGTCCATTGGGCTATGGAGTCATAATAGGGTTTTAATTGAAACAACAGGTTCAAGAGTGGTCTATGGGGAAAGTCATATATTTCTAAAGATCTCTTTAAAGTTTATTTATGGAATTAAATTATATAACAAGAAGGGGAATTAAACAAATGAAGAACAAAGAGCAGCCCAGGATCTGGTAAGTACTTTGAAACTAGACAGCCTTTGAAAAACACTTAAGAAAGACATAAAAGAAATCCAGGATCTGGTAAGTACTTCAAAACTAGCCAGCCTTTGATACAATTTCAATAGAAAACACTTAAAACACGAGTGAAAAACAAATGATAACAAAGGATGGTCTAAGATCTGGTAAGTACTTCGAAACTAGCCAGCTTTCAACACATTCCTAGGGAAACTTTCAATCAGTCTTTTGGGATAAAACTAGGACCAGGGCTCACCATATCTTCCTTAGTTCATCTCTACTTAACATGAAATGAAAATAACATTCAAGAATAATATTTATCTACGACAGTAGGACGAGGGAACGCCAGCATTCCTACTTCTTGAACTGAATTAAATCATTCCTAAATAACACAATTCAAAAGAAAAAATTTAGATAAAGCTTATCAGTCAGAGAAGGGTACTAATATACAGTAAATCCTAACTGTATGCTTGCTGTTCTTTATAAGAAAAAATGGAAAAAGCAAAAACAAAAATAAAATAACGATTTACAATAAGAAAAACATCACCGTCGACATAGACCAACATCCCATAAATCAACTTGTATTGATGCTTCAAACCAGTTACAGCTTTAAGTCCAGTGTTTCAGGTAAGCAATCATCTTCACTTATAAGCCTAACTATTCTATCACAAACAGAGCTTCAAGAGCCTGTGAACACTATTTACAACTAGAAGTCTCAAATCTCAAGTATATTTCAAAGTTCAACAACCAACATTTTCCCATCTTCTACAGGAGTATTTATAGAAGGAATGAGGAGGTGGGATCTGATAAAAGATCTCCTGGGTCAATTAATACAGACTTAAGGCTTCTTGGCCTTTGAGGGGCTCGATGAAGAAGCTTACATATGTGTCCTCTGTATTAATTGATTTACATTAAGAATTAAGCTCGATGGGAGCTTTTGTTGACTTTTAAATCTCTGTGTCATGTTATAGTAGCTATGCTGATATTTTTGTCATTAAGTTCACTCGGCAGAATTAATTTCTTTGGCTACGTTGAGGCAAATATCTGATTTTCTAATCAAAAACTTCGGCCTCTGTTGAATGCTTGTGGCTACAGGTGGCACTTTGGTAGCTAAGAGGAATCAATTGGCCTCTGATGTGGCAGTGGAGGCCTTTCTATCTGATAAACACTTATGATTTTCTTTAACTGTGTTTTAATTTGGAGGATTAGGGTTCAGATAATCAATCTTAGCCGTAATCCCCTCAAATTTTTCTTTAATATTCTATTTCTGCTATGTTTAAATCTTTGACACTAATAATCTTTTGATTCATTTAATAGTCAGTGTATTGTTGATGTGCAGGGCTGCACAGGGCTCGTATGGCATCAATGCCCATGAAGCATTTTGATGAGATGTGGAGTTCGAACTCTTGTAGTTTCTTTCCCTTTGATAAACAGATGTCCAAAGGATCGTCACCCTCAGATTTTCTTTTCCTTTATTATTATGGTAAAAACATTTGAAACCTGCACAATACACAAAATATTAAAAAATCCTGCCTTATTGGGTTTAAACTGCTTCAGAGGGTGTGGGGAGGAGCGAGGTCGTTGGATGGCAACATCAAACGGTGGAGATCTATGTAGAAGTCAAAAGGAGAGCGGTGGGTAAAAATAGTACAGATGATTAAGTCTGGGCTGTTTGATCTTTACAGAGATCAACAGTGGAAAGTAGGTGAGAAAAAATAAAGCAAATGGGTTGCTTTATAGGGAAATGGTGGAAATTACAAAGGAATAAGGTTAAAAACCTTTGTGAGAGGAAATATGGTTAAAAATGAAGTTGGGAGTTCGAGATGAATACGAGCCGTTGGATGAGATCGGTACTACAAGATGAACGGCTGAGGAGGCGCACGAAAAAACTCAAATGGAAGGAGGAAAAATGGTTTTGGGGGTGAAAACCACTGTATTCGCACGGAGAAAAGGCGGGTAGGCAGTTTTGCCTTTTAGAACACGATATGCATCCCCACCCGAAACGTGGCACCAGAAAATTGTCCATTTTGCGTGCCCTTTGGGAAAATAAACTTCGCGCTGAAAGTTACGTGAAACTTAATGTGGGCCATCAGATCAAGGGCCTCAGATCTGACGTAGGAGAATGAACGTGACACGGATTAGATGCGCAGGAAAATAGCGGGGAGGGAGGGTTTACTATGGGTCGTCCGATCAGGAGATCGACAGTGGAGATTAAATCTGGGGGTCAAATGGAAATAATACAATGGCAGAGGAAGGGTTGATGAGAGCCGTTGATATACAGAGATCAATGGCTAAGATTGGCCAAAAAAAATTAGAACGCGAGGCGCAAAATTTTAACCAAAGTTAGGAAATGCGATCTGGACCTTCCGATCTGGACATGTGGATGGTCCAGATGCAATCGGAGGCATTCAATCGGCGAGGGGAAGAATTTGCACAACATCGATGCGATTAAGCACCGACCGTCGATCTGCAGATTAGATCGACGGTGGGAAATGAATCAGAGGGTTCTGAAGCGGAGGCAAGGCTAATGATCGGAGCGAATGTGGGTCGGTGGATCTGGGAAGGTGGAGAGGAGATCAACTTTCCATAATATATCGGGGAATGGCCAATCGAAGGGGACACAAAAGTGAGCCCGATGAAAACTTGTGATGCGATGTAGCGCGGGCTGTTTGATCGGCTTTGGATCAACATCAGAGATTGTTTTACATCATACATGGCAGAAATCCTTTAATATTTATGAAAAACTGAAACTTTATGATATACAAAGGTTTTTATGGTTTGGGGCGGGTTTATATATATATGAAGCGAATAGGCGCCTGTCTGTGGGGCCTTTTACTATATGGAAAACAAAAAAGGCCCAGGGCTTATGTATAAGGGCCAAACGGGATCGGAGGTCGGGCCTTTGGGCTTTTCAATCTACCCATTCAAATTTTCGATGCGATTGGCACTTGGGACTTTAACTCTCAGTCCCAGGCGAAGTTATATGGAGTAAAAGCGGGGGGGGGGGCGAATTTTATGTAATGGGGCTCAATTGCATCGGAGAAATGATGTGGGTCTTTCAATCTACCCTTTTTTATATTAAAAAACATAACTCCGGCACGTTTAGACCAAAATTAGGAAAAAGTGGGTTTTTTGATTTACAAAGGGAAGTAATGGATCAGAGATGAATTTTTACAATGATTTAGCACCTGATTGCGGGCACAAGGGTTATATGGAATAATAATATGCTCGGAGGATATAATGCATAGGGCTAATCTCATCGGAACTTTTGGCATGGCACCAAGACTTGCGCGCTGGGATTTTTGCGATGCAATAAGCGCTTAAATGGCTTAGCACCTGGTTATAGCACTAGGGCATATAATGGGGAAGTGGTTAGGACTTAGCCCAAGGGGGCTTAAGTCTGTAATACAAAAATGTATTTTTTTATGAAAATTTTCCAAGTTTTCAATGGATTTGGGGGTTTCGGCAGAGTCAAAAAAGGAGTTTTAAACTCTGTAAAAAGGATTTTATGAAAGGGGAATAAGGGAAAATGAAAAAATAGAAGAATTTCATGAGAATGAAAGGGGTAAAAAATGAGGTTCGTTTTGTGGTGGCGGGAAGGGAAAAATGGCCTTTGCAGCAATATTTTTCTTATGGAATTAGCAGAATTTGAAATGGAAATAGCAGTGACGATTGAAACAAAGGACATGATGTCTTCAGTAATCTTCAAGAGATAACATTTTTTAGCAATAAAACTTGTTCCTTGAAGGCTCCAAAAATGCTTTAGCCACCATTTGGTATGACAAATTTTATCAGTGGCTAACAGTGGCTCCACTTGGGGATGGTGCCTTCTTGAAGGCATCAAGAACTTCAGACTTGCATTCTCTGGGAGGTTGATCAGTGCCTTATCCATTGGGCCGCCTTTCTCTACTTGGGTGATTTTATTTGCTCTGAAAACATATTAGCAGCCATAAAAACAATGGATCTTTTATCAACAAGCTTTCTACCTACCCAATCCTACTGATCTAACATTTTTTCTTCTTTAGAGTGCACTTGGATTGGCAAAATCAACATTTTATTCTTTTGAAAGCATAAAAATAATCTAATTCTACTCCTTATTTCTCCATGAACTTAGATTAAATAGTTGAGCCCATATGTTTCTCTACCTAATCTACCAATCTGTTAGGATTAAACAGTCTAACAGATTTTTATTCTCTAAATTCTACAACAGAAACTCAAAAGCATACAAGTCAGGATTAAATAGTCTAACTTGATGTTGATCTATGGCATAAAAGACAAGCTACACATAGATATTATTTTTCAGAAAATTAAAGAAAAATAGAAGGCTGAAGATCTGAAAGTTCAAAGCACTTCCTTTATCTTTTTTACAGCTCTGTTTTGACTCTTGTTTGAGTTCTTCTTCTTTTGTTGACTGGTTCAAATTTTGAGCTGATTAGAACCAGTTATTCCTCTATTTTTGACTCAGAGATTTGAACATATTTGAGTCATTCATATTTTGGAAACATAGGTTCAGATTTTGAGCATGTTTGAACCTTTAATTTCTAGCCTAATCTACCTACTGATAAGCCAAGATTAAACAGTTTGGCAAATCGAATTCACTATCCTATCAGCAGCAAATTTAAAACTAATTAGTCAAGATTAGGCTGTTTGACTAACTAGAAGTGTGTTTTTCAGGAGTGGCATTTAAGCTTTCACACTTTCAGATTTGTTTCTCTTTTTGTTGGTATGGGGTTGTACCTTTATTGTTTTTACAATCTGCCCTCTTTTCTTTCTTTCACTGTTTTTTTATTTTTGATTTTTCTAACTTTGAATGCAATGATGGATGAAATATTTATAATGAGAAAAAAGATAAAAGGGCTTTTCAAAACATGACATGGATCAAGAGAAGTAATTCTTAAGCATCCTTCCATTGAAAGGACCCCCAAATAGCTCTGCTCCATTCAACTCTTGTAAGAAAAATGCATTATTACCAGCAGTTGAATGAATGAAGTAAGGGCCAAGCCACAAGTTGTCAAATTTTCCATGCTTTCCCTTGTATTCCCTCCTTGAGTCCCACTTTAAAACTTTGTCCCCAACATTGAAATTACTGGCCTTTGTTCTTCTGTCAAAAATCTTTTTGATGCTGTCCTGCTTCTGTAATGATTTGTTATAAACCTCCTCTCTAGTTTGCTGAAGGTGAATAGCCTGATTTATCCTTCTCATCATGTCATTCTTCAGACTGAACCTCTTGAATCAACTTCATAACTGGCACACCAAGGCTGGTAGGAAAGATTGCATCAGTGCCATACACAAGCTGGTAGGGTGACATGCCAATATATTTCTTCAAAGTCAATCTGTCAGCCCAAAGTGCATGCACAAGCTTTGTGTGCCAAGAATTTTTGTTGTCCTCCAACAACTTCTTGATTATGTTCACTAAACTCCTGTTTGAGGATTCTACAAGTCCATTACCTTGAGGCTAATAGGCCGTGGAATGCCCCAATGTTATTTGATACTTGTGACAGAACTCAACCATCTTCTTTGATCCAAATGCTGTTGCATTATCAGTGATGATCTTGGTAGCACAGCCAAATCTAGAGATAATATTAGACTCCACAAATTTTATAATGACAGAATCATTGGCTTGCCTACAAGGGATGGCTTCTATCCATTTGGTGAAGTAATATATGGGAGTAAGAATCCATATATGCTGGGTATAATATGGTGGATGGATTTATCCTATGGGATTTCTCTATTATCATAAAAATCTTGCCTTTGTTTTTGTCAAACCATGGGGTGTATTCAAATTAAGAAAAACATAAATAATATCAACATACCAAGAGGAATTCATAAAATGGTCTTCAACAATGGGAGTTGAGATTTCCTCTTGATCATCCAAAGCATTAATCATATTAATATCAAGAACTTCAAAATTGGATTTAGCCATTAATCTAGCTAGACCTTGGCCTTTGATGAGTTTAGTGGGTTTTATCTCTAAATCGTATTCAAGAATAATAACAATCCACTTACCTCTCTTACCATCTGGGTCCTGTGTTATAATGTCTTTCACAACTGAATTTGGGACAAAGGCAATGATGTGTGAGTGAAAGATGTATACTCTAAAGTCTTTCAAAGCCTTAACCAAAGCAAAGGCTTGCTTCTCCATAATGTTATACTTCAAAGGGGCATCCCTCAAAGCCTTGCTAAAGAATGCAATTTTCTGCTCTTGTCCTTGTGGATTTTTCTATAGAAGGACAGTAGCTATTGTATGTTCTGATGCAAATGAAAAAATATAAAATTATTTTGAAAAATCAGGACTTATTAGAACTGGTGTTTTAGTTAACGCTTGTTTCACCAGCTCAAAGGACTACTTTGCTTCCAAGGTCCATTTTACCCCCTGCTCCTTCTTCAACATGTTTGTAATACTTCCAAGGAGCTCAGCCAAGTTGGGGATGAAACTTCTCAAAAAGTTAATCTTTCCAATGAAAGATTGCAACTCTTTAATGTTCTGAGGATAAGAGATTTGCAATATGGCCTCAATCCTCTTTGGATATATCTTAATACCCTCTTCTAAAATAATGTGCCCAAGGAGTTTACCTTCTTGGAGACCGAATAGTGTTTTCTTGGGGTTCAAAGATATACCAAACTTTTTGCATCTCTCGAAAAATTTTCTTAAATGTGCTAAGTGCTCTTCATCTGTCTTTGAAAAAACAATAACATCATCAAGATATATAATGATGAAGTAGCCCAGTTCTTCGGAGAATGCTATGTCCATGGATATTTGAAAAGTTTCTCCAACATTCATTAGACCAAAGGGAATTTTCACATACATGAAAGTGCCCCATGGTGTAGTAAAATTTGTCCTTAATTGATCATCAGGGTGAACTAAGATCTGATTGTACCCTGAGTAGCCATCAAGCAAAGAAATTCTTCTAGACCCTACCACCCTTTGCAAAATATGATCCATCTTAGGTAAAGGGTAGTTGTCTTTCAATAAAGCTTTGTTCAAGTCTCTAAAGTATATACAAAGCCTGATCTCTCCTGTTTTCTTCCTAACTAACACCAGATTAGACACCCACTTAGAATATCTAATAGGGACAATAATACCAGCTTCATACATTTTCTTGATTTCCTTCTCAACCAAAGGTAGCTGAACAGGTTTAATTCTGCACAACTTCTGTTTGAATGGTTTTTGGTTTTCTTTGAGAGGGATTTTGTGCTGTATTATTTTAGTGTCATAGGATTTAAGATCTTCGTAACTCCACACAAAAACATCAGAAATTTCCTTAAACATCTCTATGTATTTGAGTTTAATTTGAGCTGGTAAGGTCTTAGACAGTTTAATCATCATTGGTTTAAGTTCACTGCCTATATTGCCTTCTTCCACTTCAATCTCTACAGGCTCCAGTTTTGGCTTCTTGGCCACATCGTTAAAATCGAACAACTCTTCTAAAGGGTCTAGACCCTTAGGAAAACTCTGATCTTTGGACTGCAGGGTCTCTAACTCCTCTGTTTCTAATTCTGCAGTCACCTCTATTTTTTTTTCAAGTTTTCTAGACAGTAGATTAATATTAATAAGTTCAGGAGACAATTCTTCTTCACCAAGAAAATTTTCTTCACTGCAGTCTGTATCATAATTTGAATCCGAACTATGTAGTTCGAATTCATTTCTGAATTGCAAGAAGTCTTCTATTTGTTTGTCTCCGTCAAACACCTGCCAGTATTTTTTGTTATCAAGAATGACTGGTCTGAATTTTATCTGAGTTGTGCAGTATTTAGCTTCATATGGCGTCAAGCATGTTCTGGCTACAAAGGCTAAGCTGCGGGCCACGATATTTCTTTTCCTTGGGAAAAAAATTAACTGGGACTCCTCAAAAGTTTTTAAAAGGTTCACGACATCATTTTGATAGGCCCTAAGTCTAGGGTGATTTGCGTTGTATTCCCTGTTGACTTGCCTAATGATCAACTCTGCATCCCCATATGCTTTAATTCTCTTGGCTCCTAACTTTTTCAACAAACGCAAGCCTAAAAGCAGGGATTCATATTCCGCTATGTTGTTTGAACACTGAAAGTTTAATCTACAGGAAATTCTCTCTGTGTGGTTATTTTCAGTGTTTCAAATCCAGACACCTGCACCAACATTAGTTCTAGTGCATGACCCGTCGAAGTTCATACTCCACATAGGACTTTTTTCGGTTTCATCTATTTGGTGTTTGTCCCCTTCAACTAAAATTCTTTCGGATTGTTGTGGCATATCAACACTTAGTTTTATTTGATTCAACTCCTGAGGTTTTTCACTATGTTGAGGGTTTTTTTCTTGACTTTCAAGGTTCAAAAGAAAAGGATACATGACTTTTAATTCAAGACCAATGTTTGGTTTGCTAGAGTTTTCAAATGTAGCAAATTGTTTTGACATTTCTTTGGTGTCCACCTCTTCCTCTCTATTGGCTATTAGTTCTGTTAAAGTCAATTGTTCACTCAACAATTCATCGTTAAACAAAATAAAAGAATCAAGGCCTATGCTTACAGAATACAGAGGAGAGTTTTGAGGTTTGTCTTAACTAGTAACTGTGTATTGCATATGGGACTCCCTGTAAAGTCTTCTAGTCTGATTGAAAACAGGGATAGTCGAATAGGTCATGTCCATATGCATAGTTCCTTGTAACTTAGCCCCCCAAGATCTTGATAATAACATTCCATACTTTGGGGGCACATCAGCCACAAAAATATCCATAGCCAAGCATTTGGCTGGAAACTGTGCTAAGTTAACGCAGAGGTCTTTGGTTAATCCTAAACATTTTACTCTGCTTGAGTCAAAGGAGTAAAGGTATTTATAAGTTCTGGTGATTTATAGACCCAGGCTCTCCATCAAAGCTTTAGGCATTAAATTGTGAGAAGCCCCGGAATCATGCATAGCACTGTGCAAAATTTTTTCATGGATGTTTAAACTTACATAAAAAGGAGGAACAGGTCCCTCTTGATACTTACCTTTAATATTTGGACCAAAAATAAGCTCGGGTTGGTCATCGTTAAGATTGAGTGTGTCATTATTCTCTTTAATGTTTAAATCCTTCAAAATTTGGGTTCTATATACATTCTGGGCAGCTAACTCAGTCAAGGGAACATAGATTTCAATTTTGGAAATTTCCTGCTCCAGGCTGAAAGGAATTTGATTCTTTGAAGTACTTGTCTCAGCCTTATTAGCTGCCACTCTATCAGCAACATCTGCTTGCTGATTTGTTCTATTTACATTTGACAAAATGGTTTTAACAGGAGTACTAGCTGAAGTGTTAGTACTACTAAGTTCTGCACTCTGTTTTGTAACATTTTGAGTGCCTTTCTCTTTACCTTTATCAGAATTTCCAGCTACTGTTTTGTCTTTGTGTTTGACAACTTTAGGCTTGGTTGTAGTGCTGTTTTGTGAAGATTTGTCAGAGATTTTATTGTTGGGAGTTTTTTGACTGGTTTTTCTTCTAAGGTCATATTCTCTTTCAGATTCTATGATGAAATTTTCCATGTCTTGATAATAATTTTCATCATTATCTCTTTTGTCATCATAAGGTGTGTACAGACCTTGTTTTCTATCATAATGAATCTCAAAGTCATCATTATCTACTCCCAGCATGTTGATATCATCTTCCTCTGTTATTTCATTTGTTTCCTCAACCTCACTCACATAGTTTTGATGAAAGGGAGGAGTGATCTGTTGATCATCTTCCCTAGGTCTATTTGGAGGTTGGTTCATTCTAAAATTCTGATTCTGGTTCTGGTTTCTATTTTGAGGAGCAGTTTGATTTTGACTTGCTTGTGCTCTCTCAAGGATGCTCATTTTTTTCATCATCTCTTCCATCATTTTTTCCATCTTTGAGCTAGAAGTAGAAGGGATAGATTCCTCTCTGAAGGACACTCTCTTCTCATTTTTCATTCTTGCTCTCTTCTCCATTAAATTAACTTCCACAGCAAGAGCTCCTTTTTGCATATCTTCAAGAGTTGCAGGATATCTCTCTCTCAGCTGATAGGCCATCTCAGGGTCAGAACCTTCAGGAAAATTGTTTAGAGCTGAGCCTTGTGGAGGTTTTAGATCTGGGGAAAGTGCATTATACACACTGTTAAATCTGGTACAATAAGCTTGTACACTTTCCCCGGTGTTTCTATGAAGGTTATTGTGATCAGAGAGGACCTGGAAAGGATTATTCTTCACTTCCCATTTGTTTAAGAATGTCTGATGGAAGGCTTGGAGATCATTTATACTATGGGGGGTTAAGCCTTTAAACCATTTTCTTACTTCTCCCCCCAAAATCTGAGCAAATAATCTAAGCTTGACAAAATCATCATCAATTTCATTTCTGTCAAAGTAGTCATTCATCTTATCCACATGTTTTGATGTAGTAGTAGCATTACTAGCATCATATAATGGAATTTTGGACTGATAGTCCTGAGGGAAGATTGACTAAAGGTACAGGAAGGACTAAGGGAGCATACCATGTTGCCATGATATGTGGTGGAGGTTAATTTACAAGAGGCAGATTAACAAAAGGTAAAGTGGGTTGAAGTGGAGTGGTTTGGACAGTGGATGTAGGGTGAAGGGATGTGGATGGACAAGGAATAGATTGCTGAGCTGATCTTGGATGAGAGACACCTAAATTGGAAAGGAAATGTGAATCAGGTGGTGTTATTTCTCTACTACCAGGATGTTCACTTGTTTCAGGAGATGAAAGTGAAGACTCGGAATCTAGCTAATCTATATCGCCAAGAGACCTAGTTCTAAATGGATTTATTAGATCTGCTTGTGATTTTTGTAGAGCTGCAAGATTTTCAGGGACTAAATTAGCTCTTAAGGGTGATCTGAAAATAGTTGAAAACTTTATCTTAGGAGACTTCCTAAGGATACTTTCTGGGTTATCAACTATCTCAGGTGGATTAGGGTCAAGATAAGCTCTAGTATGAATCTTTATAGGAGCCACTATGTTTTGTTTTTCAGACCCAACTAAACAAGAAAATTTCAACCAGATATGACAGTCTTTTAGAGGTTAACTAATATTTTTTACACAATTTTTAATCCTACAGACCTCTAACTGAGTTTGAATGATGTTATAATGATAAAGGTTCTTCCCAGTGGAGTCTTAAGGTCTGTTGAGGATTGTGGAGTTGCCAAGTGGAAATTTTTAGCTCTTTTGAAGGTAAAAGGTTTTATGGTCCACCATCATGTTTATTGAATTCCAATCTCAAATATTTTTGTGTTTTCTAAGTTATTTTTCAGTTGTGTGGTTTGTTAAGAGTGTTCTAAATATGTTTCACAACTTAGCTACAGTTATGAGACAAAGACAGACTACTCTTATGGCTAAGCCAGCTGATTTTTCAAGGTTATATAAAGTCTTATGAGAATACTAGGGTTTTCCTTGTTTTTTACTGATTCAATCAGGTTCCATCATGATTACCATTACTTGGTAGTCCTTGAAAAGGTTGCTTTTACTCACAATGTTTTATGAAGTTTTTTAAGGGAACCAGAGATTATAATTAGATTCGTCCCTAGTGGAGTCGCCAAAAATATTAGCTCCCTATAATCAGCAAGATTGACAAAGTCCGACAGCAGGGAGAACATCGTTTCAACCACTTTGGGATTCTAGGATCTAGCCCTCCTGAATCCGGAGATGGATCTCTCCAATAAGTGTAAAGATGGATTTATCTTTAAGGTTTTGGGGAATGATATTAGGCTACTTATGAAGGCCAGGGGTTTTGTTTTGTTTTGGATGGTTGAGCATTATTATGGCTTCAGGGGAAATTTCTAAGTGCAAAAAGTTTCAAAGGTGAGAAGTTTCAAGCAAATAGAACAAGCTTTGGCCAAAATATAGATAATTGCAGGTTTTAGTCCATTGGGATATGGAGTCATAATAGGGTTTTAATTGAAACAATAGGTTCAAGAGTGGTCTATGGGGCAAGTCATCTATGTCTAAGGATATATTTAAAGTTGTTTTATGGAATGAAATGATAGAACAAGAAGGGGAATTAAACAAATGAAGAACAAAGAGAAACCTAGAATCTGATAAGTACTTTGAAATTAGCTATCCTTTGAAAAACACTTAAGAAAGACATAAAAGCAATCTAGGATCTGGTAAGTACTTCTAAACTAGCCAGCCTTTGATACACTTTCAATAGAAAACACTTAAAACATGAGGGAAAAAAAAATGATAACAAAGGATGGTCTAAGATCTGGTAAGTACTTCGAAACTAGCCAGCTTTCAACACATTCCTAGGGAAACTTTCAATCAGTCTTTTGAGATAAAACTAGGACCAGGGCTCACCATATCTTCCTTAGTTCATCTCTATTTAACATGAAATGAAAATAACATTCAAGAATAATATTTAGCTAAGACAGTAGGACGAGGGAACGCTAGCATTCCTACTGCTTGAACTGAATTAAATCATTCCTAAATAACACAATTAAAAAGAAAACATTTAGATAAATCTTATCAGTCAGAGAAGGGTACTGATATACAGTAAATCCTAACTCTATGCTTTCTGTTCTTTATAAGAGAAAATGGACAAAGTGAAAACATAAATAAAATAACGATTTACAATAAGAAAAACATCACCGTCGACATAGACCAGGATCCCATAAATCAGCTTGTATTGATGCTTCAAACCAGTTAAAGCTTTAAGTCCAGTGTTTTAGGTTAGAAATCATATTCACTTCTTAGCCTAAATATTCTATCACAAGCAGAGCTTCAATAATCCGTGAACACTATTTACAAGTAGAAGTCTGAAAGCTCAATTATATTTCAAAGTTCAGCAACCAACATTTTCTCATCTTCTACAAGAGTATTTATAGAAGGAATGAGGAGGTGGGATCTGATAAAAGATCTCCTAGGTCAATTAATACAGACTTAAGGCTTCTCAGCCTTTGAGGGGCTCGATGAAGAAGCTTACATATGTGTCCTCTGTATTAATTGATTTACATTAAGAATTAAGCTCGGTGGGAGATTTTGTTGACTTTTAAAGCTCCGTGTCATGTTATAGTATCTCTGCTGATATTTTTGTCATTAAGTTCATTCGATAGAATTAATTTCTTCGGTTGCGTTGAGGAAAATATATGATTTTCTGATCAACAACTTCAGCCTCTGTTGAATGCTTGTGGCTACAAGTGGCACTATGGTAGTTGAGAGGAATCAATTGGCCTCTGATGTGGTAGCATAGGCCTTTTTGTCTGATAAACACTTATGATTTTCTTTAACTATGTTTTAATTTGGATGATTAGGCTTTTGATAATCAATCTTAGTCATAATCCCCTCAAATTTGTCTTCAATATTCTATTTCTGCTATGTTTAAATCTTCGACACTGATACTCTTTTGATTCATTTAATAGTCAGTGTATTATTGATGTGCAGGGATGCACAGGGCTCGTATGGCATCAATTTCCATGAAGCATTTTGATGAGACGTGGAGTTCAAACCCTTGTAGTTTCTTTCCCTTTGATAAACAAATGTCCAAAGGATTGTCACCGTCATCTTTTATTTTCCTTTATTATTATGGGAAAAACATTTGAAACCTACACAATACACAAAATATTAAAAAATCTTGCGTTATTGGGTTTAAACTACTTTAGAGGGTGTGGGGAGGAGCGAGGCCATTGGATGGAAACATCCAATGGTGGAGATCTGTGTAGAAGTCAAAATGAGAGTGGTGGGTAAAAATAGCGCAGATGATTAAGTCTGGGCCGTTTGATCTTTATAGAGATCAACGGTGGAAAGTAGGCGAGAAAAAATAAAGAAAATGGGTTGCTTTATAGGGAAATGGCGGAAATTACAAAGGAATAAGGTTAAAAACCTTTGTGAGAGGAAATATGGTTAAAAATGAAGTTGGGGGTTTCGGGATGAATACGAGCCATCGAATGAGATTGGTACTACAAGATGAACGACTGAGGAGGTGCGCGACAAAACTCAAATGGAAGGAGGGAAAATGGTTTTGGGGGTGAAAACCACTGTATTCGCGCGGAGAAAAGGCGGGTAGGTAGTTTTGCCTTTGAGAACGTGATATGCATCCCCGCCCAACACGTGGCACCAAAAAACCGCACATTTCGCGTGCCCTTTGGGAAAATAAACTTCGGACTGAAAGTTACGCGCAACGTAATGTGGGTCGTTAGATCAAGGGCCTCAGATCTGACGGAGGAGAATGAGCACGACATGGATTAGATGTGCGGGCAGATAGCGGGGAGGGCAGATTTATTATGGGTCGTCCGATCAGGAGATCGATGGTGGAGATTAAATCTGGGGGTAAAATGGAAATAATACAATGGTAGATGAAGGGTTGATGAGAGTCGTTGATCTACAGAGATCAACGACTAAGATTGGCCAAAAAACATTAGAACGTGAAGCGCATAATTTTAACCAAAGTCAGGAAATGCGATCTGGACCGTCTGATCTGGACACGTGGATGGTCCAGATTCAATCGGAGGCATTCAATCGGTAGGGGGAATAATTTGCACAGCGCCGATGAGATTGAGCATTGACCGTCGATCTGTAGATCAGATCGACGGAGGGAAATGAATCAGAGGGTTTTGAAGTGGATGCAAGGCTAATGATCGGAGCAAATGTGGGTCGTTGGATCTGGGAAGGTGGGGAGGAGATCAACGGTCCAGAATAGATCGGGGAATGGCCAATCGGACGGGACACAAAAGTGAGCCCGATGAAAACTTGCGATGCAATGTAGCGCAGGCCGTTTGATCGGATTTGGATCAATGGTGGAGATTGTTTTACATCATACATGGTAGAAATCCTTTAATATTTATGAAAAACCGAAACTTTATGATATACAAAGGTTTTTATGGTTTGGGGCGGGTTTATATATATATATGAAGTAAATAGATGCCCGTTTATAGGGCCTTTGACTATATGGAAAACAAAAAAGGCCCGGGGCTTATGTATAAGGTCCAATCGGGATCGGAGGTCGGGCCTTTGGGCTTTCCAATCTACCCATTCAAATTTGCGATGCGATTGGCGCTTGGGACTTTAACTCTTAGTCCCAGGCGAAGTTATATGGAGTAAAAGTGGGGGGGGGGGCGGATTTTATGTAATGGGGCACAATCGCATCGGAGAAATGATGCGGGTCTTTCAATCTACCCTTTTTTATATTAAAAAACATAACTCCGACATGTTTAGACCAAACTTAGGAAAAAGTGGGTTTTTTTATTTACAAAGGGAAGTAATGGATCAGAGATGAATTTTTACAATGATTTAGCGCCCGATTGCGGGCACAAGGGTTATATGGAATAATAATATGATCGGAGGATATAATGCATAGGGTTGATCGCATCGGAACTTTTGGCATGGCACCAAGACTTGCGCGCTGCGATTTTTGCGATGCGATAAGTGCTTAAATGGCTTAGCGCCTGGTTCTAGCACCAAGGCATATAATGGGGAAGTGGTTAGGACTTAGCCCAAGGCGGCTTAACTCTGTAATACAAAAACATATTTTTTTATGAGATTTTTCCAAGTTTTCAATGGATTTGGGGGTTTCGGTAGAGTCAAAAAAGGAGTTTTAAACTCTGTAAAAATGATTTTATGAAAGGGGAATAAGGGAAAATGAAAAAATAGAAGAATTTCATGAGAATGAAAGGGGTAAAAAATGAGGTTAGTTTTGTGGTGGTGGGAAGGGAAAAATGGCCTTTACAACAGTATTTTTCTTATGGAATCAACAGAATTTGAAATGGAAACAACAGTGAAGATTGAAACAAAGGACATGATGTCTTCAAGAGTCTTCAAGAGATAACATTTTTTAGCAATAAAACTTGTTCCTTGAAGGCTCCAAAAATGTTTTAGCCACCATTTGGTATGATAAATTTTATCGGTGGCTAACAGGAAAAACGGTGCCAAAAAATGACAAGGGGAAGGACAAACCCATGAAATTTCCTTGCAAGATCTATGTGGAGGACCACTTGACATAAAAATGTCCTTGGATGTAGGAATGCACCGATTTTATCACAAACAAGGATTCTAGGAGAACACCTGTTGTTCTTCATAATCCTTTCCCTAATCAACAACAGAAACATCAACACATGGTTGACAACCTGCCACAACCCCAGCAATGGGGAAATGGTGGTTCGCATCCTTCTGGTGAAGGAACATATGCCATTTATGGCAAGTGTTGAACTTCAAACACGAGCCAAGATTTATGGAAATCCTACCATAGATGCTCAAGAACCTGGTACTAGTTCAAATCCACCACCTCCCAACGATTTTCATATCGAATGGCCTACTGCTGATCCCGTGATTTGTCCCCCCAAAGGGACACTTCGATGCACAACTCATAACACCTCTGCACATGTAGCCCAAAAATACAACATTGTAGAAGATTTGGCGCAGGCACCGTCAACTATGTCTGCTCTTGAAGTATTGCAAACTTGTCCAGCACAAAGGAAAGCCTTACTTTCGGCCATTGGTGGAATAGACCCCCAAGATTCCATGTTAGCTATCTTTGATATGGAAAAACCTAAAACTCGCCTCTCACACCAACTTGCATTCCAGGTGTAGGTTGTGTCGAAAGGGAGACCAATCCATCGCACTGTCATAGACGAAGGCACTTCGACTTGCATTATGTCACAAGCTTGCTGGCTCAATTTAGGTTCTCCTATCTTAACACCACCATCGAATTCCCTCAAAGCTTTCAATGGACACACGTTCCTCCCAAAAGGATACCTTTCTAACTTTCCCATCACTCTGAGTGGGAAAACAGTAATCATGGACATTGAAGTCATAGATCGTCATCTCGACTATAATCTATTGCTTGGTCGCAGTTGGTCTTATGTCATGAACGCCATTGTTTCTTCGGTCTTCTGACTCATCCAATTTCCATTGGATGGGAAAATATTCATAGTGGATTAGTTATCCTTCTACACCCCTGATTATACCACGTTACCAAGTAGAATTGTACCCCTAATAAAAGGCTTTCCTGACTCTTACGTCGGTATCAGTACTGGTCTTTTGAAGGCATCTTCCCTACTGGGTTGTTTTCCTCTCCTGCCACCATAGATCCCAACACACGGTTGCAATGATATACACCACTTTGGATGGCTCTATTGACCCATGGATCCTTCCGGTGCCTTCAGACATTGATTCCTATGGAGATCAGATGCCACTCTCACCAGCCGAGTTGGCCTACCAAGCCATCCAAATTACATCTGAAATCTCCACTGCTATGGTTTCAACCAAAGTTACAAACCTCCCACCCATCACAGTTCTCTCTAAGGATATCCTTAATGAAGTCTTGCCTACAGATGAAGCTATTCGAGAGATCATGTCTCTAGAAGAATGACCTTGGGGAGAGTTTCACCATCACGCTTCAATGATCGACTCGGACGTGATAAAAACTAAAATCCCATCTTTTGACCCACATGAGATGGTTCCCTCCACTTACATGACTGTTCAAACTATTGATTCAGAAGGGAACATGGGTAATCTTTCCAAGACAATTCTCATTGATATCTCAGTCAAGACATGTATCGTGGAAAATATTCAGATTGGAGCCGATTGCAATCCTGAGGAAATTGCATGCTTCACATCCCTTTTCAAAGAATTCTGCGATGTGTTTGCTTGGTCTTATGATGAAATTCCCAGCATAGATCCATCTATAGTCGAGCACGAAATCAAGATTTATGACAATGCTAAACCAATTCGGTAGTGACTCAGACCCATCCACCCGCGCAAAGTAGCCACCATCAAAATTGAGGTAGAAAAACTTTTAAACGCTGGTTTCATATATCATGTTCCTTTAATGGAATGGGTTTCCAATCCGGTTCCTGTCGATAAAAAACAAGGCACCATTCAAGTTTGTGTTGACTATCATGATCTGAACTCCACTTGTCCCAAAGACAATTATCCTATGCCATTCATAGATCAGATTCTCGACGATTGTGCCGGATGTGAATATTTTTCCTTCATGGATGGATTCTTGGGCTATAACCAGATTGCAATTAAAAAATAAGACCAGCATAAAATTGCCTTCATCTATCCTTGGGGCACATTTGCGTATCGTAAACTCCCATTCGGTCTGAAGAATGTTGGAGCAACTTTTAAGTGGGCTATGGACTATGCTTTTCACGACATTCGACATATTGTACAGGCTTCCTTGGATGACCTTCCAGCCCATTCCAAGAAATTACTTGATCACCTCCCTCATCTGAAAGAAATTTTTACTAGGTGTAGATTATACAATATACATATGAATACTCATAAGTGCATGTTTATGGTCGATTCCGGGCGTCTTTTAGGTTTAAATTTCTCCAAGAACGGGATTAGGGTTCATCCCGATAAGGTTAAGGTGATTGTTGAGTTGCTAGGACCACAATCCATCCTTCAACTCCAACGTTTGCAAGGGAAGGCAAAATTTTTACGTCGATTCATCGTTAACTATGCCGAGATGATGAAAGGATTTATGTGATTATTGAAGAAAGGAACACTATACTTGTGGGATGACCAAGCTTAACGGTCATTTGATGCTTTAAAACATGCAATTGTTTTAGCCCCACTCCTTAGTGCCCCCGACTACTCACGCGACTTTCTCCTCTACCTGGCAGCCTCACCATCCTCACTTGGAATGGTTCTGGTTCAAGTTCATAGTGACGACAGTGAACATGTGATATACTATTTGTCCAAAGGTCTAATTGGACCCGAACTACGTTATTCATATGTGGAGAAAATTTCTCTGGCAGTAGTTTTCACCGTCACCTGACTCCGACACTATATATTGCTGCGACAGACTACAGTTATTTATTTGGAGAACCCCATGTGACACATCCTGTCTCAACAAATTATTGGAGGAAAATATTCCAAATGGATAATAATCCTCCAACAATTTGATTTGGTCTTCACAACTGCCAAAGAAAATAAATCCCTCGTCTTTGCCGAATTATTATCGGACCTTCCCAGAATCAACCCAGGTGAAGTAGCTCATGATCCATTTCCTGATGAATCTGTATACTTGGTTGATTCTTCAGACCCATGGTATGGAGAAATTTTTGTCTACCTACGAACCCAACGCTTCTGCCCATCTCTCACGTCCGATGACCGTCGTCGTATCTGCCACCAGGAAAAGCACTACCTCGTGCTAAACGATACATTATATCGTCGTGGTATCGATACTATTCTCTGGCGTTGTCTCGCTTTCAATGAAGCGGAACGTGTTTTGAATGACTACCACATAGGGGCATGCGGTGGTCATCTTTTGGGCATAGCTACCACCCAAAAAATCCTGCGCGCGGGTTACTATTGGCCCACTTTGTTTAAAGACTGCATTGCAGCGGTCCAGAAGTGCCATCCATGTCAAATTTTCACAAAGAAAATGCGTGCTCATCCTGCCCCCCTTCATCCGGTTATCTCCATTGGTACTTTTCCAAATGGGGAATTGACTTCGTCACCTACAATCCCACTTCGGAAAATGGACACAACTACATCGTGGTTGCGGTCAAATATTTTACGAAATGGGTGAAAGCCATTCCCACTTTCAAGGCCGATGGTGAAACGACTGCTCTCTTCCTGTTCAATCAGGTAATCTATCGGTTCGGCATACCCTTATCTATTTTCACAGATCATGGATCCCACTTTCAGAATCATATGATGACCGAATTAACATCCATGCTAGGTTTTCATTAAGATCAATCTTTGTCTTATTATCCTTAAGCTAATGGTCAAGTCGAAGCCATAAATGGCATCCTCAAAACCATGATTCATTGACTGGTCAGAAATCATAAAACCACATGGCATCAGAAGTTGTATTCCATGTTATGGGTATACCGAACGTTAGTTAAAACTACCAGAGGCTTCATGCCATTTCAACTTGCATTCGGCCTAGAGGTAGTACTTCCAATCAAGTGCGAAATTACATCACTCAAACTCGTCGTTGAACTCCTGCCTGACACCACCACCACAGAAGAGCGCTTGCTCTCGCTTGATCATTTGGACAAAACTCATCGAGATGCTACACTAGCACTCGAAGCTCACCAGCGCCAAGTCAAAGCTCAATACGACAAATCTATCAAGCCTCGTTCTTTCCAAGAGGGTGATCTTGTTCTACTCTATGATCAGAAACATGACCTCTTGGGGGCAGGAACTCTCCAACCATTATGGCTTGGTCCTTACATCGTCACTAAAGTCCTCTCAAAAGGGGCTTATGAACTTCAGGACTGTAATGTAATTCCACTCGCGGAGCCCGGCAACGAGCTCTATCTCAAGAAGTATTTTGCCTAGTTTCGCACTAGGCGTATGCTTTGTAATTTTATGTATATAAGTTTTGCCTATTGTTTTGATGTCTCTAGATATTTTTTGGTTTTTGAGGTGTTTTTTCTCATGTACACTCTTTTTTTCACACAAATTCCGTCATCCTCCTTATCATATGTCGGATATGTGGACGGTGCTAGTTGTCACACTAGACACATTGCTTCAGCTGCTTGGGTTCTCTATACTCCTGAGTCAGAACTTCTTGGTTCTAGGGGAATTTTCCTAGGTAGTTCCACCAATAACGTTGCCGAGTACATGTCGGTGATCCAACTCCTCACGGAAGCGGCATCTCGTGACATCTCCAATTTAGTGGTCAGGTTATATTCCCAACTCGTCATTATGCAGTTAAACAATCACTACTGTGTCCATCATCCATTCTTGTTACGTTATTTTTTAAGGGTGCGACTTTCAGAATGTCAATTTCAAACAATCACATTTGAGCATGTTCCTAGAGAATTTAATGCATTATCCGATTCTTTGGCAAACTATGTGTTAGATTGGAATTTGTCACATTTATTATAAAATATTTATACATGAGTATATATATTTTCATCCCATTGAAAAATACATAAAAAAACAAAAAACAAAAAATCACTAAAAAGTATGTATATATATATATATATATATATGTCATGTCCAGTACAATAGTTACATCAAAAAATCTTCCAAAACTTGGGTGCTTTACAAAAATTTGGCTATACTAAGCCATGCTCTAACACTAATACATCCGCTCCACTAGCTAGGCCTTATGATCATGGTAACATACAACTGCTCTGGCTATCCTCCTCAGAGGCACCAAGTATATCTTCGGCACACCTACGTTATGCCCCTACAAATGAACTGGAACCTCCCACATAGGAATGGGTGGTATACCCATACTCAAACCCTCCAGGTTTCTAGAGAGTTCATGTAAAACCTGGGCATCATCATCCTCGGTGACTTCCGCATCCTCTGCTGGTGCGCCAGCCCCGGGTAGCTGCAGTCCTCGCCGTGCATAGCGAGGGGCCCCAACTGGGTGAACAGGTGCCACATCTATGTCAAGCAAACAAAGATTCATGTCAAAACATAATTTTCACCCTATTTCAAGAAAAAAAAAAAAAAATTGCATAAACATTCAAAAGATAAAAACAAAGTACTTCCTACAGTACACTGATCACTTTCTTCTTACCATTGAGTCCCCACTGGGTGCCAGGGGGTAGCGCTAACTCCATATCACTTGTGAAGTTCATCCCTGCATAGGGATAATCCTCGATCATAATAATTTGGGAGTTCAACCAATCAAAAAATCCATCATCAAAACAGTGGCGGACGAGACCCTCTCCAGTTCGCAGAAATAAAGTTGCCCATCGAGCTTGCCTCAGCTCACGTGGGCCCAATGGCGCTGTAATAATCCTGGGACTCATCAATGGTATCCATTCCAGTAATAAAGAGACAATCAGTGTACCGTACCCAAACTCTCTCTGGGAATGGGTCTTGCATGCGGTAAGCTCTGCTCGGACCCGACGGACAACTCCATCACACCAGTCAAACACCTGAGGCTACATACAGTCCAAGGCTAGTAGCATCTGGGCCTTGGTGGCCACATGCTGACTCTTGGCGCCTGCCAAGCTAACAATCATCCATAATATAGACCTCAGTGGTCTTAAATTCACCCCTGCAATCGGTACCCGGTTGCTCACAGCCTGTGTGTCACGTATGCAATGCTCAAGAATAAGATCAACAGTGGAATGCGGGTTAGCTCTGGACCCCGTCAATTTGGGCCTCGGTCCACGACATGATAGGCTGTTCAAAAAGTACACATCGTCTTTCTCAATTGAGAGCTCATTTCCCCCAATCCGAAAGACATGGTGCCGCTCATCCCATTGCTGGATTAGCCACCTCAAGAGGTCCTCTTGACCCCTCATCAGTTCTAAACGGGCATATTTTAGCAAACCGCATCTATGGAGAGCCATAAAGCTTGCAGCATCCGTAATCATATCTCATTCTTCCCATTCATGTTCTCTCTCTCACTAGCTACTCATGATTAACAGCTGAATACCTGCAAATGCAACATTTTTAACCGATTAAAAATTGCCTGAACCACTTCAAAACATTGAGAAATGAGTTGCTAAAAAACACGGTGCACCTAACGCTGGCCATAGTGTAAAACAGAGCACGCTAACGTAGTATCCCTTCACAGGAAGTGCGCTTAATGTGGATCTAACACTACTAGCCTGCGTTAGCTGCAAAAAAAATTTAGGGCCTCACAAATTTCCCATTTTGAACCAGCAAAACTTAACAAAAAGACAATTAAATGATAGCAGGAGGTTCTAGTTCTTACCTGGATCTCACGAGAAGGAAAACCGTTGCCCGGATTGACCACAATCGTCAGCTGAATATTTCACCCCTTTTCACCCCAGAGCTCCTTCACAGCACTCAAAACAGTGAAAATGAAGGTCTTATGACCTTCTTATAACCAATTCTGGGGCATGAATCTCTTAAACTAGTCGTCAAAAGTCGTGAATTCTTGCTGCATATGTGTCGCAAATATTGAGATTTGTTACTAATTTTCTGATGAGTGATCAAGATTCATATGAAGACATACACATGTTTTGTCGAGCATTATTTTTACGGTATTTTTCTTGCTCGTTAATCCAAAAAACCTCGAGTTCCCTTCTTCGGACTCGTTAAACTTATACAAATTTGATATCGAGTGTTCTTTTTATGGTCTTTTTCTTGCTCGTTAATCCAAAAAACCTGGAGTTCTCTTCTTCAGACTCGTTAAAACTGATATGAAGAAGCACTGAGCTTTCTTTTTAAGGACCTTTTTCTCGCTCATAAAACTGAAAAAACCACGAGTTAACTTTGTCAGGTTCGCTAAACTACCACAACAGAGAAGTAAGGAGCCATTCTTTTCCTCTTTTTCAAAGCTCTTTAAACTGAAAAAGTAACTGATTTTTCTCCACGTGACTCGTTAAAATTTCACGGAGGGCGCCGAGTTTTTCTTTGTCAGACTCGTTAGAATTTCACAAAGAGTACTGAGTTTACTCCATCTCCTCGTACTCATAAAAAAATGAGGTAGACATCCATCGAACATAGATTTCTCACTTTTTCGGCTTCGATGGACTAACTTACGGAAAATAACTGTTTCAGGCTTACTCTTCTCCCTTTGTCGTGCCCGGTTATCAAGACATGACAAGGGTACCCCAATGGAGTTGTCTTTTACGACATTTTTCAGACTCTCTAAATATGAAAAATTCACCGAGTTTACTCATATGGACTCGTTAAACCTAATCATACGGGGCACGCAGTTGTCTTTTATGATATTTTTCAGACTCTCTAAAATGAAAAATTCACCGATTTTACTCGTCTGCACTCGTTAAACTTAATCAGACGGGGAAAAATTTGGACAAAATGGATACTACCTCTGTTACATTTCAGAAAGGTTGATTTGGCAGCAAAAATATTGAACATGGCACTTCCCAGAAAACACTTTCGCAATTAGTCGAACCCTACCATCTATGAGTATTAGCCTTCATTTCCTAGTGTTCCTACACCAGTCAAAATCCTAACACACTCTTTGGTGTTCATTAAGCCTCAGCTGCCTAGTACCCTGTTACAGTGCCTTCTATTGTTCAAGCAGATCTTGCTATCTACTGCTCCTCTTATCAACCAAACCGCTCATTATGCCAAAAATTATTTGTCGTCCGACATCCCCATTTAATCTTCATGATCTCCATCACAAACAAAATCATTTGGTTTCTGTTTCATGTTGACTAATGTAGGACGCCTCAGTGCCTATCTTTCAATAGATCTCTTCCTATCGACTTCAGCATCTTATCTAGGAATTTGATCCAGAAACCCATTAGTACCTGGATACTTGCAGACATCAGTGGTAGGTAGTCTTGTGTTTGACTACGAGTCTTCATCATTGGCTCCTGATCGAATGATTCTATGAGTGTTCGAATTCAACTCTTTTTATTCACACTCACTAGATTGTACTGTGCATCTTAGGGACCATCATCATTATCGGTGGCCACCTTCGCATCTGTTAACAATTTTCATTATCGACTGGTAATCAGATGATTTCTCACATGTTCAATGACAGCTCCTTCATTCACATGTTGAGAAATATGTAGTTTAAGTGAATCAGAAATCAAGACCTTGGGGCAAAGGGTACATCATTAAAGTTGTGTTCCCTTCCCCAAGTTGCGATATTGTTTAGGGAGACAGCTTCTTCAACCTGATCCTATTATGACAGACACTTCCACATTGTGCTCATCGGTGGAAAGATTATTCATATCTCTATTCTAGAGAAATCATGTTGTTTAAGCTACTGAGCATGGGAATTCCCAACTCAAGGCAGATACTATATTTTCTGACATATGTTGTTGTTTCAGGTTTTCCTCAGTCTTTCAATCTCTTTATCTCTACTACACACATTATAAAGTATTTCGGCCATCGTCTTCGTCTCTGACCTCACACTTTAGGGGGCATCTGTTACAGGTCAAAATACCTCCTCATCAGCTCAGAGGAGAAGATAAATATGGAAGGAATACAAAGACCTAAACTAAACCTATTTCTTCCAAGGTAACGCCTCACTATAACAACACAAGAGCATTATAACGCACCTGATCAGTGAATAGGCCGTGTTAGTGGCTAGGGAAATGCTCTGTTTACACTAGTGGGTAGCGTTACCTGTGTTTTGAGTTTGGAACAGGAAAAACCCGCGGAGAATGATTTTAATTTCCAGGTTTTTCTCATAAGAGAGTCAGTACAAAAAGGAAACTGCAAAGCACTAATCTCGTATTGGGCCTTGCCATAAACAACTGAACTCTAAAGGAAGGAAAAAGCATGGAAGTTGAGGAAACATATTGGTTTCTTCTATTCAGAACTGGTGGAAAGGGAAGGGAAATGATTTCTCTCTCCATCTCCTATAAAATGGAGTTGAAGGCTCTTGGTTCAAGGTCGAAGGATTGTCAAAGTTTTGAATACTTGTGAAGTAGAGATTATTGTTCTAGTGTGAAGGTCAAGAGTCAAAGAGGTTCATTGAGAACTTGTTGATCAAGACATCACCACTTTGAGAGATAGAGAGATTGGAAGGCTGAGGAGGGCTTGGTACAACCGACAGTTGTAATCCTCCTTTTTATAAATCAATAGAACTGTATCTGTTTTGTCCATTTTATGCGTTGATATTGTCATTATTATTTGATTATTTACATAGCAGAGATGAATAGCTTAGATGTGCATTGTTTAAATGTTTATTATATATTGAATTAATTGATAGGAAATACATGTTATGGTAAATATTACACGGGTGCTTTGACTGATTGCAGGGTTGAGATTTGGAGCTGGTGAAGAAGGATCTCTGCTTCGCTGTTCAATGCTATCCAAAAGACCCCAAGATCATTAAAGAGGTAATCTTCCATCTTATTCCATCAAGTTGTTTTAAGTTAATATGAACATGTATGTGCCTTCTTTGTGAACTATACAGCTAATCTTACTATCTGCCTCGGGCACCGGAAATCCCTAAGAGGGATATTCGATAACCAACAACCCAAGCATTTTACCGTATAGCAGCACCACCAGCACGCCAGAAACAATGACAAATACACCCATTCAAGGTAGAATAAATTTAACGAGAAATTGATAAGCTTCATAAAGCCAAGTTCATCTACCCCATCGCTTACAAATCATGGATTTCCAACCCTATTCCCGTCATGAAAAAGCAGGGCACCATACATGTCTATACCGATTTTTGCGATTTTAACAAAGCCTATCCAAAGGAAAATTACCCTACCCCATTCATTGACCAAGCCATCGATGCTTGCGCAGAAAATCAGGCCCTCTCCTTCATGGATGGTTTCTTTGGGTATAACAAAAAATCCAAATACGGCACACCGATTAGTACAATACTACATTCACCACCCATGGGGCACATTCAAATATAAAGTAATGCCATTTGGTCTTAAAAATTCTCGAGCCACTTTCCAACCAGCCATGAATTATATCTTTCATGACTTGGAAAAAATCATCCTCACCTACTTGGATGACCTCACTATTCTATCCAAGAAGCGATCTGATCATATCAAGGATATGCTATTGGTATTCCAACAATGTCGCCAATACAACCTATGCTTGAATCCCCTCAAGTGCATCTTCTGCATCACGCCAGGATGACTTATAGGTTTTATTGTGTCCCAACAAGGGATTAGAGTGGACCCCCTTAAGGTCCAATCTATCAAAGAGGTACCACCACCTTGAACCCTCAAGAAACTCCAAATCTTGCAGGTAAAGGCCAATTTTCTGAGACACTTCGTCCTAGACTATGCCACTTGCGCTCAGGGATTCCTATGCCTCTTGCGTCAGGACATCTGATTTAAATGGGATGATAAAGACCAAAAATCATTTGATGTAATGAAAGACACATTATCTTCAGCATCATTAATCAGTCCTCTAAACTACGACAAGGATTACACCATGTATCTATTAGTGTCCGAGACCGCTTTGGCCTGGGTGTTAATATAGGAGGGCCCCGATGGGAAAGAACATGTAAATTTTTACGTTAGTAGAAACTTATCAGAGCCTACATTAAATATGATCTTGAATAGAATATTTCCCTAACATTGATACACGTAGTCCAAAAAATTCATCACTAAATTATCTTAAAGGCTACAACAGGCATCGCAGATATCAACCCCATGAGATACCTGCTCAGACGCCATGTAATTAACCATAGGTACGCTCTCTAGATAAATATACTACAAGAGTTTCACTTAAAATTTCACTCCCCCAAGATAAAGAAGGCTTTAATTTTAGTTGAGTTCATCGCTGACCTACCAAGTCATAGTAAAGGATCACCAGTCTATAATTCACTACCGGACGAACATCTCTTCCTAGTGACGACTGACAACCCTTGGTACAGAGATATTCTCTTATTCCTAGAAACCCAAAAGTTCAAACCAAAGCTCAATCATGAAGACTGCGGGCACATCTGCCATCAGGCCCCCTGATACCTTCTCATGGAAGATGTCATTTACAGACGAGGAATCGACACCATTTTACGTGGATGCCTCACTCACAACAAAGCTGAGCAAGCCCTTAATGATTTTCACAGTAGAGCTTGTAGTGGCCACATCTCTAGAATGGCCACTGCCCAAAAATTTTTGCAGGCAGGATATTTTTTTCCCATGGTATTCCGCAACTGCATTTCAGCAGTCAAAAGGCGTGAACGATGTCAACGCTTCACTCACAAAGCAAGAGAGCCTCCCGCTCCCCTGCACCCCATCATAGTCGCTAGCCCCTTCTGAAAATGGGGGATCGACTTCATGACTTACAAGCCCACGTCGTTATGTAACCACAAATACATTATTGTGGTCATCTACTACTTCACCAAATGGGAAAAGGCCATGTCCACATACGAGAACATGACAGAAACCGCTGCACGGTTTTTGTTCAACCACGTCATCGCCTGGTTTGGTTTACCACAAGAGTTAGTCTCTGACAATGGAAAACACTTCGAAAACAAGGTTTTCCAAGAGCTATCTCATCACCTCAGATTCACACATGAATTCGCTTCACCATACTACCCCAAATCCAATGGACAGGTAGAAGATGTAAACAAAGTACTAAAAACAATGTTACAACTCATGGCGAATAACCACAGAACAAACTGGCACCACATTCTTTTCACTGCCCTGTGGGCATATCGCACAGTAGTGAAAAAATCAACGACGTTCACACCCTTCCATTTCGTATACTGGTCAAACCTGTGATTCCTATAGAACGTGAGATCCCTAACTTACATGCCACCATCAAACTCCTCAATGATACCCAACCTCTAGAGAAATGCTTAATACAACTAGAACTCGTCGACAAAATTTGATGACAGACGCTCCAACATAATAAGGCCCATAAAATGTGGGTTAAAGCATCGTTCATTTTAAACATCACCCCTCGATAATTTACCGAGGGGGAGTTAGTCCTCCACTATGATGTCGTGAAAGAATCCTTAGGTTCGGAGAAGTTCAAAACCTTGTGGAGGGGTCCCTATGTCATAAAGCATTGGCTCCTCAAGGTAGCATGCATCTTGACAGAGCCCAATAGAACATGCCTAAGAAACCCCATCAATGGGATCTACCTCAATAAATTTTACCAATAATATTTAGGAGGTTTCAGCCCTAGAGATAAAATGCACATAGAAAAAAAAAAAATTGATCATAAACATCACAAAATTGCTCTAAAAAAGCGCTCTGGTGTCACAAATGGATCGTCCCCCAACAATTATTTTGGATTTTATGATGGAGCATTTCGATGGTCTTAAAATATAGCAACATCCGCGTAGGTCATCACCTACCCCGACTGATAGACATTCTTCACCAACAGAGTATGCATCAAATCAACTGCAAACAATCAGGTAGAATATGACATCGTCATCAAGCTCACGAGAAATGCCTTCAATCAAGGAATCCACCACCTACATATCTACCTTGATTCCCAGTTAGTGGTTTCACAGTTAAACCAATAATTTGAAGTACGATATTCACAATTGTTTAGAAAATATTTGCGTGCAAAAATATTAAGCCGTCAATTTTATCATATTACATTCACAAATGTACCAAGAAATCAAAACCACATCCTAGACTGGAATTCATCTCGTACAAACCATCACACATAAAACCAAAAAACATAAAAAATATATATATCCATAGGTGATAAACAACATCCATCAGATCATATAAACCATAGACAAATCATCACGAGCTGCAAAAATACATCTTGCATCTATACCAAAAAATATGTGTGATTACAAATAAGAGTTCATGTATCTGACCCACAGGTCAGCCAAAAAATACATATACACATGTCATCAAAAAATGAGGGACTCATCCTCATAATGGGTTCTTTCCCTGATTACAAAGTGTCTCTAGGGCTAAGCCCCACTAGGTGGGCCACCTAGACCCACAAGTGCACCTAGTGCCAATACTGGGGCAGCTGCCAAAATTTAAGCTGCCACACGGCACAAAGTCAGATGATATCCCCTCTCTTAGGCCATCAATGTATTAAGCCAGACATCATCCAGATTTTCGATGAACCCACAGGTTGGCATACCCTGGGTCATCATGTTCACTCGATCCCAAGCATCTGCTAAGTCAATGGCTCAGGCCTTGAATGAAGCTATCCACTCCACCATCTCCGCCATACGTGCCTCGTTCGCCTCAGCACAAACAATCGTCGCAACACACTTGGAAGCAAACGAGCTGCTCCCCTCCTTAGAAGGGCCAACACCATCACCACCCTGAAGTTGCCTCAGATCTTCACCCTTCCCTCAACCTGGGGCTGAGCTCCTATACACGAAACCATCTGGTTGGGTTAGTGTCCTACCAACCGAGAAGTTGGTCATCCAACTGCTCCCACATATGCAAGAGTAATAAAGATAGTGTAAGTGTCACCACAACACACATATAAATCATAAATAATCAACAAATGCAACAAAAAAGCACAAAAAATCATACCTGCTGGTCCCCAAGCATACCCAACAAGAAGACCCATGTCAGGATCTCTTCGGTAGTCCATCCCAGAGTATGGATACTCAAAGAAAATCTGAGGGTTGGCCTCAAACAAAGCCTCTGTGTTCACGTTCCAATAATAACCTACCTCACCTCCCCCACCGCAAGGCATCAATGGCGCCCATCACCTGATATGAGGGTCTCGGTGAAACCCCATAGGAATAACCACCACGGGCTGTGACAGTACCACTCTCTCGAACATAATGTTGCATAAAATGCTAGCATATGTACATAGCTTAGATATTGCTCGGACCTTCGCTAGTTGTGACACCATACCATCTTATAAATGATGGGGAAATCCAAAGAAATGTCCAGCCCAAAGCAGGCGCAAAACACCAATCTGAGGTCCCAACGCCTGTGTGGTGATGACGACCCAATCAATCTCACGATCATATCCAGCACACATTTCTCGACTAGATCCATCATTGATGATATAAGAATACACCCCTCCGAAATGGGCGCCCCGCCACAATGATGCTTTGACTAGCGCTTGAGCACTACCCTCCCAGGCGAGAGTGGATGGGGGAGTGCCTCACCCTAAGGCAACAAACAGGTCACAAAGTATATATCCGTCTCTAGATGGTATGAACGCCATGCCCTCACAACACCATCAATTTGTGCCACATGTTCCAATAATGGACCAAGTAACGCAACAAACGATCCTACGACCGCAGGAGGTCATTATCAAGAAACTTGAGGAGACCCCACTAAGCTAGCTATGGATGGGCATTGGCATCTTGTGCCACAGCCATACGCAGGTTCGACCAGTCTCTCTCTCTCCATAGCATCATGTCACCAAACAGGCACACATCAGTCACATCAAAATTTTCAAATTTTCAAAAAAAAATTCAAAATTCTTTCCTTGGCTTTTTGTAATATTCCTAAATTAGCTTACATCTAATAGGAATATTAATTTTTCTTTTAAATTTTAGATGGATGAATAAATGGGCAAGGAGGCTCATAAATTGCTCATGTATGAATAAAAATCCCTCACAGTGTGAAAATGGATCATGAAATAACCAGATCAAGCATCCACATGTGTGAAAAATGTCTAAAATATGTGGACAAGGTCAAGTTTGACCAAGTCAACAAAATTTATTCTCAAAGAGTGGATCCTAAATAAAGACAGCTCAATGTGAATGAAAATCAAGCTAGCTAGTCAAAATAAAGACACCTTGAATGTGAAAGAGGTTTATCACTTGACCAAGTCAACCATGACCATATCTACAGTGCAGTCTAGATGCATTGAACCTCCTTGAGGGACAGCACAGTTCTAGAAGGAGATTTTACATGTGAAAGGAGCTAAACTAATGAAGTGGTTTAGGGTTTTGACAAGAATCCAATCTTATAAAAGGAAGAGGAGAGCAGCATGAAGAGTAGGTTGTTGAAGATATTATTTTCTGAAGGTATGGTCTGCTGAGACATCCCTCATTGGGGTTTTTCCTATTTAGGAATCCCACCTCCTTCCTTGAGTAGCTCTTGGAGGAGACTTGTTCCATATTGTCCACTATCAGGCTTGGGCCAAGCTTCACCTTACACCTACAGCGTTGATCCTGTTGAGGGTTGGGTTGTCCTTGTGAGTTGCAGCAAGTGGAAGACACTAGATCTGCTGAGATCTAGATTTTACTAGTGCCTCTTCTCAGTGAGTGTGTATTTTAACCTCCTGGAAGAGTGCATTAGCTGAGTGAGATTCAGATCTAGACCTTGGCATTAGGAAAAATCATTCTTAGAGCCTACAGTGCAGTTTCTCTCCGTAGACTGCGTTATTTGCAAAGGAGAAGTTGCAGGGTTTTTTGTCTGCATTTTGGAGGAGAGATCTCTGGTGTTAGGATTCCTCCTATCACTGTGGTGATCCATGGATTGGCCATCCAATCCATGTTTGTTTCAGATCTAATCTACTATTCCATTATATGATTCAGTAATTTCTGAATATTTCTGCAGATCTGTAACTCTAGATCTTAGATCTACTCTCTGTGCTTCATGTTTTGCACAAAACCCCAAGGGGAATGTATAGATGAGCATTTCTTGTACATAGATATGAATTAGATCTATCTTTTTACGTACATATCTGCTCTAGATCTGAGCTATATTATACTACTACTTCAGCCCCAATAAAATAACACTGTTGATTTTATGTAGACTTTTTCTATGGCTGTAGCACCTCATTTCTGAGGATTTTTCCTGTATAGTCTCATTCTTTCTCTTGTACAATGTATGGGTTGTAAAGTAACTCTGATTTTTTGTTATGCATCTGATCTTTGAACCTCCATATCAGCCTATCTCTTTGCTTCAGTGAATTTTTGTTTTTTCTCAAGCATTCCTTTGCATATAGCTGCAGCCCCTCTCTTTGGGTGATTTTCAGCTAGACTAGTTTGTGGGAGATCTGTTTGACCCACCTAGTTTGATTTTTTTTTACTCTCCTTTTGGATTTAGATCTTAGATGAGCCTATCTAAGGGATACGAAGCTGAAAACTCATTTCAGTGCACTAAATTCTCAGAAGTCCATTATTTCAGCAGGCTTGCTGTGTGATTCCCATTTTGGGATATTACAGTGGTATCAAAGCAACTTTCCTTGGCTCGGCCTGTGAGCTTCAAGAAGTATGGAGTCTTCTCATGGGGAGGAGGAGATATACAAGAGAAACCAGAGTAAACCCTTGTTTTCTGGAGAAATGAGGTTCACAAAATTTCTATCTCAAGTTTTGCAAGGTACCAGAAAAGACATCAGAGAAATAAGGAGGGAAGAGCCGGAAGATCTCTCGACCAGATCTACAAGATCTATACATGAGGAAAGTTCTAAATATTCATCTCATGGATATGTGCACTCAACCATATCACCAAATCTTCAACGTTCTGTCAGTAATTTCTTCATGAAGAGGAGGAAAGGAGGTGTGCCCAAGAAGGAGACTCTTGGTGAGTATTTGAGGGAATATGAAGCTCAATCTAAGGAGTTCAAAGATAACTTGAAATTCCAAGGATTCTGCAAGATCAAGGAGGACATAAGCACAAAGGAAAAGTAGCATGGTGTGGGTAGATTATTTCTATCTACTTTTGATGGGTCACCTAAATGTCTAGTTAGGGTTTGGGTGGAGGAGCTAGACAACTTTGTGCAACAACATCAAGTTTTAGAAATTGAAGCCATCAAAGTAGCAGCACTACATTTTTAAGGTAAAGCATATGCTTGGTGGTTGTTTGAATTTTTTCCTTAAGAAATTAAAATACACCTATTTATGCAAAGTTTATTGGAATATTAGTAGAGAGGTTTGATGAAACATCATGTGTAACATCTCCTATTGAAACTATCAAACCATATCAAACAAATATTTTGCATGATTTGGAAGGGTCTATGAATCCAACTCCATTTTTGATAACCATGGAAGAGGGTGTAAGCTTGTTTGATCCCTTGCAAAGGGAAAGATCTCCATTGGATGAAGGGCTCTCTTCTCAAGAGGAATGCATGAATATTCCTCCTTCAAAAGATGACCAAGATCTAAGGTCTCTTATTGTGGATGAGGCACTTCAACTATTGAAGAGGAGGAGGGGAAGGTAGGATATGACAACGCAATCACAACAAAAGCACCTAAAGCACCTCTTGATTAGAGGAAAACTAAATTGTTCTCTCAACTATGGGCAGCATTTGCATACCTAGCTAAGGAGGGAGCCTTGGGAGAAACCAGCACAGCGTATAGAATCTCTCATGAATTTATAAGAGAGATAAGCAATTTTCTGAAATGGACATTTCTATCTCCCACTCAGTTATTTGCACTGAGAAAGGAGGAATCATAAGTCTATGATGGCATGGACATGAGGGCACATGGCAACTCCATATATTTGGGGATAACCCATGGTATCTTCATTCACAAAGCATATTTCTGAACATGACAAGAGGATGTTAACACTCTTGCATGCATGGGCCAACTTAAGGAAGTATTGGAAGACAAGGACTTTCCGAGGGGAAGTTGAATTCCATCTACTTCAATCTTGTCTTGAGCAAGATTAGCTGCAAGGGAGGCAGCAAAAGGAAGTTTATAGCACTCCAACATGTGACTTTGGCATCAAGTATGTGAAAGAGGAGAGCCATACTATGACAAGGGATACTTTTTAGACCTCTATAGCGCTGTCATTTTTGGGAAGCCTAGATCCTTATTGGGATTCCCAACTCATGATGGAATACTCCAAGGATATTTTCACATGTGAGGTTCTTGATGGGAAGGTAATGGATGGGAGGTATAAGGTAGTTGAGGGAGTCATTTATTTCCATGATATTATCTATTTGGTTAGAGACTCCAAGCTCAAGGAGAAACTTCTAAATGCAACCTATGAGATCCTGCTTTCCAAACCCACTGGTTTCATTAGAGCATATCATACTATCTTAGATGGATTCATGTGGGAAGGTTTCAAGGAAGAGGTGCACTCTCATATGAATAAGTGCATGGATTATTTGTTAGATGAGGAGGAACATAGCTCTTGGAAAGAGCCATCATTCACACCTCCTTACTCATTGAGTGTGAGAGGGGACTCATCCATGAGTTACCTCACTGATGTAAACCAAGTATATGGAGGAACTTGTCTTTCTAAATATTATGATGTATCTCCTATATGCTTATATTTTTCTAACACTCATTTGCAGAACATTGCTCCAAGAGGGGGCACTATTTATGATGGGTTTCATGAGCCACTCAAGGCCATGAACTATGTTGATGCAGGTCATTCCTTGGAGGATCTTGGAAAGTTATTTTGTTCTTTGTTAGCCACCAATAAAATTTGTCATATCAAATGGTGGCTAAAACATTTTTGGAGGCTTCAAGATACAATTTTATTATTAAAAGTGTTATCTCTTGAAGACTCATGAAGACATCATACCTTTGGTTCAATCTTCACTGTTGTTTCCATTTTAAACTCTGAAATTCTGTTGATTTCATAGAGGAAAGACTGCTGCAAGAATCAATTTTTCCCCTCCCTCCACTTCAAAACTAACCTTCATTTTACCTCCTCTTTTCCTCATAAACTTCCTCTATTTTTCCATTTGTCCATTTTTCCCCTTCATAAGACCCACCTCGCAGAGTTTAAAACTCCTTTTTAAACTCTGATGAAACCCCCAAATCTATTGAAAACTTGGAAATTTTTCATAAAAAATACGCTTTTGTATTACAGAATTAAGCCCCTTTGGGCTAAGTCTTAAACCACTTCCCCCCCATACGCCTTGGTGCTAGAACCAAGTGCTAACCCCTTTCGGCGCTTATCGCATTGAAAAAGTCTGAGCGCACACGTCTTTTGGTTAAGTTAAAAGTTTCGATGCGATTAGAATTTTTGTTCATAACCCCCGATCCCATTAACCGCTTCATATAACCCTTATGCCCACAGATGGGCACTAAAAACATTGGATAATTCGTCACCGATCCATTGTTTCCCTTTGTAAATAAAAAAAACCCCTTTTTCTAAATTTTGGTTTAAGCGCGCCCATGCAATGTTTTTTAATATATAAATGGGTAGATTGAAAGACCACCATCAAAAATTTCGATGCGATTGAGCCCCATTACATAAACTCTGCCCTCTGCTTCACTCCATATAACTTGCACCCAAGACCAAGAGTCAAAGGTCCCGAAGCGCCAATTGCATCAGAAAAACTCAAATGGGTAGATTGAAAAGCCCGAAGACCAAGCCTGACCTCTGATTGTGATTGGCCCTCATACATAAGCCCCGGGCCTTTTGCCTTCATATAATCAAAGGCCCCGCAGACAGGCGCTTATTCACTTCATATATATATAAACCCGCCCCCAAAGCCAAACCTTTGTTTTATATTAAATTTTGGGTTTTTCATGTTATAAAGATTCTTCGCTGGTGCAGTTTTAAAACATTATCGACCATTGATCTAAATATGATCAATGATCAGCGCATAATCGCATCGCGAGTTTTTCGTCAAGTGCATTAACATAATGCCTTCTCCGATTGGTCAATACCCAATGAGTTCTCCACCGTCGATCTGATCTGCAGATCGACGGTCCGCGCTAAATCGCTCCATCGCATCCCGAGTTCTTTGCCCCACCAATTTCCGAGCTCTGATTGCCTTTGGGCTACCCATGTGTCCAGATCGAACGGTCCAGATCGCGCCTCCTAACTTTGGTTTGAATTCATGCACCCCGCTCCTAATGTTTTTTCGACCAATCCTGACTGTTGATCTCTATAGATCAACGGTCCTTATTAACTCCTTTTTCGCCTTTGTATATTTTTCATTTAAACCCCAGACTTAATATTGGCCATCCATCTGTTCAATCCAATGGCTTATATTAACCTTGCCGAGCCTGACCCCTGTGGGTCCTATCTCCTCCCACATTTGATCTCGACTATTTATCCTTGATCCAACGGCCCAGATTGAAACCACCCATCCTCATTCCGCCCGCGCATCTATCTCATATCACGCTCATTCTCCTCCATTGGATCTGAGGTCCCAGATCTAACGGTCCACGTCCGAAGTCGCGTAACTTTAAGCATGATGGATAATTTCCTAAAGGTCACGCGATAAAAGTGTTTTTGAAAGGCCATGTGTCGGGCGGGAATGCATATCACGTTCAAAAAGGAAAAACCACCTCCTCGCCCTTTTGTCGTGCGAAAACAATGGTTTTACCTCCCCGAAACTACTTTCCCTCTTTTCCCTTGTGTGTTATCACATGCACCCTCCACCATTGATCTCTGCAGATCAACGGCTTGGATATAAAACTCCATTTACATATCACCCTCCACCCTCGCCAAGGTTTTTTAACATAAAATCTCCACCATTGATCTCGTGGGCCGATCTCATCTGACGGCCCACGATCATCCCGAACCCCAAACTCTGTTTTTTACCATATTTTCCTCCGAAACAAAAGTTTTAACCCATTTTCTTCGTATTTCTTCTGTTTTTCAAACAATGTGACTCATTCACTTTGTATAAACACAACCAATCCCAACCATTGATCTTTGCGCGATCAACGACTCTGACTTAATTGAGCCCATTGTTCTTTATGAACAGTCTCCATTCGATCTCCACCGTTGGATGATGCCATCCAATGGCCACGCTCCTCCCCACAGCCTCCAAAGTAGTTAAACCCAATAACGCAGGATTTATTAATATTTTGTGTATTTTGCAGGTTTCAAATGTTTTTTCCCATAATAATAAAGGAAAAAAAAGTTGAGGATGACGATCCTCTGGACTTATATTTATCAAAGGGAAAGAACTATAAAGGTTCTACTCCACGTTTCATCAATGCTTCATGGGCATTGACACCATATGAGCCCTGTTCGGCCCTGCACATCAAAAAGACACACATCAATGCATAAAATAAACAAAAGAGTATCAGTGTTGAAGACCTGTCACAATAGAACAGAGGATTGAAGACAGTTTTGGGAGATTACGGCTAAGATTGGTTATCAAAACCCTAATCCTCCAAATTAAAACACAATTGAAGAAAATCATAAAGATCTATCAGATAGAAAGGCCTCCACCGCTACAACAGAGGAAAATTGATTCCTCTCAGCTACCCCCGTGCCACCTGTAACCTCAATCATTTAATAGAGGCCGAGTTATTATCAGAACATCAAATATTTACCTCAGCGCAGCCGAATAGTTAATTCTGCTAAGGAGCTTAATGCAAAATATCAGCAGAGTTAATTGTAACCTGAAATAGAGCCTTAAAAGTCAAAAAAAGCTCCCACCGAGCTTAAATCTTAAATGTAAAACATTAATACAGATAAACACCTATAATATTCTCCATCGAGCCCCTCAAAGGCCGAGAAGTCATTTATCTGTATTAATTAACCTTGGAAATATTTTATCAGATCTCACCTCCTCATTCCTTCTATAAATACTTCTGTAAAAGATGAGAAAATTTTGGTTGCAGAACTTTGAAATAGACTTGAGCTTGAAAATTCTACTTGTAAATAGTGTTCACTGGCTCTTGAAGCTCTGCTTGTGATAGAATAGTTAGGCTGAGAAGTGAAGATGATTGCTAACCTGAAACACTAGACTTAAAGCTGTAACTAATTTGAAGCATCAATACAAGCTGATTTATGGGATCCTGATCTATGTCAACGATGATGTTTTTCTTATTGTAAATCATTATTTTATTTCTGTTTTCACTTTTTTCATCTTCTCTTATAAAGAATGACATGCATAGAGTTAGGATTTGTTGTATATCAATACCCTTCTCTGACTGGAAATCTTTATCTACATGTTTTCTTCCAAATTGTGTTATTTAGGAATGATTTAATTCAGTTTAAGCAGTTAGGAATGTTGGTGTTCCCTCATCCTACTGTCTTAGCTAATTTTTATTATTGAATGTTATTTTCAGTTTATGTTAAGTAGAGATGAACTAAGGAAGATATGGTGAGCCCTAGTCCTCGTTTTATCCCCAAATACTATCTGAAAGTTTCCCTTGGAATGTGTTGAAAGCTGGCTAGTTTCAAAGTACTTACCAAATCTTAGACCATTATTTGTTCTCTTATGTGTTTGTCTTGAAATTATACCAAGTAAAGTAGAGCTAGGAGAGGTTTTGTGGTGAGCCCGACCCGCTAGTTTCTTCTCCAACAGTTTCCTTTATGTTTCCCTTGGGTTTTAAATGTTTTCTATTGAAAGTGTATCAAAGGCTGGCTAGTTTCGAAGTACTTACCAGATCCTGGATTACTTTTATGTTTTTCTTAAGTGTTTTTCAAAGGCTGGCTAGTTTCAAAGTACTTACCAGATCCTGGGCTGCTCTTTGTTCTTCATTTGTTTATTTCCCCTTATTGTTGTATCATTTCATTCCATAAATCAAACTTTAAAGAGATCCTTAGACATAGATGACTTGCCCCATGGACCACTCTTGCCTCTTTTTGTTTCAGTTAAAACCTATTATGACTCCATAGCCCAATGGACTAAAACTTGCAGCTATCCATCTTTTTGGCCAAAGTTTGTTCTGATTGCTCGCAACTTCTCACCTTTGAAACTATTTGCATTTAGAACTTTCCACCTCAAACAATAATCATGCTCAACCATCCAAAAACAAAACAAAACCCTCGGCCTTCATAACTAGCCTAATATCATCACCCAAAAGATTTTAAAGATAAATCTATATTTTCACTTATTGGAGAGATCCCTCTTCGGATTCAAGAGGGCTAGATCCTAGAATCCCAAAGTGGTTGAAACGATGTTCTCCCTGCAGTCGGACTTTTTCCAATCTTGCTGATTGCAGGGTGCCAGCATTCTTCATGGTGTGATTCTTTTACACCAACTATAATGCACATTCTCCAACCATTCAAAAGGGATGGGGCAGAAAACAAGTGTTGGGGGAGGCACTTTTCATCTCCTATTCTATGGAAATTAAGGTTAAAACTACGTTGGTTGCACATGAGGGAGAATCTTCCTTCTCCTTTATCATACATGGTAGATATCATGTTTCTAATCATGATTCCATATGTTGGAAATTTTCTTACTCTTCGGAACATGATTGGAGGAGAGGCACATTAGTGGGATCTGTCCTTGGGGGAAGGAGTTCCCCACTCTTTTTGCACTACATGCTTCAATGGGAGCATGAGATATTATATGGTCACTATGATAGAGCACTTTCTTCTTTGTAGGGTGAGCCATATGTTGGCTAGGTATATGCCTCTCATATATATTGGGGAGGATTTTTTCTATGGATTTCCAAGCTAGGAGGTGATCCACTTCATTTGGATGATAGCATGGAGATGGGAGTCTTTCATGCATAATGAGATTCCCCATCACTTCTGTCTTGAGGAGGCCATGAATCAGCAAGGAGGTTTTCACATAGACCTTCCATTTCTTCATGATGAGAGCCATTTGGTTTATTCACCAAAGGCCAACTTGCACATTGGGGAGGTACCATTGGAAGATGGGGCTATTACTAAAAATCTGAAGCAATGGTGGAGACTATTGGATGAGGGGGTCACAAGAGAAGAAGGGGAGATTTTGCAGCACCCTTGCAGTTGCTTGAGTACAAGCAACATTAGGGAGGGGGAGACTGTAATATTCCTAAATTAGCTTACAGCTAATAGGAATATTAATTTTTCTTTTAAAATCTAGATGGATGAATAAATGGGCATGGAGGCTCATAAATTTCTCAAGTATGAATAAAAATCCCTCATAGTGTGAAAAGGGATCATGAAATAACTAGATCAAGCATCCACATGTGTGAACAATGTCTAAACTATGTGGACAAGGTCAAGTTTGACCAAGTCAACAACATTTATTATCAAAGAGTGGATCCTAAATAAATACAGCTCAATGTCAATGAAAATCAAGCTAGCTAGTCAAAATGAAGACACCTTGAGTGTGAAAGAGGCTAATCACTTTACCAAGTCAACCATGACCATATCTACAGTGCAGTCTAGATGCACTGAACCTCCTTTCTACATGTGAAAGGGGCTAAAATAATGAAGTGTTTTAGGGTTTTGACAAGACTCCAACCTTATAAAAGGAAGAGGAGAGCATCATGAAGGGGTTGTTGAAGATATTATTTTCTGAAGGTATTGTCTATTTAGACACTCCTCTTTGGGTTTTCCTGTTTAGGATTCCCACCTCCTTCCTTGAGAAGTTCTTGGAGGAGTCTTGTTCCATCTTGTCCACTATCAGGCTTGGGCCAAGCTTCACGTTACACCTACAACGCTGATCCTGTTGAGGGTTGGGTTGTCCTTGTGAGTTGCAGCAAGTGGAAGACACTAGATCTGCTTAGATCTAGATTTTACTAGTGCCTCTTCTTAGTGAGTGTGTCTTTTAATTTCCTAGAAGAGTGAATTAGTCGATTAAGCTTCAAATCCAGACCTTGGAATCAGGCCAAATCATTCTCAAAACCTACATCATAGTTTCTCTCCCTAGACTGTGTTATTTGAAAAGGAGAAGTTGCAGGGCGTTTTGTCTGCATTTTGGAGGAGAGATATCTGGTGTTAGGATTATTCCTCTCACTGTGGTGATCCATGGATTGGCCATCCAATCCATGTTTGTTTCAAATCTGATATGATGTTCCATTATATGATTCAGTAATTTCTAAATATTTCTGCAGATCTGCAACTCTAGATCTCAGATCTACTCTCTGTGCTTCATGTTTTGCACAAAACCCCAAGGGGAATGTATAGATGAGAATTTATTGTACACAAATATGAATTAGATCTATATTTCTATGTACATATCTGCTCTAGATCTTAGTTATATTATACTACTACTTCCGCCCCAATAAAATAATGTTGTTGAGTTTATGCAGACTTTTTCTATGTTTGTAGCACCTCATTTCTGAGGATTTTTCCTGTAATGTCTTACTCTTTCTCTTCTAAAATGTATGGGATGTAATGTGTTAGTATGAATATTTCATCGTAAAATATCACTTTAGCTACGCATAAAAAATATCCCTAACATCGATTATGGCTGCAAAATATCTTTAAGTTCGCTGCACAAATTCAGATCTAAGCATAAAAGATATTAAGAAGATAAAATATAACATGGCTCCATGCATTCAATGGACAAGATAAGAAATAATAAAAGAATTTTATATTATATTAAAGAATGTGGCACCTGAGAGGAAAACAAGAAAGGTGTTTTTCGGTTCTCCTCAGTGGGATGGGTTCTTGAAAGTCCTCAGTGTTTCAGATCTAACATTCCTCTCTCTTAGTGGTGTAGAAAAACAAACATAGAACTCAATGGGATTCACAAAGAAAAATGGAAAATGGTGACCAGAAGTAGATCTAGAGTGATCTAATGCAATGTGGAGGTGACTAATGAATGGGGAAAACCCCTATTTATAACAAAATATTAGAAATGAGTCTAAGAACTCGATTGCATGAATAAATCTTATTAATCGAATTCTAAGCACCTTTTAGGAATATTTTATTATATTTTTAGAGGAAAAGGATTGCTTGACTTGGGTCAATTCCTTTATTTATAAAATAATAAATAAATAAATGATTTATTTATCATTTTATGGGAATGATAGAATATAATTAAATAAATAATGGTTTATTTGATTATTTATGGATGGTTTAGTCAAATTTAACTAAGAATATTATTTAAATAATGATTTAAATAACTTGTTCTTAGGAAATAATTAAATAAATAAATATTTATTTAATTAATTGCTTTGTTTTGGGTTAAAAATGACCAAATAAGTTATTTTGTGTGGTGAAAGCAATTTTACTTGGGGTAAAATTGGTCTTACATGGTGTACTTGGGTTCATCTAATAATGATAGGTTAGATGACCAAAAAAATGGTATAACAGATAGCCCCCTAGCGTATGAGTGTTAGGAGCAAATCGTATGACTGAAGTACGTTTTAAGAACTCAATCACTAGATAGCAAAAGGGAAGAGAGAGAGAGAGAAGTGTAATGTGTCTGATGTGGGAAAGGACTCGACCCTGAGGAGACGAGACTTACAAGTGCAACAAGTCTCTATGAAGTGGTACCTGTGCTAAAGGCGACGAGGGAGGCATACCTATGCCCGCCGAGACAAAGTACAAAAAATAAGTGCCTGGAAAACAAACCACCAGTGACTGTATGAAGCAATATTTTGGCCTAACAATGACAGGATAAATAACATGATGAATCCCCCATACATGCGATGCCTGGAATAATCGTTAGGACTTATACAATAATATGGTAGTACATGAGATAAAAATACACCCAAATGCCCCCTACACGCTGGGAAGGGCTCGCAACATCTGACTGATACATGTAAATCGAAGAGGCGCCGCAAGCAGTGGAGGCTGATATCATCAAATGGGAGGAGCTGCATCAGGGGCGGAAATGAAGTCATCTAGGCATGTGGAGGGCTACCTGCAGGGCCACCCCCTCATGAGGGTTGAGACATCTCACACATGCCTGGGAATCACCAATAGCTGCTGCTACATCACTGGACCATCAAGTGTATAGATCACAATCATGCTGATAGGAGCTCGAACCAAGGTACACCGCCCTCTAGACCTGGCTTCTGGAATAAATGAGCTGATGTCGACAGAAGTAGGTCTGCCATAGATGAGGCAATAAGGGAAACCCAACTAAGGCATGAGGGAAAGTAGGAGAGCGAAAAACAGATAGACGCTAATGATGATGAAGAAAATATGAAAAGTCCAAGGGGGACCCGAAAAACATGAGTAAAAAATGGTATCTCATGACGGAAATCGACACAAACAAGAATAAATATGGAGGCCAAGCGGTACCCCAAAGAAAAGGGTTGTAAGTGGGGAAATATGTTTTGGAGAAGAGGGAAAGAAAAACTTCATGGGAAACATGTGTCCTGGTGAAGTAGCGAATGAGAAAAACAAACCTATGCTGGCTATCTACAAGGAGATAAAACATGCATTTTGAGTGGGAAATTCTAAGGGTAATATCTCTTAAGATAGAGTGCATTGCGAGGATTAGGAAGGGGGTGGCCTTCAAAGTCCTCTAAAAGATATGCTCCCTTCCGAAGATCTTTACTGATGATGTAAGGACCTAGCCATAATGAGTCGAACTTCCCATGACCAAGGGTATCATGGGCCTGGTCGTATACTAGAACAAGGTCACCTTCATGAAAGGTGCGAGGGTGTACTTTTCAGTCATACTGAACCTTGGTGCGCTTTTTGGCCACTTCGAGAGTTTGCAATGCAACACGACGGTCTTCAGAGGCACGCTCAAGCATGATAAGTCATTGTTCTAGAGGTTGGGTATTAGGGAGAAGTTTGACAGCCAAGTGAAGGGAAGGGATTTCACACTCGATTGGTAAGACGACCTCCTCGCCAAAAACAAGGTGGAAAGGAGTGAAACTGGTGGCAGTTTTAACAGAAGTACGATAGGCCCACAAAGTAGGGAAGAGCATGAGATGCCAATTGGTTTTGTGCTTATTCACCGTGTGTTGAAGCATGGTCTTAAGAATTTTGTTGACCACCTCAACTTGACCATTACCTTGGGGGTAATAGGAAGATGAATATTGGTGTTCAAAACCCAATAGGGAGGAGAGCTCATGCCAAATCTGATCTTCAAAATGTCGGCCATGGTCTGAGACGAACTGTTTTGGAACGCCAAAGCAAGCAATGACATCGTTAAAGAAAATGAGGGCTGCAGTGGCTGTCGTATTGTTGAACATAGGCATGCTTCGGCCCATTTAGTGAAATAGTCAACCGCCACGATGATATATTTGTGGTTACCAGCAGATGGAGGTCGACATTCCATAAAGTCGATGGCCCATTTGCAAAAACGACCAGCTGTGACGACAGGATGGAGAGGAGCAGGAGGAGCTCGCGTCTTGGGGGCAAAATGTTGGCAATTGGAACAATGTTTGACTGCTTCAATGCAATCACTGAAGAGAGAAGGCCAAAAATACCCAGCATGCATAATTTTTTGGGCGGTGGCGAGGCCAGAGAGGTGGCCACCACAAGCGCCACTATGACAGGCATTTATGACTTGCTCGGCTTCAGCATGGGTGAGGCAACGACGAAGGATAGTATCTACGCCGCGACGATAAAGGTCATCGCTGATTAAAAGGTAGTGAGAGGCTTGGTGTCAGATACGTCGTCGAGCATCATGATAAAGGTGAAGGGAAAACTTTTGGGTTCGAAAGTAAGTAAGGATATCACCGTACCAAGGATCGTCGGTGGTGATGGCAAACAAATGTTCATCGGGAAGAGCATCATTAATTGGAGTATCTTGCATCCGGGTAGGCAAATCAGAAACGAGTTCAGCTAGGACTAAACCTTTCTTACTTTTTGGGGTGACAAATTCAAGGTCGAATTCTTGGAGAATAACGACCCAACGGGCGTACTTCCCATTGAGGATGCGGCGACTCAATAGGAAAGCCATGGGGTTGGAATCAGTCACAACCTTGGTGGAACGCATAAGGATATCATGACGCAATTTTTGGACCGAGAACACGACAGCTAGTGCTAATTTTTCTTCATGCAAGTATGACACAGGTGGACTGGTAAGGTTCTTACTGACATAATAGATCACGTGTTCGACACCGTTATCATCCTCCTGGATAAGGACACCAGCAACTGAATAGGTGGAAGCAGAGATGTATAGAATGAAATCTCGGTCAAAGTTAGGGGGACGGATCAAGGGAGCAAATGTGAGAGCATGCTTGAGGGCATCAAAAGACTCTTGAGCATATGTATCCCAGACGAAAGGGGTGTGAGATCGAAGAAGTCTAAGGAAGCCGTGTGCGGTAGTGGCATAGTTAGGAATGAATCGGCGAAGAAAATTAGCTTTGCCTTGGAGACTTTGTAGCTCGCGTAATGTACGGGGCAGAGGAAGTTCAAGAATGGCTTGAACCTTCAAAGGGTCAAGAGTTATCCCATATTTAGACACGATGAAGCTGAGGAGACGACCGGCAGGAACACAGAAGACACATTTCAAAGGATTAAGGCGAATGTTATACTTGTGGCATCGGAGAAAAATCGTACGCGGGTCATGAAGGTGTTGGGCCCGATGTTTAGAATGTGCAGTAAGGTCGTCTAAATAGGCAAGAATAATATGGGTTAAGTCATGGAAGCAATACGACATGGCTCATTGAAAGGTGCGCCGGCATTTTTAAGGAAAAATGGCATGACTCAGTATGTGAAGGTGCCCCACAGACTAATGAACGTGCTTTTAAGTTGATCAGCACGACGGATAACAATTTGGTTGTATCCGGAGAAGCCATCCATAAAGGAGAGAATCTCGTGCCCCGCACACTCATCGATGATTTGGTCAATAAATGGTGTGGGGAAGTTGTCTTTTGGACAAGCTTTGTTCAGATCACGAAAGTCGGTGCAAACACGAATGGTGCCTTGTTTTTTGAGGACGGGAACTGGGTTAGACAACCAAGTGGTATATTCAATGGGGTAAATGAAACCAGCCTGCCGGAGCTTGTCGATTTCAACTTTGATGGATTCATGTCTAGAAGGATGGATGGGTCTCAACTTTTGACGAACTGGAATGGCATCAGGCCATGTGTTGATGTGATGTTCGACAATGGCAGGATCGAGTCCGGGCATTTCTGAGTATGACCAGGTGAAAACATCACGGAATTCTTTGAAGAGTTTCGTGTAGGCTTCAATTTCTTTCGGAGTGCATTGGGCACCCATGGTGATATGTTATTCAATACCTGTCTTGACAGAAATATCGATTTTTATGGTGGGAGAGATATTAGCCATATTGCCTTCTTCGAAAGCGTCAGGTGCAGGGATGGGGTTTTTGAACCAATCAACTTTATCAGGAATGAAGTCTTTGGATTCGAGGGCATATTGGTCATGGGATTGATGTGGGAGGAAATATGCATGATGGTGCATATCGTCCCATGGAAAATCAGGGTTGGTCATGGCTTCCATGATATCTTCATTGGACTGGAAGATGGGAAGCGAGGATGGAAGAGGTTGAACTGAGGAGGTAGAGGGATGAGACTCTTGATAGTGATGGGAAGGGCTCACAGGTACGATGTCATATGAGGTGACAGAGTGAGCAGTTGAATGATGAGGCGAAGCGTTGGGGGAAGGTACTAAGGGTTTGGTATCCAAGAATCGCGGTGATGAGGAAAGGTAATAAATGGTAGCTGAAGTGTCGGTCATTTCAGTATCAGGAGGAGAAATGGTAATTGTGGTAGACAGGTGGTCCAGAATGGGGGAAGAAGGATTACGGGCGAGGGCGGCTTCGAATTGGCGGTATGTCGCTAAAGAAGCACGATACTCGTCAAGGCGGGGAAAAAGTGGGTATAGTGGCCATGGAAAGTGCACAAAGAACAAGGGTGATTGGTGCGCAAGTTCTTTAGTTTTGGGATATAATCCGGTATGGTGACATGGACTTCTGGGATGTCGGATTCGGGAAATGTTTCATTAACCATGGTCTTGAGAGGTGGTAATTCAGGACAGGTATGAGTGGCATGACCAACAACATCACACAGAGCACACTGGATGGGATGCGTGGGAGGCAGAGGAGGGGCAGGGTTGGGCGGGGTAGGTTTGTCCTTCGATGCCCCCCTATGAGCTTTGCCATTTTTCCTCGAAGAGGTTGCAACAAGAGGCGGTGCTTGTTGGGGTGACTGAGGTACCGGTGGAGCAAGAGAAGTCGTGGGGATTGGTTGAACCGGGGTCAAGGTAATATATGGTTTAGGTTGACCTGGCGGAGTGGTGGCTGGAGGGTCGAGATACCAGACGGGTATACCCAAGGTCAAGTTGGGGAGGGATAGGGTTGCCAAGGTAGGGACCGAAGAAGCTTCGGGAGGGGGAGCGAGGAAAGGGATCTGACCAACATGGAAATGGCCAGGAGGAATGGTGCCAAGGGGGTTTATTTCAGGTGAAATCGACCCATGAGGAGTGGCAGTAGAAGAAGATTCAGAAGGAAGAAGGGTGGCTAATGGGGGCAAAGGGCTAGGAGCTGGTTTAGGATGAGGTTGCTGACTAGCCAAAGTGGGCTTTGTAAGGTTAGCCCAATATGATTGCATCATGCAAACGTTCGCCAAGTTAGGATCGGAGACGGGAGGGGAGTCAAAAAAGGTGCCAAGCAAGGAGGAGTCTTTGTAAATGCTGGGGGAAACACTGGTCAAAGAATCAACAGTTTGCTTCTTGGTGACAGTAGAGATGATGGACTCAGGAGAGGTCTGAGATTTTGGTTCATGGTAAGTCAACTGGTCAATGGTGACAATCTTGCCATTATGAGGGAAGAACATCTTGCGGTGGACTACGGATGGGACAACAGACATGGAATAGGTGTAACTACGCCCCAAAAGGATGGTGTAGTCAAGAGGGGCGTCGATAACTTCAACGTCGACACAAACAGTCTTGCTGGAAAGATTGATAGGACAGTTACGGAATAGGCCAATGGGCTGGGAGGCATGGCCATCCCATGCATGAAGGGTGATGGTGGAAGGGGCCAGTTCAGGAGATCCGAGTTGTTTCCAAACCAAAGCGGACATTACGCAGGTAGATGCCCCCTCATCAATAATACACCGGGAAACATTGGCGTTTCGAATTTTGACTGAGATTTGGAAAGAAACCGAAGGAGGGAGAGGGGGATGGTCAGAGGGATGGGCATCGAAAACAATCAATTGGTCATCGGCAGGATCGACGGCACCCACGGAAGATAGTAGAGCCCTCTTTTGAGAAGGACATGACTAGAGAAGTTCCAGTGTTGAAATGGCAGGAGGAGATTGGGCCAGATCATCTACTATGCTGTATGAATGGGTAGCCCAACCAGAGGCAGCATTTTGGTGTAATGGTCCCTTAGGAGTCTTGGGATGAACCTCAGTTTTGGGCGGAGGGAGTTGCAAGGGACCATTGGGTGTCGATAGAGGCTCTGTAGGACCTGACGATGGAGACTCAGAAACAGACGGAACAAGAGGTGTGGAATGCTGACAGGACCGAGTTTGAAGGTTGAGGTCGACGGTGAGAGGTGGGTCAGAGGCCATCATAAGAATATGGAAATCGGAGGAACCAGAAGGGGAAGGTTGAGTGGTTACCGGGGCATGAGGTGGTTGAGTGGCCACGAATCCTTGTTGAGGGAAATGATCGGTAAACACAGTGGGTTGAGAAGTATCTGGGGTGGAAGGTATAGTAGGGGACGAGTGTTGTCCCCGTACAGTGGCCTGAGAATCCCACATCTGCCACATTTGTGGTAATAAGGGACAATCATGAGTGTAATTACCATAAACACCGCAACACGAACAGGGCTTATTGGTGCGAAGTGGCCTGTCCGGCTTGGGCTGAGAACCCTGTGGCTGGTTAGCACTATGAGGATCAATACTTGAAGGATTGGGTCTATGAGGACCAGGGGAAGATTGATTGCCTTTCCTCTTTCGATGAGAAGGAAGAAAATTAGGTGCCCCCTATTGTGCAAATACTTGCCCTAGAGGGGGAAGTAAGTGCGGTTGCAGGGGTGGAAAGGGCAAGGGAGTGGGCGGTCCAAATGCTGGAGGAGCTGGGACACCAGGTTGCAGATACAGATAAGGGGTAGGGTGGGTAGCAGTGAGGTAAGCAGGAGGATGGGGAATGTCGTAGCCTGAATACATGCTACCGGGAGGGGGAAAGGTGTCAGAGGGGCTGGCCCTGGAGGGAAACCTTGGCCTGGAAGGGGTTGGGCAGAGGTATGTGACAGGGCTCCAATGATACCGTCGGCAGAGTGAGATGCCCCTGAGGCATTAGGGCCACCGCGTTTGGGAAGGTCAAGAAGGACGGTATAAACATAACTAGATTGAGCATAAATAAGGTCATATTTCAAGGCTATTTGGAGGGCGGCTTCTTCGGTTTGAGGGAAATGGGAGGCGACATCTTTGCCAATGGGAGGTAAGAGAGAGCGAAGAAACCAGTCCATATAAACCCAATCTTCAAAGGGAGGAGCTCGACATAAGCTTCGTCTTCACCTCCATTCCTGGACGTGAGCGGAAAGGCGGGTTGAAGAGGATTGACGGAAGGAGGTTAAAATCTCAATACCAGTGTCGTATCGGAGGGGGAGTTGGAAATAAGATAAAAATGCTTGGGCAATGGTTGCAAAAGTGGTATGGGAGGAGGTGGCCTGTTCAACATACCATTTAGAAGCGTCGCTTGTAAGCATGCGTTGGAACAATCTAAGATGAATGGAGTCGTCGGTAATGGAATTGGAGGAACACCACATATGGAAGGATCGAATATGGTTGAAGGGATCTTCACTAGCAAGGCCTTCGAACTTGGGAATGTCAGAAGGGAGCTTGGTTGGCATAGCAGGCCAACTAACATCGTGGCAGATAGGATCATTGATAAGCTGATTGAAGTCGGGGAGACTAAGGCCAGCCATATAAGGGAGCAATGGGGCAGTCGAGGTAGGTCCCGAGGTATTTCCACTGGAAACAGACCCAGCAGTAGTACTGGGGTTGCTGCTGGTAGTAGGCCCTGAAGTAGACATGGTAAAAGTGACAGGGGGAGAACCAGGGGTAGGGGGAGAACCTGAACAATCAGAGGAAGAGTCGGAGTGCGGACTCGGGGGAGGACTTACTCGATGACGACGGGAAGGAGGAAGTCGACCAAGCAGAAACTGAGGGTGAAGGCCAAGAAGTCTTCGAGAAAGGCGCCTTGGGGGCGCAACGATGATGGGAAGAAGAAAACCGACAAGGGTAGGGAGGGACAAAATCAAGTGAGGTCAAGGGCAGAAAGGTGCAGTGACAATTGATTTTAAAGTCTTTTTCAGGTGGTTTTAACCAGGCGCTTCTTCACTTAGGGTCAGTGTGTGGCATGCGTTAATTTTAATTGTTTAAACCCAAAATTTTTGAGAGAAAAAGAAAAAGTGTGCTGCGTAACGGAAAAGAAATCTGCAGTAAATAAGACTGAAAGAACAGAAAATTAACAACTAATAAGGCAGCAATCTAACCCAAAAAGGCGGGTCTCTCAAAACTAGTCTACAAGAGGGAAAAACTAGGCAAAGCACGCTGACAAGAGGCCAATAGATCTAAGGTCCGGAGGGACTGGGATCTAAAGGGAAAAGCTGCTGAAAAGTGGTGCAGAGAACAGCAAAGAGGCAGAGGCAAGGTTGCTGCTAAAAAGGGGAAGATCAGCTAAAACTAGAAGAGACAAGGAAGTGGCCTTAGAAATGAACCCAGACAAAACGATATGAGGTGGTTTTGAGAGGGAGAAGAGCTCATCTAAAGGGATCTGAAAAGGAGGTATCAGATCGGAGAAAAAGAGGGTTGAAACTCTGGAAATTCAGACTTCTGAAATAGTAAAGACTCATCCACAAAAAGTGGAGGGTACTAGAGCCCTAAGGGGCAATATTCCCTCTTAGTTGAGTGAATCAGATCAGAAACAGGTCCAAACAGGCAGAGACAGAGGCTGGAAAACCCTGACAGAAGCTTCAGACAAACCCAGAAAAAGTGCTGAAAAATTTGCAGAAAAAAGTGCAGGTCGCAAGTTCTGACCTGTTTTCAGTCCAGGTCACAGGTTTGGGGCAGAAAAGTGCGTCTTGAGGCTCAGGTCGCACTTTTTGTGCCGATAAGTGCGACCTTCAGATCCGGCTCTCTCGGCGGCAGATTTCAGAAAAAAAATTCGTCTCAGCTGCAGCTGATGTCTGTCACCTGCGTAATAAGGCCAGAAACACACGGAAGTTAAAAATTTGAATGTTTAAGGGTTTTAGGGGTGAAAATCACCATAAAAATAGGAAAAACAGAAAATTGAAGAGAAACCCTAGGGTCTGAAACAACTGGATATGCAGGAATATATAAAACAACAGCGGTCACAAAAGAAAAACCGTGTGGAGTCGCCAATTGTTAGTATGAATCTTTCGTCATAAAAGATCACTTTAACTATGCATAACAAATAGCCCTAACATCAATTATGCCTGCAAAATATCTTTAAGTTCGCTGCACAAATTCAGATCTAAGCATAAAAGATATTAAGCAGATAAAATATAACATGGCTCCATGCATTCAATGGATAAGATAATAAATAATAAAATAATTTTATATTATATTAAAGAATGGGGCACCTGAGAGGAAAACAAGAAAGGTGTTTTCCGGTTCTCCTCAGTGGGATGGGTTCTTGAAAGTCCTCAGTGTTTCAGATCTAACATTCCTCTCTCTTAGTGGTGTAGAAAAACAAACATAGAACTCAATGGGAGTTCACAAAGAAAAATGGAAACTGGTGACCAAGAGTAGATCCAGAGTGATCTAATGCAATGGAGGTGACTAATGAATGGGGAAAACCCTTCTATTTATAACAAAATATTAGGGTTATCTAGAACTTGGTGTATGAATAAAATATTATTAATCAAATTCTAGAACCACCCTTTAGGAATATTTTATTATATTTGTTGGAGGGAAAAGGATTTTTGACTTGGGTCAATTCCTTTATTTATAAATAATAAATAAATAAATGATTTATTTATCATTTTGGGGAAATGATGGGAATATAATTAAATAAATAATGGTTTATTTAATTATTTATGGATGATTTAGTCAAATTTAACTAAGAATATTATTTAAATAATGATTTAAATAACTTGTTCTTAGGAAATAATTAAATAAATAAGGATTTATTTAATTAATTTCTTTGTTTTGGGTTAAATATGACCAATTAAGTTATTTGATATGGTGAAAGCAATTTTACTTAGGGTAAAATTGGTCTTACATGGTGTACTTGGGTTCATCTAATAATAATAGGTTAAATGACCAAAAAAATGGTGTAACATAATGTAACTCTGATTTGTTGTTATACCTCTGATATTTGAATATCCATATCAGCCTATTGATTTTCTTGAGTGGATCTGCGTTATTTCTGAAGCATTCCTTTGCATATAGTTGCAGCCCCTCTCTTTGGGTGATTTTCAGCTAGACTAGTTTGTGGGAGATCTGTTTAACCGACCTAGTTTGATTTGTTTTTTCCATCCTTTTGGATTTAGATCTTAGATGAGCTGATCTAAGGGATACAGGGGCTGAAATATCATTTCAATGCATTGAATTCTCAGAAGTGCACTATTTTAACAGGATTTTTGTGCAATCCCGATTTTGGGATATTACACTTTTTTATGCCCTTGATCCTCAAATAGGCATGCAAACTGCATATTTGTATCTCAGAAATAAGTGGAAGCTACACACAAAAATTCCCACGAGTGCGAAATCTCTGTGGAAATCCACAAATTTCCGCGGAGGTCTCCGCGCCTGTACCTTCATCGCCCGCATGGTCAAGGCCAAAAATAGCTAGGGTTATGTACAAACCTAATTTGTACGAACCCATCAATAGTAAAAGTGAAAAAATTAAAATTTAGGAAGTCCAGGAGCTTACCTCACACTAACAATGGGAATCCCTGGTGCAGAGGCTGACCACAACGACAAGAAAGGCTTGGCAAAAACCTATGACCTCACAACTCACAAATGAACTTAAATGAGCCATATTGACATATATATCACCCTTTTCAAATTTTTTGAAGGACCATAACGGGAGCTCAGAAAGCCCAATTGTGAAACCAAAAGAAACATAGTGATCAACACCTCATAATTCCCAAAGGAGGCACTACAGGAAAAAACGACATTGGTGAGGGGCATGCTTGTGACAGACCTTTAAGGTCTGTCACCAATGTCACATATGATGACAGTCCTTAAAAAAATGTCATTGCAATTGTATATAGTGATGGTCCTTTAAGTTTCCTCACCAAAGCCGTTTTCAATGAAACTTTTTGTGAGGGTCGTTAAAGGCCCATCACTAGTTATCTCTTTGGTGACACTTCTAGTGACGAACTTTTAATGACCCTCACCAATGCTCTTTTTTTTTAACTTTTGGTGATGGTCAAAAAATGTTCGTCATCATTAATCATTCCAATGAATTTTTTATGACGCTATGTTCTTGTTAATATATTTTTTGTCAAAAGAGAACGATTTAATACCATTATTGTGGAATCCTTTTTATAATATGTCCAATGCCTTAGTGGTTAGAGTCAGTCAATTTGTTAAGAAGCAATTAGTGTGTATCATTTCCCTCAAGTAATGACTAATCGAATATATATTTATTATGAGTCAACACATGATTGATATTTATTAAGTTTATTATCTAGAAAATTCCCTTTAGATAAAGTTTCACTAGTGTGTGTAGGAAATATATTATTTAATACTTAATAAAACTCTATCAATTATATTAATGAGAAAGAGCTAACACTCCTCAAAAAAATTAGCACACCTTAAATTAATGCTTTGGCACACTAACATTTGTTAGCACCTCGCATGTCTTGGAAAATATTTGTACCTAGAACATCTTGTCATGACATTGACGCCCACGAACATGGTGGCATCCGCTAGAACAACATAGAAATCTCCTGGCATGTGTTGGCATGCATGTAGTCCCTAGCATTCCCTGGAACACCTTGTTTGCATGCATGGACATACATTAGCACTTGGCATGTATTGGGACATATTATTAGTGTGCCTAGCATGCCCCTTTTGGAAAATATAAAATCCAAACTTATTAACCCTATAATGTGTTCATTTCCTTGAATTTTAGCTTGGTTATTCCTTTTGTTTCCTTCACACTTCTTGTCACATATTGACATACCCTAGCACCTTGCACATCCTTAGCACCTGGCATGTATTGGCATATTTTGGCACTATTTGGCACATATAATTAGCACACCTTGCAACTCCCTAGCACACTTTGGAACTTCTTGACATTCCTTAATATTATCTAACATGCCATACCAATGCTTATCATACCTTGTCACTCCCTCCTTGGCATGAAAACTAGCACTCATTAACACTAGTCCCTGGCACATGTTCCTCATATTCATTAACTTCCATGAATTTTGACCTAGTTCTCCCTTAATGTTTTTTCCTAGTACTCCTTAACACTCCTCAATATGCATTAGCACTCTCTAGCACACCTTACCACTCTTAAACATGCCCTTCCACTTCATAGCATGCATAACACTCCCTGACACATATTGGCACTTGGCACGTGTTGGCACTTGGAAAGTCTTAGAATGTATGGAATACGTTGAGATTCCTTGGTATGATTTTGGAAAGTAGACATGGAAAATTTTAAGGATGGAAAATAATATTGAAGTTTAAAGAATTGGTGAATCTCACTAGTCCCTAATATGCAAACTATAAAATGTTTATTGATGTATTTGTAAAATTATTCAAATTTATAATGATATTATATATATTGTTTATATAATGTTGGCAATTTTTAACATAAAATAATTTTATATTGTAAAATTTGGGCGAATCATTTTTATAAAAAAATGGAAATTGGCGAATCTTTTTCTTGGGAAAACCATGGAAAATTAGCCCACCTGCGAATATTAGCCCCTAAAATTTCCCATGAAAGTAGATGAGAAGCAACAAAGGAAGACTTGGCACTTAGAATGCACTAAGACTTTGCACTTGGTACCTATTGGCACCTAGTATTGGTATTCCTAGCATGCCCCTCTTGGAAAAGGTAAATTGATGACTTATTAACTCTCTTATGTGTTAATTTCCTTGTATTTTAACTTGTTTCTCCCTTTTGCTTCCTTGACAGTCCCTATCATGTATTAACACACCCTTGCACATCTCAGCATGCCTTATCACTTGGCACATCTTAGCATGTTTGACATGCCTTCACACTATTTGGCACATATTAGCATTCCCTAGCACACCTCGGCTCTCATGTCCTCACTGCTATCCTTTACATTTTTTCATGACTTGGGAATCCAATCAATTCCTTGGATACTACAGTTCATGCGACAATATTGGCCTGCTTCAACCGCAAAAACTTGACCAATTGCACCTAATACAAGTAGATTGTGCATTGTTCACCTAAGAACTCCCTATAACTCATCTTATGCCACTCATTTCCAAACTCAAATTGTCCCACTTAACTAGTTACCAAGACAAGGATCACATGATCTATCCATGGCCATAAAAAAACTAAGCAGCATAGCTTACATAGACAATATTTCACATGTATCTTCAGTTCATATAAACAATAGAAAATAAACTAAGAGTTTGCAAGAACCACAAGATGCACAACGAACAGAAGGTATAAGTTGACACAAGATGAGTGCCCCAAAACATATACAAAAAAATGTATAATATCCTATTATATAGAATAGTTTAAATCATGAAAATGTAGCCAAAGTGTGGCACATCCCATATAAAAAAAATAGCTAAAGGAAAAACAATGTTGTGCGTAGCACAAAGTGATCTCCCTTTCTCTAAAAATGATATGTCGAGCCTCGTATAATAACCGTAGGCTTGCCTTCTATAAATCCTATTCTTAACTTCCCCTAACACACTTCATCCTTAGCACACTTGAATTCACTGGCACTCACTGTCACACACTCTTATTCGTTCCTTTCTATGCATTTTGACCTATTTATCCCTTGATATGACCCATCACTCCCTAACACTCTAGTTCAACATGCATTGACATTGTCTGACATGTGTTAGCATGCCTTTTCATTCCTTTGCATGCCCCGACCCTCCCTAGCTATCATTCCCTCATAGCTACCCTTACTTAATTTGCAACTTGGCAACCCAACCAAGCCCTCGCTTGAATACAAGAGCTTGAACAAGTTACGGTTACTACAACTAGACTATATTGATTAATTGTGTAGATTGGGAGGTACTCCACAAGCCTAGTGAGATGGGTTTGTGTGATTTTGGTCACAAAAGGATTTGTGGGAAAAGAAGCAAAGTAAAAGGATTTTGGACCCATGATGGGGTTTAAAATCTAAAATAAAATTAAAAAGGAAAATTAATATTTCCTATGGTTTAAGTGGATAAAACCCATAAGTTCTCGAGGGTTCCTAACAGGTCTAGGAAAAACTCTTTAAGGAGGCCTTAGGATGAAGGAAAGAACATCAAGTGGGAAGGAGCTCATTTGATGAAGGGGGCGAAGAGATATGTAGTGCTATAGATACCATGATCATTAGCATGTCTAGCATTCATCAATATGCCTCGGTATGCTTTGGCATGGTTTAATATTAAAGATATTTGACATCAACTATTGGAAAGTAGAAGAGAAGTAAAAGAGCATGATTTGGCACTTATAATGCACTAACACTTGGCATTAGACATTTATTTCCACCTAGTGTTGGTGTGCATAGCATGTCCCTCCTGGAAAATGTAAATTGATGACTTATTAAGCTTATGATGTGTTCATTTCCTTGTAGTTTAAATTGTTTGTCCTTTTTGTTTCCTTGATAGTCCCTAGAACGTATTGTCACACCCTTGCACATTTTTCCATGGCTTAGGACTTGACACATCTTAGAATATTTGACATGCCTTCAAACTATCTGGCACATGTTAGCATTCCCTAGCATGCCTTGGCACTCATGGCCTCACAACTATCCTTAAATTTTTTCACGACTTGGGAAACTGATCAAGTCCTTAGCTACTGCAGTTCATGTCATGATATTGGTATTCTTTAGTTGTAACAACTTGATAAATTTCACCTACTACAAGTATATTGTGCCTTGTTCACCTAAGAACTGTGTATACCTCATCTTAGGCCACTCATGTCCAAGTTGAAATTTTCCCACTTGAGAAATTACTAATACAAGGATCACATCTAGCCATGGCCATTAAAAAACTAAGCAACATAGCTTACATAGGCAATATTTCACATGTATGTCCATTTCATTTAAACAATAGAGCATTAACTAAGAGTTTGCAAGAACCAAAAGATACAAAAGATGGACAAGATATAAGTTGGCACAAGCCGAGTGCCCCAAAACTTATACACAACAATATACAATATGAAATTGTCTAAAACAGTTTCAAACATGATCATTGGGCCAAAGTGTGCCACATGTCATATAAAAATAATAAATAAATGAAAAATATCGTTGTGCCCAACAAAAAGTACCCCTTTGTCTAAAACTACTTTGTTCAACCCCTTATCGCAATCGTAGGCTTGCCTCTTGCAAATCCTATTATGAACTTCTTCTAACACACTTCATCCTTGGCCTTGAATTCACTGACACTCCCTACCACACACTCTTATTTTTTTATTTCCATGCATTTTTACCTAGTTCTCCCTTTTGATGCATTGTCACTCCTTAGCACTCCTCAACATGCATTGAAATTTTCCAGCATGTGTTAGCACATCTTTTCATTCCTTGGCATGCCCTAACCCTCCCTAGTTACCATTCCCTCACAACTACCCTTACTTGATTTTCAACTCGGGAAACCAACCAAGTCCTTGCTTGACTATAGGAGCTTGATCAAGTTACGATTACTACAACTAGACTATGTTGTTGAATTCTGTAGCTTGGGAGGTACTCCACATGCCTAGTGAGATGGGTTTGTGTGAGTCTAGACACAAAAGGCTTTATGTGAAAATAAACCAAGAAAAGGGGATTTGGACTTGAGATGGGGTTTAAAATATAAAATAAAATAAAAAATAAAAAATAATATTTTCTAGGGTCTAAGTGGATAAAGTTTGTAAGTTATAGAACATTCTTAAGAGGCCTAGCTAGGAAAATATATTTAAGGAGGCCTTAGTATGAAGGCAATAACATCAAGTGAGAAGGAGCTCATTTGATAAAGGAGGCCAAGAGAGATGTAGTCCTAAAGTAGGTTGAGTTAGAGGTTTGAGTAAGCATTGCTAAAGGGAGGCCATGATCATCCACCAAGAGTGAGATCATCATGTGAGAGTTCACAAGAATTTCACATACCTTAATGGGTTCGAGATAGGAATTATGATGGCATATTGTTGGTTCCCTTATGGCAGATCAACCTCAAGAGAGGCGGCTCATAAAAATTTGGGCATGTGATTTTAGTGGTGTTTCTCTGTGAAGGTCGCATCAAATTTTGAAACAGTAGAGAGGGTTTAGACCCTACATTGTGGTGGTTAGTAGGTTGCAAGGTCTATGATAAATAACAACACAAATGGAGGAGGGTTTACACCATAATTTAGGGCCAGAATAGAAGTAGTCGTAGGTGTAATATTGACTTAGGTAACCATAGTTTGAGGCTCGTACAGATCTAACATTCAGGTCAATATTCAGTAAAATAAATGTCCAAAATATATGGATCCATATGTGCTAGGCTGAGTCTCTTATGGAGGAAAGAGTTGTCGTTTTTGCTATGGGTGGGTAGGGTTTGTTCTAAAGAAAATAAAATAGAAGTATAATTCCATATTTAGGGAGGTTTGCTAGCATGTGAAATCCATAAGGTATGCTATTAATATTTTGATAGATATGCATAGAAGAAGAGGGGTTGTGACCCTTAGACAGAGGTTTATCTCTACAATATATACGACAAATTTGGAAGATGGTTTGCAGAAGTATGTGCGGAGATAGAAAATCCAAAGGAAGGTGGAACCTGAGTAGAAGATGGAGCAAAAGAAATGGGCCATATGAGGAATGGATTGACATGAAGAGGGGTTGATTTTCGTGGATTTTCCATAGAGTTTTGGACAAAGATATGAAGCAACCTATAAATATTTAGTTTCTCGATTGTTAATGGATGATTTTTGACCCTAATTCATTCATCTACAAATTTTTAAAAGGATGATAAGATGATTAGTTCATATTTGTTCAAATATTGGACAAAAAATAAATTGGTACATGAGAATATTGGACTCAAATCACTATTAGGTGGCATATTTTAAGAGCCCTAGATGAGGGCAGTGTTGTGGGCACTAGATCAATAAAAGAATTGACTGTGCTTGGGGAAACTGATAGCCATCCAAGTACAATTGGAGGGTTGTTAGGTGACTATCAAAGAAGAGCTCTAAGTCTTGTACTTGTGAAGGAAAACAAGACTGGTAGAAGGGTAGGTATATCGGGCCCAAGGACTGCAGACTTTGAAGGACTAAAGTAGCAGTCAAGTGGGCTAGTCAACTAGCCCTATTTTATTGTATTGTAGAGGATTGCATCATTGAGAAAAATGGAAACCTACATATCCCTAGACTTTTCACCCTGGAGTAGTAATATGGAAAAAGTCGGCAGACCAAAGGGTTTTTCACAACGAAGTTGTGAACAAATGAATGAAAACCCTAAGTGTTGAAAACCTTAAAGGAAAAAAGAGGTAGATAGAGGGAAAAGTTTTTTGAGCCAAGTTTAGTTTGATAGAGGTAGATTGAGGAGTTACATAATGGGAGGTAGGAGGACCTTCCAGATGTGTTCAATACATTTGGATTGAAAGAGCTATGTGTGGCCAACATCAAAAAGTGGGTCATGTGTTTTCTTGTTCAAGGTAGATTAGTTGTCAAAGGAGTAACACCAAGCCCTAGTTGTATTCCTTGTATCACTGTGATTGTAAAGGGCCATGATCCCTGGTACAAGAGATCTAGCCTATTCTATTATAGTTTTTAATTTAATGCATAACGGTTTGAAAAAGTCAAAAGCACTAGTTGATTCCCTAATGTGTGTAGATTTCATTGTGCAAAGTAGATTTGTTGCGGAACTTGAGTGTGTTTTTATCAAATATTCTAAGACCAAACCCAAATTCTCACGTGTTGTGGAAATTCAACATATGTGTTGTTCACCTAAGAGCTACATGTAACTCATCTTATATTACTCATGTTCATTCTCAATTGATCCCACTTAACAAGTTACAAAGACAAGGCTCGTCACATCCAACTATGGTCGTAAAATAACTAAGCAACATGATTTACATCTTGACATGCCATAACACTTGACATGTCTTAAATGCCTTGCCATTATGTGGTATGTGTTAGTGTTACACCATTTCTTTGGTCATCTAACCCATTGTTATTAGATGGACCCAAGTACACCATGTAAGACAAATTTTACTCTAAGTAAAATCGCATTCACTATGAAAAATAACTTAGTAAACCACCTTTATTAAGTTGGTTATGGTATAAACAAGAAACCCCATGAGGAAATATTAAATAAATCTATATTTGTTTGATTTTATTCAAGGAATAATTAATTAAACAGGAGTTTGATTAATATTCCTGGTTATATTTAACCCAAAACAAGGAAATTAATTAGATAAATCATTATTTATCTTATTATTTCCTAAAGAATTTATTTAAACCTTATTTAAATAATATTCTTTGTTAAATATGACTAAATCACCCTTAAATAATTAAATAAATCATTATTTATTTAGTTATTACTCAACCACATCCTTAAAATGATAAATAAATCATTTATTTATTTATTATTTACAAATAAAGGGATTTGACCCAAGTCAAATTCCTTTTCCCTCCAATAAATATAATAAAATATTCCATAAAAGATGGATCTTGATTTGGTTAATAATATTTTAACTATGCACCAATATCTAGACTAACTCAATATTTTGTTATAAATAGAAGGGTGTTCCCATTCATTTACCACCTTTTGTTGCCTAAATATCACTCTGGATCTAAACTTTTGGTCTGACTATTGATCCACCATCATAGTCATATTTTGCTACTATTTTTGTCTGGATTTTCTACACCATCAAGAGAGAGGAATTCTAGATCTGAAGTGCTGAGGACTTACAAGAACCCATCCCATTGAGGAGAACAGGGAACACTCTCTTGTGTTTTCCTCCCAAGTGCCATTAATACAAAAAATTCATTTGATATATTCTTGTCTTGTCTATTGGATGCATGCATTAAATCTTATTTTTTCTACTATTTAATGTCTTCTAATGCATAGGTCTATATTTTTGTAGCATTTATCTTGATCACCTAACTGCAGATCTAAAGATATTAGCAGTCATTTCTGCTGTTAGGGTTGTTTGTTATGCACAACTAAAGTTGTCTTTTTTCGTACGCTTGGAATTAATATTCATACTAACAACTGGCGACTCCACACGGGTTTACGATTACGACCGCTGTCATTTTTCTGATTCTTGCATATCCAACTACTTCAAACCATAGGATTTCTCTTCAGCCCCTTGTTTTTTCTTTTCTTGATGTTTTTTTTAACCTCTAAAACCCTAAAACGATAAAAATTCTGACTTACGTGTGTTTTTGGACCTATTGCGCAGGTGACAGACATCAACCGCAGCTGAGACGACAACTTTTTTTGAAACTTGCCGCTGAGAGTGCTGGAAGTGCAGGTCACACTTTTTTGCCTAGAACCTATGACCTGGACCTTCAGGGCACACTTTTCAATCCAAAAACTACAACCTCTGCTGAAAATAGGTCAAAAACTGCGACCTGGATTTTTTGCAGGGATTTTTCTGACAGTTTTATGGTTTTGTATGAGCCTCTGTTCAGGGTTGTCTGACCTACATCTCCACCTGTTTTGGACCTGTACTTGTTATGTTTCGCTCAAATAAGTGGGAACCTAGACCCCTAGGGCTTTAGTACCCTCCACTTTTTGTGGAAGAGTTTTTGTTGTTGCAGGTTGTCTGAAATTTCAGCCTTCAGCCATTTTTCAGATGTGATACCTAACCTTCATATCCACCTCAGATCGGCTTGCTATCCATCCAAATCACCTCATCTAGATTTTTTTGGGTTTTCCTCTAGGGTTCACTCCATTTCCCTTGAGGAGATAGCCTTTTGCTACCATTTTTACAACAATTTTTCCTCTGATTTGTTGTTGTTTTCTGCACCACTTTCCAGCAGATTTTGTCTTTTAGATCCCTATCCCTCTTGACCTTAAATCTATTAGATTTTTTAGTGTGTTTTTATTAGTTTTTTTACTCATCTATAGACTAGTTGTTGAGTGACTCGCCTCCTTGGGTTTAGATTATTTCATTATTAGCTGTTTATTTTCTATTTTTGCAGGCCTATATACTGTCATTTGCAGGTTTATTTACAGCTATACAGAGAAATTTTTCTTTTTCTCTACAAACGTCTGGGTTTAAAAAATAAAATATACACACTTTTACACACACACCCTAAGTGAAAAAGGGCTTGGTTAACACCGCCAAGCAAAGACTCTAAAAACATTGAAATCAATTGATCCTGCACCTCCCTACCCTTGTTTCGACATTGTAATCAGTTGATCTTGCACCTCCTTGCCCTTGTCGGTCCCCTTTTTCTTTGTGCCATGTTTGTGTCATCACCATTACGCCACCAAGGCATTTATCCTAGAGACTTATTGGCCTTCATCCTCAGTTTCTGGTAGGAAGACTTACTCCTTCGCGTACGGTTCGAGTTAGTCCTCCACCGAGTCCGCACACTGACTCTTCTTCTGTTCCTTTTGGTTCTCCTTCTCATTTCACCTTCAATTCTCCCCCTGACACCTTCACTATGTCTAGTGCAGGACCTAATTTTGGTGGTAAACTCGGCCTTCCTGCCAAGAATACCACTAGTGGGACCGCAACGGACACTACCCCGGTTGCGCCCTTTCTCCCCTTCATGGCAGGCCTCAGCCTCCCCGATTTTGACCAGTTGATAAATGACCCTATACACCATGACGCTAATTGGCCTGCTATGCCAACAAATCTCTCCTCAGATATCCCAAATTTTGAAGGCCTTGCTGGAGAAGATCCTTCAAATCATATTCGATCTTTCCATATGTGGTGTTCCTCTAAATCCATTACCGATGACTCTATCCGTCTTCGGTTGTTCCAACGAACGCTTACAGGTGAAGCTTTTAAGTGGTACATTGATTAGGCCCCTTCCTCTCATATCACCTTTGCAACTCTTGTCTAGGCTTTTTTTTCTTATTTCCAGCTTCCCCTTCATTACGACACTGGTACCAAAATCTTGACCTCTTTCTGTCAATCGTCTGCGACCCACCTATCCGACCATGTTCAGGAATGGCAAAAAAGAAAGAGCCTATGTCAAGCCCCTACCTTCGAAGACTGTGTCTACATGAACTGGTTCCTTAGGTCTCTCTTGCCGCCTATCGGAAAATATGTCGCATCGCACTTTCCTCAAACCTAAGATGTTGCTCTCCAAATTGCGTTAAAATATGACCTGATCTACGCTCAGTCAAGTTATTTTTATACTTTTCTACCTGATCTTCTTAGACCCGGTGGTGCCAATGCACGGGGGGCATCTCACGCAGCCGATGGTATCGTTGGAGCTCTCTTTAATCTATATGCTCAAACTCCCATGGGCTATGGTTTTCCTCAGGGAGGGGCCAGCACCTCCGACACTTTTCCCCCTCCCGATAGCATGTATCCAGGATACGACATGCCTCCTCTTTTTTCCCAACCTCCTGTTTACCACACTATTACCCAACCTCCTTATTATCTGTATCCGAAGCCTGGTGCTCTAGCTCCTCCAACATTAGCACCTCCTCTTCCCTTGCCTTCTCAACCCCCACAACAACAACCACCACCCCCTCCGGGGTAGGTGTATGCACAACAGGGCATGACTAATCCTCCTCCCTCAAAAAGGAAGAGGCAAGGCACTCAAAATCAAGCTGCCCCTGGTAATCCTGGACCTAATCAAGGTAATGCTCCTAACACTACAAACAAGCAACAAGGCACTCAGCCCAAGCAGGATAGGCCTATTCGTACGACAAGCCCTGTTCTTATTGTGGTGTTTATGTTCATTATAAACATGATTGTCCTCTTCTGCCACAGATGCGACAGCTATGGGAGTCTCAAGCAACATTGAGAGGATAGCAAGTCGTCCCTTCCATTCCTCCCAGTCCTACACCTAGTCAACGGGCTGTGCTTACTGATCCTTTCCCTCAGTAAGGATTCGTGGCTACCCAACCACCTGAAGGTCAGGTGGCCACTCAACCTCTTCCATCTGGTTCCCCCGATTACTAGATTCTCATGATGTCCTCTGATTATCCTTTTGAACCTTCTTCTCCTGGCCCTTCACCTTCAGCTAGTACTCATGACCCCCTTTATCCTCCTGGAATGGTTCCTCCAAGCCTTAACAATCTTGGAGCCATCTCGCCTGGTCATTACCCCTCTGGTCAGATATCGTTCCTAGCTCCCCCACCAGGAGTGTACACGGTACCTTTTATGGCCACCCTCTCTTCCTAACTTAACCCTTGGGATTCTCGTATGGTACCTTGATCCTCCAGCTGCTACCCCGTCAGGTCAACCCAAACCGTATCTTGCTTTGACCCTTGTTCAACCGGTCCCTATGACTTCTCCCGCTACAACAATGCCTCAGTCACCTCAACAGGAACCACCTCCCATTGCGACTGCTCCGGGTACGAAGGGCAAAGCTCGCAAGGGGGCATCAAAGGACAAGGCTGCCTTGACAAACCCTACCCTTTCTCGGCCTCCAAAGCATACCATTCAGTGTGATTTGTGTGATGTTCTCGGCCACGCCACCCATACTTGTCTGGATTTTCCTCACCTTAAGTCCATGGTCAATGAGACGTTTGCGGAATCTAATATCCCAGAGGTATATGTCACTATACCCGATTCAATCCCGAAACTCAAACCATTATGCACAAATCACCCCTATGCTTTGTGTGATTTCCATGGCCATTACACTCACCTCTGTCCTCGCCTTGAAGAGTATCGTTCCTCTTTAGAAGCCTTCCACCACTCCCTTATTTGTGCATCTTGCTTCGGAAACACCAGAGGACATGAATGCTCCCTTTGAAATTCCCCCTTATGATGTCAAGATGATGGAGCCTTGGTCCACCATCTACTATTTATCATCATCCATGAGACCCTCGGTGGAAGTCCCCCTGGAGACTCCCCTTGATGTTTCACCTGAGCTCCCTTCAGCGATCACCTTGGGCTCAACATCGGTAGATCCTTTATCTGATTACTCTTCTATCACCATTTGTGATGATGCAAATGTTAACCTATATTCTCATGATGATGAGTCAGGTAGTCTCACTGCGTCTGGTGGTATTTCTTCCACTAGTCACCCCATGCTTCATTACGATGATGACATTATGGAAGTAGTCACCACCCCTGAGTTTATCTATACCCCCTTATGTTAGCCATCAGTAAATTTTGTCACAAGCAAATGATGGCTAAAACAGTCCTTGAGCCTTCAAGAGATCATTTTCATAGAAAATCATTCATTATTGAAAGGCTGTTATTCCTTAAGTGTTTTTCCTTTCAAGATATTGTTGTTCCTTTAGAAGAAATCCACCAAGTTAAACCTGTTGTTCCCTTTTGAAAACTATTTCCTTAACAACACCATTCTCATCATTTCGTTCACCCACTTTGCCTTTATTTCGTCCTCCATTTTCCCTAAAAAAGGGCTCCTTTTTCTCTCTAGTTTTCCCTTCATTCTCCTCAAAAGCCCTCGAAATCCCTTTTAAGCCATAGAAATCCTAGCTTATGGTTTAAAAACCCTTCCTTTCCCTCTACCAAAAACCAAAAAACCCATTAAAAACCCTAAAAATATTCTTCCACCCTTTTAAAGGCCTTAAACCCCTTTTCCACCCAAGTACTAGCCCTTTTGCGCATAAAACCTTGTGCCCGCAACCAGGTGCTAGCCCCATCGCATCGGGAATTTTCATCGCATCGGCCCTTTTCTTTTTATAAGCCTATTGTTTCTTTACATCTTTCCCCTGATGCGATAAGCTCCCTCCTCCTTAGATCCTGGTCACATACCCCTCCACATGACCATACCCCGGTGCCTATGTTAAACCCCCATCGCATCGGGAATTTTCTATTGCGTTGCAACATTTCCCATCGCATCAGCTCTACCACATTTTATCGCATTGCTCTTTTTTTCCCGCCGATGCGCTTAGCCCCTTTTTCCTGGCCCCTGGTCCCCTTACACTTCCACAAGACCGTTCCCCAGCCCCTACGCTAAGCCCCCCATCGCATTGGCGTTTTCATTCAAAACATGCCTTTTTCTTTGTATTTTTTTGCTCCAATAACGATACCCTGATGAGATCTACACCGTAGATCCATAAGATCTAACGGCTCTCGTTCGCCCTGACAACTCAAGTCTGTTGAGGCCTACCATCCACTATACAAAATACCCTTCTTATCGCGCCCCAACACCTGTCTTCCACTACAGTCTCCACTCGAGCAACTTTTCCATCGTGCTCGGTCTGCGTCATCCGATCTTAGCACATTCATCCAACGGCTGTGGTGGCGTATCGTGCGATTTTTGCATCCATGGTTTAATACTCCAAAGTTACGTAATACTGACGGTATCAAGAAAGCCACGCGATGCAATACAATTGGATCGTGTTCCCTCCAGGCTAAACCGCTTACCACTCCAACATCGCGCGATAACCACCTCTGGTATTTCAATATCTCTTTTCCTCAAATTCGCGCCAAAATCCAGTTTTAAACCGGATTTTCGCCAATTTTCTTCATAACACCGCTTTCGCCTACATATCCACCCTTCTGCACTGCTCTTTTCACACTCCGTCGAGCCCTCTGTTGCAGCCAAACCAACAAATGCATGATTTCATAACCGGTTTGTTGTCATGTGCAGGATTAATGATGGATTTATCCACTTATCTCCCACGGCCAAAGAATCAGGGTTTAAAAGGGTTGAGGGATCGAATTTTAGAGTTTAATCAAAGGTTTAATGGAAATTGATTACAAATAAAACCCTCCAACGTGCTTAAGCAATCAGTACACTGAGAAAGAGATTAAAAGGGTAGGGACAAAAGTTTAAACTTTAAGTTGTATAATACACACCTAAACTCACATTCTTGAAGGACAACACAGTTTGAAGACAAGTCAGTAGAGGAAAGCCTCTAAAGCCACATCCATGGAAGCATTTATTCCTCTTAAGCACTAAAGGACACCTGCGGCCTATGTTACTTCATGTAGACACTTTGACAGCCATCCTACTGACTAATCCTATGTGGAATGGTCGAAGCAGTTATTAAGTAGGCGTGGGCTACAGGACCTGAAACCAGACATTTCACTTGTCGTAGAGGTCAAACATAGTACTTCCTACCACATTTGCTTCAAATAATACACTTCAGAGTTAAATGCCTACCTACCAGATATACATAAAAACAGGAAATACTACCCAAGTGATATAAACAATTAATGCGACTGTCATTAAGCAGAACAGGCATTCGAGCACTTCTCCCACTCTATCTTAATTCATATTTATTACCACTTCTACCATACTCTTCCTCTTTCACCTATAAGTATTCACAGAAAATTCATTGTAAAAGGTTGGAATATTGTTAATTGTTGAAATGTTGTTGAGTTAGAGTTACTGAGTAGTTGTAATATAGTAGGATGGGAAGAGAAGAATTGGATTGTAAAGAGCTATTGGACTCGAAGTATGTAACTGGTTTTTCACATCAATAGACAAGAATATTTACTGGATCCTGTTCTAAATCATTGGTGATGTTATTCTCACTATAATTTTTATTTTCTTTATGTTTCCATTGTGTTCACATTCTCTGATAAAAAACAGAAAATATAGAGTAGGATATACTACAAAGTACCCTAACTCTCACTGAAAATCTTTGTCTCTATGTTTTCTGCTAAATGTGTATTTGGGAATGATTCTAATAGAGTATAACCAGTCAAGAAATGTTGGTGAGCCCATGTCTGGCAGAGTAGAACTTGAGTTAATTTTCTAGAATGATATTTTCACTGCATGCTAAGTAGAGTCTTAAACAAGGAAGTTTATGGTTAGCCCTATCCCTTGTTTAGTCTTAAAACAACTGTTTTGAATATTTCCCTTAAAATGCCAAAAGAAGGTTTGGTTTAAATTCCTTACCTAACACTGTTACCAATGAAATAGGTAACCTCATTGTTACCTACTTTTTGAAGTATCAAGAAAAACACCTGATTTTGAAAAAGTGGCGATGCAAAATCAAGAAAAAATATTTTGAGCATTTTTTTGGCACTTTAAGTTTTTTTCATTTTGTTTTTTTTTTTATGTGATGTTTTTTATGTCGATTTTGAATAGTGGTGGTGTATCATCACCAACGTTTTTTTATAGGACTGATTTTGACACTATAGATTTTCTAATGTCTTCTTCTTCCGTGAGATGTTTATTTTTAAATGCATTTATGTACTTGTGTTTTAAAAATAAAAAAATATTTTTTTTTTAAATAAAAACTTGTAATGATATCTTCACTTTTTCACATAGATAAAAGATGGAAAAAGGGTCAATATTCTAAAGTTTATATTTTCTACATGTTTATGTATTGTTAAATAATTTTTCAATGCACATCAAATAATTGTCACTAAAAAACCAATATTTTGAACCATATGACAAAAAAAATACAAATTTTCAATATAAATACAATGCAAAAAATACACTTTTATAGACTTTTTGTTGGAAAAAACATGTTAAATAAACTAATTTTTTGGGAGAATCTTAACAAAAAAACTTAAGAAAATAACATTTTTATTGAATTTTATGTCAAACAAAATAGCAATCACATGTTTTTTGCAAAAAATAAAGGTTGTTCTCATAAAATATCAAAGTCTAAACATTACAAGTAAAACTGATTAATAGTTCTCAAAAATAATCTTTGTTTGCAAGCATAACTTAAACATCATCAACAATATTAACTAATACATCTTCAACATCATCTAGAACAACATTGATGGCTTCTTCCGCAACATTTTATTCTTCATTTTGATCATTGTTGTCTTCTAATGGATCTTTTATGTCAGCAAATCTTCCAAAGTGTCCCTTTCCAATCATTCCATATAATGGTGGTTGAGGTTCCTTTGCTTTTTTTGCCACACGTGATTCATTAAAATCTCCTTTCCTCAAACCAACTTCTTGCTTTGCATCTGGGAGGAATTTAAGAGCATTAATTCTTTGTTGAATAAATTTTCATTGAACTGGGTCTTTCTCAATGGAAATGCAATTTCTTCCTTTTAGTAGGCAACATGCTAGTGTTGTACCTAATCATCAAGCACAAAAGAAATAAGTAAGAAAATTAGTATGGAGACATAAAAAGTAAAAAAGAAAATATTTAAATTTAAATTTGTATAATAAAACTTACCTGAACCTGAGAATAAATCCAAAACCCATTCTCCTTCATTTGAACATAGATCTATAAGATAGTTAATCAATGCTTGTGGTTTTTGATAAATGTTAACTATATCTTCTTTTGCATCTTTATCCTCATATGTTAGTTTTCTTACAACTGCATCATAAACCAATACTTGACTATGACTCTTCCCATCTACTTGATTCATAATAATATGCTTATAGCTATCGTCTTTTGTCCAACATTCAACATGGATGAACTCACAATCATTTATAATAGGCTGATCTTCGGAAGAAACAATATTTGACTTTTGCCTATAACATAACATAGTAAAAGTTCAATTACATTTTACATGAATAAAATTTTTTAGGAGTAATCAAACATACAATTTCAAATTCTTACCATGTAAGTTGCATCCTTGAGTTTTCTTTACCCTTGAAGCTTGTTAATAACATTGGAAACTGTGTGTCTGAATGAAATGTCACAAATCTCCAAAGTGGTGATGTTGTCACTTCTTGAAAACCCGTAACCACTTTACTAAAAGCTTGATAAGTATATGGTTCTCTATCATATTCAATGTCTGGGAAATTGAAACCATGAGGAATCTCTGCAATAACTAGGCCATATTCCCTTTTAGGTATTAGTGATGCAATGTCTTCACAGTCACCTTGTATTATTTGATATTGGACACTGTCGAGCCCATTCCAAATGTAATGATTAAGAGTAGGATCAAGTTCAACATTCATAAGATGCTTCCTTCTCATGTTCTCCATCTTAATTTTTTCAATAAAGCTTTTGAAAGTATCTGGTACTCAATTTCCATCCTTCTTTGACATCTTTAATAACACACACACACACACACACACACACACACACACACACATATATATATATATATATATATAATAAAAATAGTTTAAATATGAATAAAATGAATTTATAAATAAACATACCTTATTGAATGCAATATAAAACTCTTTTAGTGTTGATGTAGAACTTGCTTCTGGGTAGTTGTGTACAACATCATCCCAACTGTCTTCATTCAAAATTTTAACCATGTGTTCTTGTATTTTCATAAAAATTTTCTAACTGGATAAATCAAGTTAAAAGCGTTAATATACTGACATGTATAACAAATTATACCAACATCATTATGTTTTATTTAAAAGAAAATTATAATGAAAGAAAAATAAGAAATAATTCAAGAAACTTACTTCTGAAATTCTACACACATTTCTTCCATTGATAATTCACCCGACTTCACACGGGCTAATACTGATTTGACTAATTTATCATCCTTCACACCTTGCATTGTTCTCCAAGGTGTGATAGTCATATCCTCTGGAAGCTACTTCATTTCAGGACCCGCCTTACTGCTGGTACATATTATGGGTTTACTCTTTTTAACCTTCTATTTTTTTACGTAAATATTCTCCCACCGATCAAAAATCCCATCAATCAAATCCCATACCTCCCCAGTTCTAAATGCCAACTGAAAAATGTTATCTATGCCTCTGAATAAATTTGTATTCAATTTTCCATCTTTTGCTTTTTTTTCATCAATTTGATAACCTGTTTCCATTAAACATTCCTTTCAAAATGTTACACTAACTTGTGCCTTATCCCCACCACATTTTTCTATGAATTCATTATGAATAAATCTCACCCTTTGGATGAAATTCATTTTCATTTTGTACTCATTATTTGCATTATGATCCCATGCCAATAACTTTGATTCTATTTCTATTAAGCCAGCGTAAATGATGCATTTCATTGTTTGAAAAAGATAGTTACTGGGATATTCTGTAATCAATTGTCTCTTAGCCTCTATCGAATGGTTCCCTCCAATTACATAAGATTTATAATCAAAACATTTTGTCTTGTCAAATGCTTGTTTGTTGGGAACCTAACGTGGATCGACAAGAACCACATAATCCACCACATGTGCATATGGATTGAACCTGAAAAATGTTTTCAGATTATGTACATGTAGGTGATGGGCCTTTCTAATTTGATATTGAGATTGTCCTTCATCTGGGCTATAAAATTGGTTAACATTAAGCTCAAATGTTTGGCCACCAAGAATTAATTTAGTTTTCCTCAACTCTTGTCGAATAGCATTTTTTTTTTGTTTTAATAATGCCATCCTCTAACTCAGCACCTGGTGTTATGATTTCTCTGCTTCCGTGAGAGCTTTCAGTTTGTTCTTCACTGCTGCTCATGACCTTTACAGGTTCACCAATATTTGATTTCCTAGTCTTATTGGATAACATATCAGTTTTTTTATAAACAAGCTCTCCTTCATGAGGTAAAAGAGAGACATCTTTGGTGATTTTTCTTTTTGGTGTCTGATCCGTTTTCTCCTTTTGCACAACAGTTCTAATCTCCTCCTCACTAATTCTATCATAATTTTATGTTTCATGTTCGACACCTTCAAAAGAAACATGTTTAAGTTTACTAGATTGACCCACCTTAGTGACTCTTGGTTGATCCCCTCTTTGTACTATTGCAGTGTCATGAGCTATTGATCCTTGTTTCAATCTCCTTTCCTCTGCTTTGTCTTTGTGGAAAGTGCTGATCACATCCATAACATTTGTCACCAACATATAAATACCGTCAAACATGTTTGGAAGACTCGGAACAAAATCCTATGAAACAAAATAAAACATGTCAATGATCAATAATTTATAAAAAATTGAATCATCCTTACAATAATGCATAGAAGAAATAAAAATAAGCATACTTACAATGTTATTTGCAATGTTGCTTGATACTTCTTCAGAAAATTTTGAAGATATTTCATCTGTGTCATACTTGACGATTGATAGATGATATCTAACCTTCTCACGTTTCTGAGCCTTCCTTGCAAGAACATAAATAGTGTTTGTATTCGGGACCATACATATGTCTCGTACTCTGCCCATCACATCATATGGCTCATTTAAGTCAATCATACCACAAAGCAGATAGATGTGTATATCAGCCTCCATTTCACTATCTTCAAGATATCATGAGAAATCGGTTTTATCTATTTCCTCGACGTTCTTCCAATCAGAAATAAGCTTTAATGAACCTGGTGCCCCACTTGCTTGAATTTTATTAGTGTGTGCAACAATGTCCTTATTGCGTCCAACAGTGTCCATAGTGCGTCCAGCTGCAACTTTAGATTTGGGAGTTGTATCCATAATGCGTCGAGCTGCAGCTGTAGATTTGGGAGTCGCTGCCCTAGGTGCAGAAACATTCACAGAAATCTTTTTTGATGCCATTTTCCTTATATATATATATATTAGTTAATGGAAAAATAATGCGGATAAAATAAATTTAATAAACAAAATTTATTTCTAAAACTAAAAAACTTATAATCTTTTAATATATTTTAAAATTTTAAAATTTAATTTTACATTACATAGCAATTGAATAAAAATAAACAAAATAAAATAAAATAAAAATTTATTTTACTTTACATAGCAATTAAATAAAAAATTATAAACTTAAAATTATCAAAAATCAATATAAAATTTTATAAATTTATATAATCTTTTAATATATTTGAAAATTACAAATTTCTATTTCACATTACATAGTAATTAAATAAAAATAAACAAAATTAAATAAAAACAATTAAACAAAATAAAAGAAAAAATCAAATTTTTTATAATGTTGTTTTAATACTTAAATTTAAAAAAAAAAAATTTAAAAAGAAATTTAAATATTTAAATGTTAAAAACAATTGTTATAATATTATTTTTTATTTTTTTAATTGTATTGTTATATAGTTGTTTTTTTTTTTTTTATGGTATTGTTATATTAAAACAAATGTTATTTATTTATTTATTATATTGTATTGTTTTCTTCTTTAATTATATAATGTTTAAAAACAAAATATAATTGTTATTTAATAATTTTTTTTAATATATTTGTTATATTTTGATATTTTTAACAATTATTATATAACAATGTTTTTATTAATTTTAAATTGTTTTATTAAAACAAATTAAAAAAATATATTTAAAAAACAAAAATTAAAAATTGTTTTATTAAAACAAATTAAAAAAAAAAATTTAAAATAAAAATTTAAAAACGAAATTTAAAATAAAATAAAAAAATTAAAAATTAAAAAAAAAAAAAATCATGGCCACCGTCGACTGCGCCCGTGGGGCGCTGGAGGCTGGGCGGGCGGTGCCACGGGGGCTGCCCAGCCGGCCTCAGGCCCCAGGCTGGGTGGGAGGCCGATTCATAGACCCCGCCCGCGGGGCACAGGAGGCCGGCCGAACAACGCCACGGGGGCTACCTAATCGGTCTCAGGCCCCCGGCGCTGGCTGGGAAGCCCCCATGGCGCTGCCCGACCGGCCTCCAGCGCCCCGCGGGCACGGTCTGCCGTCGACCGCGCCTGCCGGAATTGGCCTCCCGCCGAGTCGGGGGCCTCAGGCCGGCTGGGCAGGCCCCCATGGCGCCGCCCGACCATCCTCCGGCACCTCGCGGGCGCAGTCGACGACGACCATGGTTTTTTTTTTTTTCTTTTAATTTTTTTTTTTTTTAAAATTTTTTTTTTAATTTTTTTTTTAATTTGTTTTAATAAAAGAATTTTTAATTTTTTTTTTTTTTTTTAATAAAACAATTAAAAATTAATAAAAACATTGTTATATATAAAAATAATAAAAATATTGTTATATAATATAATAAAAACATTGTTATATAAAAATAATAAAAAACATTGTTATATAATATAATTAATAAATAATTATTAAAACATTATTTAAAAAAAAAATGGTTAAAAATATCAAAATATAACAAATATAAAAAATTTAAAAAAATTTAAAAAACAATTTATTAAATAACAATTATGTTTAGTTTTTAAACATTATATAATTAAAAGAAAAAAACAATACAATAATAAATAAATAAATAAAAACATTTGTTTTAATATAACAGTACAATAAATTAAAAAAAAAAACTATATAACAATGCAATTAAAAAAATAAAAAAATATGATATATAACAAAACAATAAAGAAAAAATTAAATTAAGATTTAAAATTAAATTAAATAATAATAATAATAATAATAGAATATAAAATCAAAAAATTCTCAAATAAAAACAAAAAAAAACATTTTAAATAATGAAACCACTGATATATTTTTGATAAAAAAAAAAAAAATGTTATAATATTTCTTTTTTTTATGTGCATGGTCGTTTTATGGATTTTTTTATCTAGATGAACCTATAAGTCTTAAAAAAGAAAAAAAATTCTAAATTTTTGCCCTTAAAACCCAAAAAAATTTAGTTCTTTTTGCGTTTTCTTCACTAAAAAAATATAAAAAAATTATGGTTTTTGAACCTAAAAACCTTTAAAAAAATAGTTTTTGGACACAAAAAACTATAGAAAAACAGATTTTCCCCAAAATCATCTTTAAATTGACAGAATAGAAGGAAAACTAAGCTTTGAAATGCAAAAATTGCTGTCACCAATGCCAACACAATGCCTCCACAAAATTACGAATAGCAACACAATGCCTCCAATGCCAATGTAATGCCTTCACAAAGTTACCAATGCCAATGCAACACCTCCACAAAATTACTAATAGCAACACAATGCCTCCAATGCCAATGCAATGCCTCCACGAAGTTATCAATGCCAACGCAACACCTCCAGAAATTTGCTCTAACAAATACCAAAAAACTTGATGTGATGTGATGAATAGAAACAATCATTCTTATTATATAGTGAATATTGTCTGATTTGTTTACTGTTTAATCAATGTGGGATTAAAATTTCAAATTTAAAATATTTACATTTAGTTTATTATAGTTCATACTATAATTAAAATACTTAATATTTGCATGTAGTTATCAGAGTTAATATTTTATTTAATATTTACATGTACTGAATGTTGAATAATTCAAATATAATCTCAGATTAAAAATTAAAATATGAAATACTTACATGTAGTTAATTATAGTTAATATTATAGATAAAATAGTTAATATTTACATGTATTCAATGTTTAAAATCATGGGATTAAATTTTAAAATCTAAAATATTTACATGTAGTTAATTATAGTTTAAATAGTTAATATTTACATGTTATTTTTGTAAATATTTATATGTAGTCAATCTTAAACCATTCAAATAAGAAAATTATTTTAGTTTCGAAGGCATGCATGAAAGGAATATTTTGTGGATATTTTGAATAGAAAGTATGGTGAAATATTTGAAGACCAAAAGTTTATTAATAAATTTTGAAATATATTTTAGATGAATATAACGTAAGTTTAAAATTTAAAATTTAAAATATTTACATGTAGTCATTATAGTTAAAATAGTTAATATTTGCATGTACGTATTATAGTAATATTATAGTTAATACTTACATCTAGTCAATGTTAAATAATTGAAATAAAAACATTATTTTAGTTTGGAACGCATCCATGATAGAAATATTTTGTGGATATTTTGAATATAAATATTGGTAAAATATTTCAACACAAACAGTTTATTAAAAAAATGTTAAATACATTTTTTGACTAATATTTGTACCAAATATTTGAAATGAAAATTTTGGAGGGAAAGTTTTTCGCGAAATTTTTTGGGGGGGGATTTTGGACGGAAATTTTTTCGCGAATTTTTTTGGAGAAAAAATTTGGAGGGAAATTTTCAGTCTTTAATCTATATATTGTAAGTGGGAGAGGAATTTGTATCATTCAACCTATTCTTGTTGAAAGCCATGGTTTCTTCTGATAGCGAAGTTTTTCTTTGTATAACATCAACATCTTCGTCATGCAACAACTCTATTCAGAGTGATGAATATAACGGGAGTTCGTTCACCATGAATAGAGAGTCAAAAAATCGACTTGGTCGTAATCCTAAAGATGATGAGAACAAAATTGATGAGGTGCAGCAAAATGAAATTTCTGTAAATCGAGCACCAGTTATACCACTTACTCTTAATCCTAAGGATTATGAAAGTAATAGTGATGATCAAGGGCATGATGAAGAATTTCCAAAGTCAAAAGTTTCACTTCGTCCTAATCCCAAGGATTATGAGGACACCATTGATGAAGAGGGAGATGAAGAATATCCACTTCAGCTTAATCCTAAGGATTTTACGAGAACAACAGATGAACAGGGGAATGAAGAATCTGCAGAGTCAAAATATCCACTCTGTCCTAATCCTGAGGAGTATGCCAGCACCACTGATGAAAAGGGGGATGTAAAATTTCCAGAGTCAAAATATCAAATTCGTCCTAATCGTAAGGAATATGCGAGCACCACTAATGAAGAGGGGAATGATAATGTTTCAGAGTCAAAACATCCAATTCGTCCCAATCCTAAGGATTATGCCAGCACCATTGATGAAGAGGGAAATGAAAAATTTACAGCGTCAAAATATCCAGTCCATCCTAATCCTAAGGATTTTGCAAGCACCACTGATGAAGAGGGGGATGAAAAAATTCCAGAGTCAAAATTTCCACTTCATCTTAATCCTAAGGATTATGTCAGCACCACAGATGAAGAGGGGAATGAAGAATTTGCAGAGTCAAAATATGCACTTCATCCTAATCCTAAGGATTATGTCAGCACCACTGAGGAAGAGGGGAATGAAGAATTTGCAGCGTCAAAATATCTACTTTATCCTAATCCTAAGGATTATGCCAGCACCACTGATGAAGACGGGGATGAATTTCCAAAGCTAAAATTTTCACTTCATCCTAATCATAACGATTATAATTTAACCACTGATGAAGGGGGGGATGAAGAATTTCCAATAAATATAGATTCAAGGCATTCACTTATTCTTAATCCTAAGGATTATGAGAGCATCAATGAGGAAGGGGAGGGGCAGGATGAAGAAATTCTAGTGAATACAAATTAAAAGCTTCCACTTATGCCTAATCTGAAGGATTATGAGAGCACCACTGAGGAAGGGAAGGATGAAGAGTTTCTTGCAAATGATAATTTTAGAGGCACGGATCTGAATATTGCATTTTCTCCAAGTGACCATTTCAAAGACACTCATGGTGATGAAGAATTGAATCCTCCTAGGGAAGAATTTGAAAGCATGGGTGAAGATGGTGAAAATTTTCTTTTGAGTCACGGTTACAAAAGTGCTGATGATTCTTGTGAAATGTTTTCTTCAACTAATGATGGTAATGAAAATTTTCCAGGTAATGATGTTGATGAATTTCTTAACTATGTTGAGGATGATGATAGTGGGGATAATATTCCTCCTAATGGTGATGAAACTACTGTTACAGAGGATGATGGAATGATGAAGCCGTTGCAAACAAATATTGCAACTAGGAGTAGGAGTAGACCTTTTCATATCAATCCAAAGCATTCCAGTTATACAAGGGTGAGGACAAAATATCTCACAAAAAGAATTTTTGTCGTTCATTTGATTTCAAGTGAATGTTGTCGAAGGGATTGCTTGAAAAATATGGATTTCAACTTTGTTTTGGAGAAAAGGAAAACATATATGTCAATGAATAAAAGCATGCAAAATTAATATTTAGTGGGTTGCATGAAATCTACACTAGCAGGTTATGATTATCATATTGGGAATGTATTGCTTTACAGAAAGGCATTCAAAATGTTGCATTCAATTGGTAATTGTCGTTTGTAAAGAATCCATGATAGATTGGAAAGGGATCCCACATATTATTCAGAAGCACATTGTAAACGGGAGGTGGGGCCGTTTGTAAATACTGCTAAGACATGGATGAAAGACTTATTTTCAAATCATGAAAAGTGTATGCCAAATAAAGACACAATAAATATTCCAGATAATTTCTCGAGACGAGAAATATTCATGTTATACAAAGATTATGCAGAATTTGTTGAAGGAATTGGTAATTTTATTACATATTCTTATTTTACAAGGATATGGAAAACTGAATTCAACAATGTTCGTATTCCTAAGAAGACAAGGATGGGGATTTGCAGCATATGTGCTTCTCTTAAAGAAAAAAGAGATAAAGGTCAAGGGGCAGAAAGAGGTATGTGTTCAAAACATTGTTTTTTAAAATTTGATACTTATCAACTATGAAAATATATTTATTCATATGTTTCTTTTATTTTATGTACAGATTCCATTGTCAAAGAACTTCAAGACCATCGCAATCAGCAAACAAGTGAAAGGAAAAAGTTGTATAAACATCAAAAGAAGTGTTATGATCATCCAAATAAATATTTGGGATTGATAATTGATGGTATGGACCAAAAGAAAACATTTCTTCCACATTTTGTCCGCACGCCAAAAAAATTACAGGAGGAAAATTTCATTCAGTTTCACTTGGTTGGTTGTATGGTATTTAATGAGAAGATGTTTCCAAGAGTTTTCTTCACAACTCCAAATATTCACAATGATGAAAATATGACCATAACTAGAATCCATGATGTGGTTACTCATTGGTCTGGGATTCTTCCTGAAGTTTTGTATTTACAATTAGACAACACAAGTCGTGAGAACAAAAATCAAGTTCTTTTTGGGTATCTAAACATGTTCGTTGAATTGGGGATTTTTAAAAAGATAAAGGTTGGTTTCCTTCTTGTTGGGCATACTCATGATCATATTGATCAAATGTTCAGTCGTTTTTCAGTAACATTGAGGAGGAAAGGTGTTGGGAGTCTGCCATCATTAATTTAATGTATTAAGAAATCGTACATTCCAGAGCCTGTTTTTCATGTGTTGGAAGAAACTATTGACATGCGAAGGTTTATTTTTGGATCGCATGGTGAGGAGAAATGCATTGAACAACTTAACGACATTAGCTTCCAGCATCAATTTCGTATCAAAAAAATTGGTGGGATAACACTTATATGGGGCAAGAAGTATTCAACTGTTGAAGAATGGGGACCATCATCAGGTTTAGCATTTTTGAAGTTCATTCCAGAGCGTCCAATATTTTCATCAAAGATATTGTTATTACAGTCAGTTGCTGAACTCCATAATGCACGAAGGTAGAAGAGAGACATAAATTATTCTGAATGTCTAGAGGAAATTAAAAGATGTATTAGAGATACATATGAGTACTTCGATGTTGCTGATTCAGTTTGGTGGGAGTATTTTTTCAGTAATCAAAGTGATATGATTTCAAGATCAATAAATGTGGATACGCTTTTGAAGACTCCTTTTTTTTTTGCCACAAAATATGCCAAATGAACATGAACATCGGGAAACACACAATGTTGAAAAATAACAGCCTCAAGCTATTATTAATTCTCCATAGGTAGAGGAAAGAGAAATCTATATTGGTTCTAAAAGATCACGTGCACAACGTGAAGCCATGGAAGACCTTTACAGGGGTTTTGTGCAGGATCTTAAGGAGGGTTGCATGATAGCAGTGTTAGCGGATGAAGATCCACTTGGCTATCCATTCTGGATTGACAAGGTTATAAATTTCATTAATGAAAATGAAGAGATTACAGTTGTTGATGTACATTGGTATGCCACAAGTACCCACCCTTTCAATGGTGTGTACAAGCCAGAGATGGTAGTGGAAAAAATAATTGGCAGAAAGAGAAAAAGAAAGGGCACAAATATAGATTGTCGCCACACAGATGTCTTAAAATTGGACGATGTTGACATACTTGTGTATGACTTCAATTTGACAAAGAGAGGAACTCTTCGGTTACAGACCATAAATATTTTGAAGAAATTTCTACCAGAACAATTACTGTTGAGATGGGACTCTACAGAATGTAGACGTAGATCTACAAGACTTTTGAACTATGAAATGGTGGGCATGCATGTTGACTCAGATGGAGCACTAGCTGATGAAAGAGAAGAATATGGATCATCTTCATCTGCATCGAGTCATTCATCTGAAGATGTAGGTTATGATGGTGTGCCAGAACCTATGGTTGATTTTGAATAACTATCTAAGACACTTTTATGTAATTGATGTTTGCCTGGTAACTTGAAATAAAATTTTTGACTTCCATCTCATTTTTCATGAAGTTATGAGAGATTTCTATGTTCGTTGGATTATATGTTTTAATTATGAAGAATTCATCTCTTTAGAATATCGACAATGCAACAATGAATTACAAAAAATTTATGTTATATTCAATGTACCAATGTTGATATTTTAATTATAAGTATAATAGAAAATAGAAACTAATGTTGAATTTTTAGATTATGCAGTGATATTACCATGATATTATGTATTGTTACCATTTGGTATAAGATACTTTTTGAAAGGGAACACTTTGTTTTGATGCTTGATTTTTTGGTTTTGGTTGAAATTATATTTAAATTTGTCTTATGCTAAGATTTGAAAAAATATAAGTTTTTATTCTTTAAAATTAAAATTACTCTTACTTGTTTCTGTTCAATGATAATTTTTTCATTTACTTGTTCATTTTTTTAAATTGTTTAAGTCTTATAATTTCTCCATAATTTCATTGTTCAAGTATGTTGAAAACTTAAGATTGAAAAAATTTAGATTTACAACTTGTCATTAAGGTTTTTATGCGCTACCAAATTTTATCTTTAATGTTATGGTTGACAATAATTACAATTTTAGGGTTGTTTAGAGTCAAGATATTTTATGTTTAACAACATGGATGAAAATTGTTCAAAATGATAAGCCCTTCAGACATGTTTTTGTTTATCTTTAACATCATCTATCAAAAATTTTAGAAATTTACGATTTTAAAAATGTCCTAATATGTTGTCTTTAATTCCATTGTTACAAGTGTCAAAAGTATGACACAATTTTTTTTTTTGTTATTCCAGCATCAACTGGTTTTGTTTTGAGGGTGTTTTTTCAATCCTTTTTCAACAAACAACTTTTTTTTTAGCATAAATTTTATAAAAATGTTAAAATTTGAATGGGCTGGTCCAGTTGCCTGGAAGACACACTTTTTGTTTTAAAAGTTTTTCATGTTTTGAGACTCTCAAATATTCTCGCTGAGTTCACACTATCATCAGTGAACATGGTCATCTACCTAGTTTTTTATGTTTATCTTACATGTTTCTCCCTTGAGTGTATGTCAAAGTAGGCTAGGCTAAAAGTCCTTACCTGATCTTAGATTTCCCTTTGTTTTATTATATGTTTTTGTTTCTAAGAGTATGCGAAAAGCAGGTTAGGTTAAAAGTCCTTTCTTGATCTTAGGCTGCCTTTATTTTCTTTCTTTTTGCTTCTTTCATTTCACTCCTTTATGTTCCATATCACAAACTCAAATTAAAATATCTTCTGATATAGATGACTTTCCCTTTGAAAACTCTTGGTTAGTTGATGTGTGAGTAAACCCTTTTATGAATCCATAGCCCAATGGTTTAGCACTCTTTTGACTTATATTCCCATGCTGAAATATCCTCCCACTTACTTCCTTCTTCACTTCACATGACCTTCTCAGTTAATGATTCCCAACCAAAACAAAACAAGCAACCTCTTGAACTTCATAACTAGCCTAATATCGTAACTAAGTTGTAAAGAATGTCTTTAAAACCAAGATTTACATAGAGAGATCCCTCTCTGAATCCAGGAGTGCTAGATCCTAGGATTCCAAAGCGGTTCTGATGTTGCCTGGTCATTTGGTATGCCAGTCTACAAAATCACTAGGACCCCAACATAATGGTGACTCTGCTGGGGAAAAAATATGAGTAAAATGTTATCTTAGACATCCTGAGAACTCAGAAAACCCACAACAGCCTTATACTGGTAGTTAATTACTGTGGTGGACATCAAGCTCCTTTTGAAAATTTGAAATCATCCACCGGGCAACTCCACAACTCCTAAAAGATCAAAAGACTCCACTGGTGATCAGTAGGCTTGTTGATTATTATTTTTTTCACGAAGACTCCACTGGGGCAACCCACACTACCATTTAAAAAATTATTCACATACATGATTAGGAAACTTTGAGGATTAAGTTTTCTTTTTTAAAGGTTGGTTTGCCTCTTAAAGATTGTTATATCTGGCTAACTTTCTTCTTTTTTGGGTCTAAAACTTAACATAATGGCTTCAAAAAGAATTCATACCAGAGCTTATCATGACCCAAATCCTCCTGAAATAGTTGATAATCCAGAAAGCATTCTTAGGAAGTCTCCTGTATCTAGGGATCCAACTATTGTCAGACCTATTCATAGAGCTAACTCTGTTCCCGAAATCCTTGCAGCTTTATCAGATACTCAAGTTGACTTAGATTTACCAAGTAATTTACCCAGAACTAAGTCACTTAGTGGTATAGATCAGATATACTTTGAGCCTCCAAGTTCATCACCACATAGTGGTCAACATATTAATAGTAGAGAAACCCCTCCATTCACCCCTCCTGATCTCCATTTCATTCATAATTTGGGTCTCTCTCACCCTAAATCTGCTCAACAGTCTCTTCATGGTCCAAGAAATTTTTCCATCCATATACCTATTGTTCAAGCCACTCCTTTACTCCCACAAAATACTATCATGGTAGCATGGTATGCTCCCCTAGTGTTACCACAGTCTCTAGTTCCTTTACCCAACAAATATCAGTCCAAAATTCCCCATTTCACTGGAAACGAATCCACTACTTCTCAATAGCATGTGGACAAGATGAATGATGCCTTTGATTATATGAAAATAGAAGATCAGACCATTAAGATGAGAATCTTTGCCTAAAGCTTAAGAGGAGAAGCAAAAAAATGGTTTAAGGGTTTAACTCCTCACAGTATCAATAATCTCCCTTCTTTACATCAAACATTCACAAACAAATGGGAGATTAGGAAGAATCCACTTCAAATACTTTCAGATTACAACAACCTAAAGAGAAACCCTGGGGAGAGTGTTCAAAATTATTGCATCAGATTCAACAGTGTTTATAATGCACTACCCCCAGACTTGAAACCTCCACAAGGATCAGCTTTGGCCAAATTTTCGGAAGGATTTGATCCTGAAATGGCCTATCAGCTTAGAGAAAGGGATCCATTAACTTTAGAAGACATGCAAAAGGGAGCTCTTAGTGTGGAAACTAATCTGATTGAAAAGAGAGCCGGGATGAGGACTGAAAATAAAGTGACATATAGAGAGGACACTGCACCTTCTACATCTGACTCAAAATTAGACCATCTAGCCAAGAACATGGATAGGTTAGAAAAATGATGGAGAGGTTAGCTGTCCAAACAAGTGCCCAAAACAGGAACCAGACACAAAATCAGAACCAGAACTTTAGGAGAAACCCCCCTTAGATGAAACAAAGAGATTCTGATCAACAAGTCAGACTTCCATTTCAAGAAAATTATGTTAATGAAGAGGAGGTAATGATAGAAGATTCAAAGGGAACTATTATAAACATGCTGGGAGTTAACAATGAAGACCCTGCTTTTTTTACAGAAGATGACCAAGCCGCATATACATATTTTGATAATGAAGGTTTAGAATCTGAAGATTATAGGCAAGGCTTTGAGAATGCAATCATGTAATTCCACAAGAAATATGACCTCAGAAGCAAAAAGAAACAAGAAACTCCACAAACAAAAACCTCTGAGACTGTTGTTAAGAACAGATCTAAAAAGGTGGTTAAAAAGGCTGCTGAAAAACAATGAAACAACAGCTGAAAGTTCTGATAGAAACAAGGGAAAAGTGACTCACTCAGAACGTTGATAAACAGAGGGTTGGCCCTAGCAGCACTAGTACTTTAGTTGGTGCCCCTGAAAATACTGCTTTAACTAATGTACATAGTGAAAACCAACAAGCTGATTTTGTCGGTAAATTAGTGACTAACAAGACAAATTTGAATCTTTCAAAGAGTTAGTTCCCTTTCAGTTTAGAAAGTGAAATTTCTAAAATCAAAATCTTTGTTCCCCTCATTGAGTTAGTCACTCAAGATGTATATAAATGTCAGGTTTTGAAATCTTTAAACATAGAGGAAAATAATGACTCTGTCAACTTCAATGATGATCAGCCAGCCCTTTTATTTGGTCCTAAAATTGAAGGAAAATTCCAGGAAGGAGTGGTCCCTCCTTTCTATGTTAGTTTGAATATTCATGATAAGATTTTACACAATGCTATGCATGATTCAGGGGCATCACATAACCTCATGCCTAGAGTAGTCATGGAGAGATTAGGCCTTGAAATTATCATACCATACAAATATTTGTACTCTTTTGACTCCAGCAGAGTAAAATGCTTAGGTCTGGTCAAAGATCTTTGTGTGAACTTGACCCAGATCCCAGCCAAATGCATGGTGATGGATGTGGTAGTGGCTGATGTGCCCCCCAAATATGACATGCTTATTTCAAGATCATGGGGTGCTAAGCTGCAAGGTACCATGCAAATGGACATGACATACACCACCATCCCTAATTTCAGTCAACTTAGGAGACTGTATAGGGAATCACACATGAAATTTATGGTGAGTAGTCAGGAAAAATTGGAAAACTCCTCTCTTTATTCTGTCCATACTGACCTAGACTCGTTCATTCTCTGCAATGATGAAAGCTTTAGTGAACTAGAGTTGGATAGTGAGAAATCACCCAACATAATAGAAAATAGGGAGGGAGAAGCTCTCAAACAGTTTTCCCACTCTGAAGATTACAGCAAAAAAAATAGAGATTCTGAAACATCCACTATCCATCAGCTAAGTGCATATCAAGGGATTCAAGAAGAAAGGTCGGAACTCCATGAAAGCCTTAAGAAAAAAGACCAACCCAAACATGCTGCAGAACCCATAAAACTGCATTGTGACAGTCAGAACACACAAGAAAAAAGGGACAATAATGAAAATAACACCAAATCTCAAACTAGCCCTCTTTGGAGTATGAGTTTTGATGGGTCTTGCAATAGAACTGGTGCAGGAGCAGGGGTATGGCTTCACAACACTGAGAAAAATTACGCTAAAAGCCATGCATACAAGCTAAAATTCCAATGCACCAATAATATAGCAGAATATGAAGCACTTCTCTTAGGACTACAATTACTGAAGAAATTAGGAGCCCAGAGGATAGCTGTTCATGGAGATTCTGAACTGATCATTAGGTAGATAAATGAAGAATACACTGCCAAACATCCAAGGCTTAGAGCCTATAGAAATGATGCCATGGACCTTTTGCAAACCTTTGAGGAATATGAACTTTATTTTGTCCCTAGAAGCCAAAACATCCTTGCCAATAGATTGGCTTTCACTCCCAGCTCATGTCAAAGACCCTATGAAAACAACCAATTCAATGTCAAAGTGAATTACAGGCCAGCTGTCCCAGACAATGAAAAATATTGGCAGGTCTTTGAGGGAGATAAACAGATAGAAGAATTTTTGCAATTCAGAAATGAGTTTGAATTGCCTAATTCAGACCCAAAGTATGATAAAAATTTTCTGGACAAGGAATAGCGTGACCAAAAGGAACCTCCTCCCCTTATAGAAATAAATCTGCTAGCTAGTGAATTCGAAGATCAAACAGAAGAATACATAAACTCAGAAAAAAAGGACATAGAGGTATTACAGTCCAAAGACAAAGGCTTACCCAAAGGACTAGAGCCTCTAGAAGACTTGTTTGATTTTAATGACATTGCCAAGAAACCAACAATAAATCCCACTGATTCTGATATTGAGGAATGCAATATAGGCGGTAAAGACAAGCCCAAAATGATCAAACTATCTAAAACATTGCCAGCTCACATTAAACTGAGATATATTGAGCTGTTTAAGAATTTTTTAATGTTTTTTCTTGGAGATATGAGGATTTAAAGGCATATGACACAGAGATCATTCAACACAAGATACCTCTCAAGGAAAACCAGAAACCATTCAGGAAAAAACTGTGCTGAATAAACCCTGTACAATTACCTCTGTTTGAGAAAGAAATTAGGAAAATGTATGATGCTAGAATCATTTTCCCTGTGAGATACTCAGAATGGGTGTCTAATCTGGTAGCCGTTAGCAAGAAAACAGGGGAAATTAGGCTCTGTATTGACTTCAAGAGTTTGAATAGAGCCTCATTAAAGGACAACTACCCCCTACCTAAAATGTAACATATCTTACAAAGGGTAGTTGGTTCCAAAAGGATCTCTTTGCTAGATGGTTTTTCAAGATATAACCAAATTTTGGTACTACCTGAAGATCAACTAAAAACAACCTTCACTACTCCTTGGGGCACCTTCATGTATGTAAAGATGCCTTTTGGATTAATGAACACAGGTGCCACCTTTCAAAGAGCCATGGGCATTGATTTCTCAGAAGAAATAGGACACTTCATTGTGATTTATTTGGATGACCTCACAGTCTATTCCAAAATAGATGAAGAACATGTAGCTCACCTTAGGAAAGTCTTTGAGAAATGTAGAAAGTTTGGGCTATCTTTAAATCCCAAGAAGACATTGTTTGGTCTCCAGGAGGGCAAAATTCTAGGTCATATCATATCAGAAAAAGGGATTAAAATAGACCCAAAAAGGGTTGAAGGTATAGTGCAAATCAGTCACCCTAGAAACATCAAAGAACTCCAATCTTTCATTGGAAAGATTTATTTCCTGAGAAGGTTCATACCCAACCTAGCAGAACTCCTTAGGAACATGACAAACATGCTAAAGAAAGAGATAGGATTCAAATGGACATTGGAAGCAAAGAAATCCTTTGAACTGGTTAAACATGCACTTACCCAAGCACCGATTCTCATTAGTCCTGATTTCACTAAGGACTTCCTCATATTTTCATTTTCATCAGAACATATTGTGGCTGCTGTCCTATTGCAGAAAAATCCAGAAGGACAAGAGCAGCCAATTGCATTTTTCAGCAAGGCACTAAGGGATGCACCGCTAAAATATAATATAATGGAGAAATAGGCTTATGCATTGGTCAAAGCCTTGAAATATTTCAGATTTTATATCTTACACTCTCACATTATTGGATTTGTGCCCCATGTAGTGGTGAAGGAAATTTTGTCACAAGACCCTGATGGCAAAAGAGGAAATTGGATTGTTGTGATACTGGAATATGATTTGGAAATTCAACCCACTAAAATCATCAAGGGTCAAGGCATAGCATAGTTAATGGTTGAATATAACTTACAAGCACTAGATATAAACATGATAGGTGCACTAGATGAACAGGAAGAATTACTAGCTCCACTTGTTGAAGATCATTTCCTTAATTCATCTTGGTATGCTGATATTTTATATGTACTTACTAATCTCAATGCACCTCCTGGTTTGTCCAAAACAAAGGCCAGATTCTTAAAGTTAAAAGCTGTTAATTACTGCATTTTAGATAATTGTTTATATTGGAAGAATGCGAGTGGTTTATTGCTTAAATTTTTTCCTGAAGTTGATGCAGATAGGATCAAGCATGAGTTTCACGAAGGAGAATGTGGAGGCCACCTAAGTTGGAAAACCACTGCTAATAAAATCCTTAGAGCTGGTTATTACTGGCCCACCCTCTTCCAAGATGTCCACAGAATGATAGTTTCTTGTCACAAGTGCCAAATCTTCGAAGGCAAGAGAAAATTGCTTCTCCTACCTTTGCAGTCAATCACTATTGAAGCTCCTTTTCAGTAGTGGGGCCTAGACTTCATTGGGGAAATCCACCCTGCCTCATCTACCAAACATAGATGGATACTAATAGCCACTGACTATTTCAACAAATGGATAGAAGCCATCCCTTCTAGGAATGCCACAGACTCAGTCATCATAAAATTTCTTAAAGATCATGTCCTTTCTAGATTTGGCTGTCCTAGGAAAATTATCACTGAAAATATTGCTGCATTTGGTTCAAAAAAGATGGTTGATTTCTGTCACAGATATCAGATTGTGCTTGGTCATTCTACAAATTATTAAACTCAAGGTAATGGACTGAAAGAATTTTCTAATAAAATCCTGGTTAACATGATAAAGAAAATGTTGGAAGAAAATCAGAGATCATGGCACGACAAACAAGTACATGCCTGATGGGAAGATAGATTGAAAACAAAGAAATCAATTGGAATGTCTCCCTATCAGCTTGTGTATGGAGCCGATGCACTTTTTCCTACCAACCTAGGAGTACCATTGATGAAGTTAGTCCAACAAATACAATCAGAAGAAGGTAGCATGATAAGAAGGATAAATCAGACCATACACCTTCAGCAAACCAGGGAAGAAGTTTATAAAAGGGCACAGAAAGTACAAGAGGATATCAAAAGGCTATTTGACAAGAGGAAAAAGGTCAGTGTTTTAAATATTGGCGACAAAGTACTCAAATGGGATTCCAGGAGAGAATGTAAGGGAAAACATGGCAAGTTTGACAATTTATGGAAAGGCCCTTACATTATTCAATCTGTTGTTGGTCATAATGCATTTTTTCTACAGGAGATGGATGGTACAGACCTGTTTGGGGGTCTTGTCAATGGCAGAATGCTCAAACACTATTTCTGCTGAAAATTCTGTTTAAAGTTTTCATTTTTCATTGTAAATATCATTGCTTTGTTTGTTTGAGAAATAGAGAAAGACAAAAATAAAAAAAAATAGAAAAGAAAAGAGGGCAAATTAGAAAAGAAGAAAGGTATAGTCCCATACCAAAAAAGAAATAAAGTCTAAAAGTGTGCAAGCTCAAATGCCACTACTTGAAAGAGTACTACAATCTAGTCATACAGCCTAATCATGGCTAGATAGATTTCAATTTACTGCTGGTAGGTTATTGAAGAATATTTTCCAAACCTTTTAATCTTGGCTTATCAGTAGAATAGATTAGGATAGAATAAAAATGGTTCAAACATGCTCAAAATCTGAACCAAAGAATCAAAATAAGAAGAAAGAAAAATATGGCTCTAACATGATAAAAACTTGAGCCAAAGAAAGAAGGAAACGCTGGTTCTAATCTGCTAAAACCTGAACCAGGAGAAGAAGAAGAGGACAGCTCAAAAGATCAAAATCAGAGCTGAAAAGGAAGGGAAGGATGCTTACTATTTTTGTATCTCAAGTCTTCCCAGTTTTGTTTTAAATTTCTGTAAATAAAAGTCTATGTGCAGCTGGTCTCTTATGCCATAGACACCACAGAAAATCAAACAGTATAATCATGGTTTGTTTGTGTTTAAATTTCTATTTTAGAATATAGAGAATGAAGATCAGTCAAATTGTTTAATCTTGGCTGATGGTAGATTAGGTAGAGAAACTATGAGTTCAACTATTTAATATGAACTCATGGAGGAATAAGGGTAGATTTAGATTAGTTTTTCATGCTTTACAAATAATAAATTGTTGATGTCTAAGGTTTGCAAGTCCAAGTGCACCTGATGAAGAAAAGATGTTAGGAAAGTAGGTTGGGTAGGTAGTTTCTTGGGGAATGGGTCATTCTGTTTGATATATTTCTGATCATCTTTCAAAACAGTACGGTCAAAGAAGAAAGGTTGCCAAGGATAAAGCACAGGTCTACATCCCAGAGATCAAATTCTGAAGATTCTTGACACCTCGAAGGAGCTGAAATCCCCAAGTGGAGCCATTGTTAGCCATGAGTAAATTTTGTCACAAGCAAATGATCACTAAAACATTCCTTGAGCCTTCAAGAGATCATTTTCATAGAAAATCATTCATTCTTGAAAGGCTGTTGTTCCTTAAGTGTTGTTCCTTTCAAGATATTGTTGTTCCTTTAGAAGAAATCCACCAAGTTAAACCTGTTGTTCCCTTTTGAAAACTATTTCCTTAACAGCACCATTCTCATCATTTCATTCACCCACTTTTCCTTTATTTCATCCTCCATTTTCCCTAAAAAAGGGCTCCTTTTTCTCTCTAGTTTTCCCTTCATTCTCCTCAAAAGGCCTGGAAATCCCTTTTAAGCCATAGAACTCCTAGCTTATGGTTTAAAAACCCTTCCTTTCCCTCTACCAAAAACCAAAAAACCCATTAAAAACCCTAAAAAGCTTCTTCCGCCCTTTTAAAGGCCTTAAACCCCTTTTCCTCCCAAGTACTGGCCATTTTCCGCATAAAACCTTGTGCCCGCAACCTGGCGCTAGCCCCATCGGATCGAGCATTTTCATCGCATCGGCCCTTTTCTTTTTATAAGCTCGTTGTTTCTTTACATCTTTCCCCCAAAGCGATAAGCTTCCCCCTGCTTAGATGCTGGTCACATACCCCTCCATGTGACCATACCCCGGCGCCTATGTTAAACGCCCATTGCATTGGGCATTTTCTATCGCGTCACAACATTTCCCATCGCATCGACTCTACCACATTTTATCGCATCACTCTTTTCTTCCCGCCGATGTGCTTAGCCCCTTTTTCCTGGCCCTTGGTCCCCTTACCCTTCCACAAGACCGTTCCCCAGCCCCTACGCTGAGCCCCCCATCGCATCAGCGTTTTCATTCAAGACATGCCTTTTTCTTTGTATTTTTCCTGCTCCGATAATGATACCCCGATGAGATCTACACTGTAGATCCATAAGATCTAACGGCTCTCGTTCACCCCGACAACTCAAATCTGCTGGGGCCTACCATCCACTGTACAAAATACCCTTCCTATCGTGCCCCGACACCTGTCTTCCACTACAGTCTCCGCCCAAGCAAATTGTCCATCGCGCTCGGTCTGCACCGTCCGATCTCAACCCACTCATCCAATGGCTGTGGTGGCATATCACGTGATTTTCGCATATGGAGTTTAACACTCCAAAGTTATGCGATACCAGCGGTATTGAGAAAGCCACACGGCGCAATACAACTGGATCACGTTCCCTCTGGGCTAAACTGCTTAGCACTCCAACATCACGCGATAACCACCTCTGGTATTTCAAAACCTCTTTTCCTCAAATTCGCACCAAACTCGAGTTTTAAACCAGATTTTCGCCAGTTTTCTTCATAACACCGCTTTCGCCTACATATCCACCCTTCCGCACTGCTCTTTTCGCCCTCCGCTGAGCCCTCTGTTGCAGCCAAACCAGGAAACATAGGATTTCATAACCGGTTTGTCGTCATGTGCAGGTTTAATGATGGATTTATGCACAGATCTCCCACGGCCAAAGAATCAGGGTTTAAAACGGCTGAGGGATCGAATTTTAGAGTTTAATCAAAGGTTTTATGGACATTGATTACAAATAAAACCCTCCAGCGCGCTGAAACAATCACTACACTGAGAAAGAGATTAAAAGGGTAGGGACAAAAGTTTAAACTTTATGTTGTAGAATACACACCTAAACTCACATTCTTGAAGGAAAACACAGTTTGAAGACAAGTCAGCAGAGGAAAGCCTCTAAAGCCACATCCATGGAAGAATTTATTCCTCGTAAGGAATAAAGGACACCTGCGACCTATGTTACTTCACACAGACACTTTGACAACCATCCTACTGACTAATCCTCTATGGAATGGTCAGAGAAGTTACTAAGTAGGCGTGGGCTATGGGACCTGAAACCGGACAGTTCACTTGTCGTAGAGGTCAAACATAGTACTTCCTACCATGGTTGCTTCAAAGAATACACTTGATAGTTAAATGCCTGCCTACCAGATATACATAAAAACAAGAAATACTACCCAAGTGATATAAACAGTTAATGCAATTGTCATTAAGTAGAATGGGCATTTGAGCACTTCTCCCACTCTGTCTTAATTCATATTTATTACCACTTCTACCATACTCTTCCTCTTTCACCTATAAGTATTCACAGAAAATTCATTGTAAAAGGTTGGAATATTGTTAATTGTTGAACTGCTATTGAGTTAGAGTTACTAAGTAATTGTAATATAGTAGGCTGGGAAGAGAAGAATTGGATTGTAAAGATCTATTGGACTCGAAGTATGTAACTAGTTTTGCACATCAACAGACAAACAGATTCACTGGATCCTGATCTAAATAATTGGTGATGTTATTCTCACTGTAATTGTTATTTTCTTTATGTTTCCATTGTGTTCATATTCTCTGATAAATAACAACAAATATAGAGTAGGATATACTACAAACTACCCTAACTCTCACTGAAATTTTTTATCTCTATGTTTTCTACTAAATGTGTATTTGAGAATGATTCCAATAGAGTATAACCAGTCAAGAAATGTTGGTGAGTCCATGTCTAGTGGAGTAGAACTTGAGTTATTGTTATCGAATGATATTTTCACTGCATGCTAAGTAGAGTCTTAAACAAGGAATTTTATGGCTAGCCCTGTCCCTTGTTTAGTCTTGAAACAACTGTTTTGAAGATTTCCCTTGAAAGTATGCCAAAAGCAAGTTTGGTTTAAAGTCCTTACCTGATCTTAGGTTGCTTTTTATGTTTATCTTACATGTTTCTCCCTTGAGTGTATGTCAAAGCAGGCTAGGTTAAAAGTCCTTACCTGATCTTAGATTTCCCTTTGTTTTATTATATGTTTTTGTTCCTAAGAGTATGCCAAAAGTAGGTTAGGTTAAAAGTCCTTGCTTGATCATAGTCTACCTTTGTTTTCTTGCATGTTGCTTCTTTCATTTCACTCCTTTATGTTCCATATCACAAACTCAACTTAAAATAGCTTCTGATATAGATGACTTTCCCTTTGAAAACTCTTGGTTAGTTGATGTGTGAGTAAACCCTTCTATGACTCCATAGCCCAATGGTTTAGCACTCTTTTGACCTATCTTCCCATGCTGAAATATCCTCCCACTTACTTTCTTTTTCACTTCACATGACCTTCTCAATTAGCGATTCCCAACCAAAACAAAACAAACAACCTCTTGAACTTCATAACTAGCCTAATATCATAACTAAGCTGTAAATAATATCTTTAAAACCAACAATTACATAGAGAGACCCCTCTCTGAATCCAGGAGGGATAGATCCTAGGATTCCAAAGTGGTTCTAATGTTGCCTGGTCATTTGGTATGCCAGTCTACTAAATCACTAGGACCCCAACACCTTACATAAAACTCATGCATTCGAACCACATACACCTTGTGGCCATTACATTGACACCCAATGTTTGGGTAACGGGGCATCCATATTCGAGAGACCAGGAGAAGAAATTATCCACCACTCTGCCATTATATCTGGTCGTGTCTACTCTAGTACCATTATTATTACAAATTTAGAAGAACCTCTAGAGTCCCATATCACTTCAGATCACTCTAGGCATGATACCCCTCATTATTCCTTCACATTACATAAACAAATAAGTCCCTTCGACATTGTTAATTTTCTGGGAGAGCACTAGTTAATTATCTCCAAATCCTATCTGTAGGATAGTGACACCATGTATGCCAACTTGGAAACTTAAATTCCATTTTATTCATATATGCAGTACCAAAAGAGATTGGTAATCCTACATTCCCTTTCTCAAACTACATAACCATAATGAAAACAAATGGCGCACCACATCATTAAAATGTGTTTAGATTCCCCTTTTTTCTTAATACATTTCAGCATGACCACAACATGCTTCAGGGCACCTATGCCCCTCAACCATAAAAATCCCAGGTCTCAGCCAAAAATAGCACTGAAACCCCCTTTCTTTGACAGGTCGCACTTTTCAAGTCATTTCCTAGGACAGGTCGTAGTTTTCTGCCCAGTACCTGCAACCCAAGTCATAGAACAGACCCCCAAAAGTGTGACCTCGCCTGTTCATGCGCTCTGGTTACCTAAACTGAACTTTCATCCACTGAAATGAAAGAGTAGGATTAGGCCTCTTACCTACAACTGATAAATCTCAATTCCAATGGTTAGTTTGTCTGCTATGATTGCCGCAAGATTTAGGGCCTTCTCTCCCCACTACATTCACCACATCTTCACCTGGAAATGAGTGAATTTGGAGGGAAAATGCCTTATTAAAATAAAACTCCTAATTTTTTATTCGCCTGCTGCGGCCAAACCGTAGCTTAGTTTGACGAACCATTTATACCATTGGAAAGTTCTCACCGAGCCCTCAGATGGGTATCTGTTAGTTTTTAGTGACTTGATACTCCACCAAGACACATTTTTTCCATGGAGTGTCACTTCACCCCTCCTCAAAATAGAATTTCTTCAATTGCAACACTCGTACTGGGGGCACCACTTTGCCTCCATAATTAGACCTCTTCTGTGTGGCAGCACCATAGAGTCACCCTTTTTTAGAGCATCCGAGACGAGTCATCATTGCATTCATGGAATCTATCCCGAGTCCCTTTGCATCCCTCTATAGTCTTCCATCCTTCATTAATTGGTCCCTCTCTCGTGTCGCACACTATGGCCTTCAGTCCCACTATCCCCTATCCCTCATGATATTGTGTCAGTCACTGCCAGGTCATCCATACCATTTATGCTCTAACAAGGGAAGTCATCCGTTTGCTACTCAGTCCCCCCCATTTCATCATCATCATTGGTGTCTGTTGAGCCGCACTTTTGCCCAAATTTTTACGATTTGTATCAACTAAATACATACTTGTACCTGGTGTTTTTAATCGTTATCAATCCATTATGTTGTTAATTAGATGAATTTTAGCTATTAAATTATAAATTCTTGTTTTTAGTTAATTAATGAGTGTTTTTAATAAATTACTTCTTGGTTGCAAAAAGGTTCGGTACAAGAATACATTCGAGTGCGAAATCACCAAATACATAAAAGCAGCAGTTGGGTAGTTGAATTGTTGTAGGTGAAAATATCAAATTTGTGACTGAATGGAGCAGAATATCTAAATTTTGAGACATGGGTTGTGTTCAGAGCACCGTGTTTTCTATAACCCAGAAACCGTTTGGCGAAATTCGGCTTTGTGAAAGACTTATCGTCAGGGAAATATTCCACTAAAGACCACTCTTGAACATGAACGTATTGGGTCTCCATGAATATTGATACTATGGTTATGTTATGTAGTGGAGCTCATTCATTATGAGGATGTGTCTTGTTGTCTCAACATTGATCATAGCACTTTCAATTCCTCTGGTTCTACCATGTGCTTGTTTCATCAACATGGTTGGCTTGGCCATGTGAGTGACTTCATTGCACTTATTACTACACTTCTTTGAACTCTTTTTCTACATACATCAATTATACATTCTTAGCATTAAATTTTGGAAGACACTAGAACTTACCTATTCATTCCATTGGGTCGAGACCAACATAACCTTTTCCAGGCGCTTTGATGTCTACTTAGACTATCCTTTCTTTGAACATCAAATCCATTGGTTCTCCATCTTCAATTCATTTATGATGGTTATTTTTCTCACGGGTTTAGTCTCAATGATCCTGATATGGAAATGAAACCATATACACGTGATTTGAAGAGGGAATTTTTGGTTGCCCTAAGATGTATCGATCCAGATTCCGAGGAAAGACCTAGGATGGGACATGTGGTGCACATGGTTGAAGCAGATGAGTTTCCTTTCCGTGAGGATCGAAGAAACAAAGCCAACTATGCCAGAAACAAAATACTTGACGGTCAAGGTGGGGTAACCCAAAAAATTATCACAGAAGTTTCAGCTTCTCGAGACGTGGAATCACAAAGCAGACATATACTGGAGCAGGAAAATACTAGGGAGAGAAAAAAAAAAGGGCAGGGGATTTGAACGCTGATCTCATGCATGATTCTGTTATTGATTTCCAAGATTAATTTGTTCTTATTGTTGAGTTTTCAGAAGAAAAAAAAAAAAAAAAAAAATAGTCTGATTGCGTACTTTGTTGTCTCCCACATATACGTTACATGGAAGCTAGTCAAAATGCTGTTGCAATATATAGATTCTGTATAAGGGAAGCTGGTATTGTTTTCTCAGACTTCTGAATGCATTGTTGGGTGTTTTGCACCTTGGAATACAACACAATTTCTGTAGTCAGTTTATTAATTTTCCCAAGTAAATAACTTATACTTTTCTGCAGCAAGCTGGAAAGTTAGCGCATTTTCCGAACACCATGAAAATTGGTCTTACTATCAGCATTAGTGGGCACGGGTGCACAACTTGCTATGCTCGTGCTTCTTGTGATCTTGTTGGCAATTGTTGGCATGCTATATATTGGGCGTGCAGCAATTGTCACCACTTTCATTGTCTGTTATGCCCTCACCTCATTATCACTGGAAATGGACATCATTCTTTTCAACCACATTTTCCAGCAATAGCAGCATCCCACGAAAAGAGGAACAAATTCCTGAATTTGGAATTCTGTCTCAAGTTAATTCCGGCAAGTAATCCATGCAGTTGTTGAAATCTATTTTTTTGATATATCTATTGTAACAAACCCTGCTATTTAAAAATACGGTTCTGAGCAAACAAGAGCAGCTCTGCTGCTATAAAATGTAGAGCTATGCATTAGACCAGAGAGTAGCTAGAGGGAGATGGAGTAGTAGCAGTAGCTGCGTGGAAGTCGATAGAAATGTGTAGGAGCTGTAGAATGGAAGGAGTCGATCCATTAGAGCAAATATCAAAGCAGCAATTGATTTCTGAAATGTAGAGAGTGCATAGTGTGATCAGTCCGTCATTTTAGAAGCAGGATTGCTCATTTGTCAAATCGATTTCTGAAAGTATAGAAAACGCAGAATTTCCACCAGATTTCTCAATGAAAAATCGATTTCCCAGATGTAGATCCGGCAGCAAATGGCCCAACAGCTCATGTATTTGTTCATTAATGTTTGAAGCAATGGTTTTGATTTAATTTAGTACTCATTTATTTGTTTTTTTTAATGTAAGCATTGTAATTTTGTTAGAGTCTTCATTTTTCATAGATTTATAATTTGTTTAATTTTTAGAATTATCTTTTGCGGTAATGGTTCTGCTTAATTTACATAGTTGTATTTTTGTTTTAAATTGGTTTTTTAATAATATCTAATATTACTTAATCTAAATTTTTTAATTTATAATTTTGTTTTAAATTATTTTCAATATCATTTAATCTTTCTTAATTCTGCATTTAGATGATTATGTTGTTTTCCAAGTCCTGAGTTTAATTTAGAAATTAGAACAGATTGTACATGTTTTAAATTTGAATATGTTAACATTGCTTATTTAAAATGATTGCAGTCAATAATTAGATCTATTTTAATTAGAATTTGTTTGATTTAGATCTCTTTTAATTAGATTTTTTATTGTTTTGATAATGTAATCATTTCTTTATGTGAGCAAATTGAGTGTGGATTTGATTAGGTAAGTTCAAATACAGTATGATGATTTGATTTGAAGTAGGCTTGATTTTTAATGGTTCATTCTCATATAGATTAGAATATTTAAATAGTTTTTTATGGTAATTTTTAAGTGTTATTTTACATGAAGTAAAGTAGCTAGTTAGGATTTTAATTTGTTAATTCAAATCTTGAATTTGTTATCAAGAGTAATTTTAGGTTTGAAGTTATTATTAGGGTAATGTGCGTGGATTTATCATAGATCATTTGCAATGCGATTTTTAGGATCTTTTAAGCAGTTCTTTTATCAATAGTTAGGATTGTTTCTTTTGTTATTTTAGAATCTTGAATTTGTTTTAACAAGTGGTTTTAGTTATTTTTGTGAATTTATAATGTGTAGTCTTTTGCTTATTTCTAGCTTAGTTTCAAGTGTTATTTTTTAAGTTAATGAGAGGAATAATTAGATTAAGCTATCATAGGATATTTTGTGAATGCGAGAATATTACATGATTAAGAATTGATTTGTCTTTCCTTGTAATTTAATTACAGCATGGAGTTTGCAGTAAATGAAATTAGTTCAGTGAGTTTTGTTTTCAAGATTGTTTATTTGCGAGCAAATGTGTGTTTCATTTCAGCACCTAGTTTATCATCACAAAGGAACATATTTATACTCTGATCAGTAAGCTAAGCGAATACGCAATACAACTCGTGTTTACGACTCCCGGATTGATAATTAATATTGAGAGGTTTAATACGACAATTAAGCCGACCAACATTTTGGCGCCGTTGCCGGGGAGTTGTATTTTGGCTCAGGTAAAAATTTTCTCACAGAGTTTCAAGGATATTGCAGGGTCAGAGGGCGGAGAGAGTATGGTAAGGCGTGAGTGAAGAGCCACGCATCCACTATTGTGGGGTTGCTCCAAAGTCTGACCATCTTCCTTATCTCTTGAACTTTTATTTCCTTATCTTGATTATGTGTAGAAGTAGAAGCAGACTTTAGACTTTTAATTTCTGAATTGTTTTGTTTTCAGTAGATTAGATAGTGCTTTAATTTGGCATTTTCCTTTCATGCAAGTGTGGTGAGTTTTATTTCAGTTAAAATCTTTTAAATCCATTTATCTTCAGACTCCAATCTGCAATGTTATATCATTTTTGGGGTACTGTAAGAACCCTTGCGTACTAATCCATGTGATGACAGAATGTACCGATTTGCTCATTGAAGACCAGAAGATGGTATTTTGAGGAATCATTCAATGAGGAGTTTTTATGCTATAGAGACGAACAAATCATCCAATGAGGAATTCACAAGTGTTGAATTTAATATCTTTCTTGAACATAAATTTAAATCTTTGATTTCGAAATTGGATGATTTGCAGGAACAAGAGAAGGACGAAGAACCACTGCATATCCTTTGCGTCAACTATCGAAAGAAACACTGCCTTGGGAAGTGCCCACTTAGCGGTCTGGAAGTTTGCGAAATTTGCGAGGATGGTAATGCAACCGAACATTTCCCATCACTGCCACGATTACGAAAGGTACTCAGGGAATCAAGTAAGGAATTGAATCAACCTCTAGGTATAACTCAAAACCCAACACCATTTGATACTTGGAATAATTGTTATTTTCCTAAGCATGTTCCTCAACATGTTTATAATCCTTCAGTGTCATGGAAAACTTCTGATCCTCCTCCAATTGAATATCCTACTTCATGGCCACAGTGGCCCTCTCCTTAGCCCTCATCCTCGAGCGAGATATCTCCATGGCCTCAAGAATCGTTTGGATCCTTCTCTCTAGGGAAATATCCCATGCAAATTCAATCATTTGAGCACCAACAACAACCACAATTTCTTTCCAATGCACCATTAAGTTATCCTCTTCCATGGTCCCAGCCATATGTGCAACCTAACGCTAACCCTGGTCCATACCCTAGACCTAGCCTTAATCCATATCCATACCCTAGTCCTAATCCATACCCTAATCCATATCCTATTCCTAATCCAAACCCTAATCCATACCCTAGATCTAAAGCTAGTCCTAATTTAAAACCGAGACTTAACCCTAGTTAAAAGCCTAACCCCAATCCAAATCCAAATCATAGGCCAAGCCTTAACCAAAACCCTACCCCACACCATCTTTTAAACCCTAATCTAAACCATGAGGTTGCACAACAGTTTGAACTACCTATTCTTTCCGTTGATTCCCCTATTGAACAAAATGTCACATCTTCCATGTTTGGAAAAGGAATGAAGTCAGAAAATTCCCCCATTATCGTAGAACATTCACCCCGGGAAGGTGTAATTCAAAGACCACGAGAGGAGCAACCTTTCATTGGAACTTGTTCTAAAAATGTTGTTGAAACTCAAAACCCTAGAATCTCTCTCAACCATTCTTGTCAGTTTCAAAAGCAGATATTTGAGCCTGAACTTGAGGGATTTATCTTTTCTCTTTCACCAGATCCCTTAGGCCTCCAGGAGAGTGACTATCAAACTGTGGAAGATTTGCATCAGTTGGAAAATCATAAATATGTGGATTCCATTGAATCCTGGTTTCAAGCAGTCATCTCGTCGTCTTATTTCCTCAACATTCAGAAAATCTTGGTACCATATCAATCAAAGAAACTGGTTTCTCATGCTTTCATATGCCTTGAAGTCTATTCTTTAAAACTAAGCGTGAGTATAATCAACATTTTGTTACGCACATGGCTTCATTGGAAGTACTCATATACTTGAAAATGAGTCTTTTCGCCTCTTAGAGTAAAGTAGGGTAGGAGAATAAATGAATAAAGCAATTGCAATGCTATTAGGGTTTTTCATTTTTAAATAATGCCTATAGAAGCTACTTTCAATCCACATTAGTTGTTAACACACATTTGTGAAAATTCTTGTTGAGTACAATTCACTCTAATGCCTCATGATTTTGCAAAAAGTAACCATGATTAATCGCTCTAATAGGTTGTCGTCTCAGATATATATCTTCAATTTCCCTTAGAAGGCACTATTGGAAAACCCCTATGGTGGACCACTCTTGCAAAGATCACAATGAGCTGTTTATAAGAACACTAGCATTCTTAACTCAAAGAATCTTTTAGTCATTGTCTGGGATATCTTTAACAAGTCTTTTGGGTAGAGGAATTAGCCAGCAATGATTAGTCATTAAAAAATTTTCACGCCATCCTTTACTCTTAAGGAGTAGATCTGTCTCCCCACTTATTAAGTAACCTTTAAGGTTAATCATAATCAGAGCTTACAAATATTTAGGGAAGGATAGGAGGTCTCATGATCAGCCAACCTACCACGATTATAGGATCTAGCATGCATGACATTATTGCTCTTGGTCACCAAGCCAGAGTAATGGCTTTCAGCCAAAAAACTAGAAGACAGGAGGTTTCATCACGAGCCGGCCTGTTCATTCATATTACTTCTTGTGAGTGGCACTGCCATCAGCTGGTTACCAAGCCAGGACAGTGGCCTTCATCTAAAAAGTAAAATAAGCAAACTCTGAATCTATATCTAGTAAGTGGGATACTGACATTTCGCTAGGTTAAAAGACATCCATGTCAAGGTTATGGACACTGGCGAGCAGCAGGGCCATGTCTGTGGTATTAAAGTTAACTGCATACTATGATTTGCTTGGTTATCCTTCTCTTTCCCTAAGACTCATCATTTTTCTTGGGAAATGGTTTTAAGACAATTTTAACATCATGCTTTGAGTTCTATCTTTGAAAAATCAAGAATCTTTGAATGATGGGGTACCCTTAGTGAAGGTAATGCATTGTACTAGATTAAGAGGAAATTTATTTTTGAATCCGGATGACAACGTAAAGAGGTTGCTGATTGGTATCAAAACTCACTTTAATTTTCATGGTATTCAGAATGATGAAATGCTCAATGATGACTACTCACAAGGTGTTGGTTGTCAACAATGTGTATTGATTGTAGTTTCTTCTAAATATGTGCTGAATGACCTAGGTACAAGATTGATATTGTAGGTGCATGAAACCTGTGGTAGTATTTGTAAAATTGCACCTCTTCAGTAAAACTTGATTTTATCATAATACTTTGGGAAAAACAAAATTTGGGACAAGGTAACAGATATATACGATACTATTTTCTCCATCATGTATAATTTCGGTACCTGATCTTGTTTTATCATCTCACATGGTTTTAGCTGGTGTCGTAATGATAGTGTTGCGAGTTAATAAATGCATTACAATATCAAGCTAAACTCTTTGCTGAAATTTTCCCTACCTTATTTCATCGTCTTATAGTTTTGTTTGCACGAGGACGTGCAAGAAGTTTAGCGTGGGGGGATGTTTAGCCGCACTTTTGCCCAAATTTTTACAATTTGTATCAACTAAATACATACTTGTACCTAGTGTTTTTAATCATTATCAATCCATTATGTTGTTAATTAGAGGAATTTTAGCTATTAAATTATAAATTTTTGTTTTTAGTTAATTAATGAGTGTTTTTAATAAATTAATTCTTGGTTGCAGAAAGGTTCAGTACAGGAATACATTCGAGTGTGAATTCACCAAATACATAAAAGCAGCGGCTGGGTAGTTGAATTGCAGTAGGTGAAAATATCAAATTTGCGACTTAATGGAGCAGAATCTCTAAATTTCGAGACATGGGTTGTGTTCAGAGCACCATGTTTCCTATAACCCAGAAACCGTTTGGCGAAATTCGGCTTCGTGAAAGAGTTATCGTCAGGGAAATATTCTACTAAAGACCACTCCTGAACATGAACGTATTGGGTCTCCATGAATATTGCTACTATGGTTATGTTATGTAGTGGAACTCTTTCATTATGAGGATGTGTCTTGTTGTCTCAACATTGATCGTAGCTTTTTCAATTCCTCTAGTTCTACCATGTGCTTGTTTCATCAACATGGCTAGCTTGGCCATGTGAGTGACTTCATTGCACTTAATACTACAACACTTCTTTGAACTATTTTTCTACATACATAAATTATACATTCTTAGCATTACATTTGGGAAGACACTAGAACTTACCTATCCAGTGCATTGGGTCGAGACCAACATAGCCTTTGCCAGGAGCTTTGATGTCTACTTAGACTATCTTTTCTTTGAACATCAGATCCATTGGTTCTCCATCTTCAATTCATTTATGATGGTTCTTTTTCTCACGGGTTTAGTCTCAATGATCCTGATATGGAAATGAAACCATCTACACGTGATTTGAAGAGGGAATTTTTGGTTGCCCTAAGATGTGTCGATCCAGATTCTGAGGAAAGACCTAAGATGGGACATGTGGTGCGCATACTTGAAGTAGCTGAGTTTCCTTTCTGTGAGGATCGAAGAAATAGAGCCAACTATGCCAGAAAAAAAATACTTGACGGTCAAGGTGGGGTAACCCCGAAAATTATCACAGAAGTTTCAGCTTCTCGAGACGTGGAATCACAAAGAAGACATACACTAGAGCAGGCAAATACTAGGGAGAGCAAAAAAAAGGGACAGGGGATTTGAACGCTGATCTCAGGCATGATTCTGTTATTGATTTCCAAGATTAATTTGTTCTTATTGTTGATTTTTTAGAAGAAAAAAAAAGTCTGATTGCATACTTTGCTGTCTCCCACATATACGTTACATGGAAGCTAGTCAAATGTTGTTGCAATATATAGATTCTGTATAAGAGAAGCTGGTATTGTTTTCTCAGACTTCCGAATGCATTGTTGGGTGTTTTGCACCTTGGAATACAACACAATTTTTGTAGTCAATTTATTCATTTTCCCAAAGAACTTATACTTTTCTGCAGCACGCTGGAAAGTCAACACGTTTTCCGAGCACCATGAAACTTGGTCTTACTGTCAGCATTAGTGGGCACGGGTGCACAACTTGCTATGCTCGTGCTTCTTGTGATCTTGTTGGCAATTGTTGGCATGCTATATATTGGGCGTGGGGCAATTGTCACCACTTTCATTGTCTGCTATGCCCTCACCTCATTATCACTGGCAATGGACATCATTCTTCTCAACCACATCTTCCAGCGATAGCAACATCCCACGAAAAGAGGAACAAATTCTTGAATTTGGCATTCTGTCTCAAGTTAATTCAGTCAAGTAATCCATGCAGTTGTTTAAATCGATTTTTTTGATATATCTATAACAAAGCTGGCTACTGTTTGCTATAAAATCATCAAGTTATTGCATGAACCCAGTAGCTAGAGGGAGATGGAGTAGTAGCAGTGGTTGCGTGGAAGTCGATAGAAATGTGTAGGAGCTGTAGAATGGAAGGAGCCGATCCATTAGAACAAATATCAAAGCAGCAATCGATTTCTGAAATGTAGAGAGTGCATAGTGTGATCAGTCCGTCATTTTAGAAGCAGGATTGCTCATTTGTCGAATCGATTTCTGAAAGTATAGAAAACACAGAATTTCCATCAGATTTCTCAATGAAAAATCGATTTCCCAGATGTAGATCCGGCAGCGAATGGCCCAACAGCTGATGTATTTGTTCATTAATGTTTGAAGCAATGGTTTTGATTTAATTTAGTACTCATTTATTTGTTTTTTTTTAATGTAAGCATTGTAATTTTGTTAGAGTCCTCATTTTTCATAGATTTAGAATTTGTTTAATTTGTAGAATTATCTTTTCCGTTAATTGTTCTGCTTAATTTACAGAGTTATATTTTTGTTTCAAATTGTTTTTTTAATAATATCTAATATTACTTATTATAAATTGTTTAATTTATAATTTTGTTTTAAATTATTTTCAATAGCATTTAATCTTTCTTAATTCTACATTTAGATGATTATGTTGCTTTTCAAGTCTTGAGTTTAATTTAGAAATTAGAACAGATTGTATATGTTTTGAATTTGAATATGTTAACATTGCTTATTTAAAATGATTGCAGTCAATAATTAGATCTATTTTAATTAGAATTTGTTTGATTTAGATCTCTTTTAATTATATTTTTTATTGTTTTGATAATGTAATCATTTATTTATGTGAGAAAATTGAGTGTGGATTTGATTAGGTAAGTTCAAATACAGTATGATGATTTGATTTGAAGTAGGCTTGATTTTTAATGGTTCATTCTCATTTAGATTAGAATATTTAAATAGTTTTTTATGGGAATTTTTAAGTGTTATTTTACATGAAGTAAAGTAGTTAGTTAGGATTTTAATTTGTTAATTCAAATCTTGAATTTGTTATCAAGAGTAATTTTAGGTTTGAAGTTATTATTAGGGTAATGTGCGTGGATTTATCATAGATCATTTGCAATGCAATTTTTAGGATCTTTTAAGTAGTTCTTTTATCAATAGTTAGGATTGTTTCTTTTGTTATTTTAGAATCTTGAATTTGTTTTAACAAGTGGTTTTAGTTAGTTTTGTGAATTTATAATGTGTATTCTTTTGCTTATTTCCAGCTTAGTTTCAAGTGTTAGGTTTTAAGTTAATGAGAGGAATAATTAGATTAAGCTATCATAGGATATTTTGTGAATGCGAGAATATTACATGATTAAGAATTGATTTGTCTTTCCTTGTAATTTAATTACAGTGTGGAGTTTGTAGTAAATGAAATTAGTTGAGTGAGTTTTGTTTTCAAGATTTTTTATTTGCGAGCAAATGTGTGTTTCATTTCAGCACCTAGTTTATCATCACAAAGGAACATATTTATACTCTGATTAGTAAGCTGAGCCAATACGCAGTACAACTCGCATTTACGACTCCCGGATTGATAATTAATATTGAGAGGTTTAATACGACAATTAAGCCGACCAACAGTGTTAGTCTATCAGTCACTTTACTATTTTCTCTCGTTCCTTAGTTGAGGATCCCTTATTGCCTCACCTATGATGGACCTCCTTCTGTTGACATCAGCTCATTCATTTCAGAAGACAGGTCGATAGGGTGGTGTACCTTGGTTCCAGCTTCCACTCTTGTTAAGTGCCTCAGATCAGGAAAAGGGACTCCTTATTTCTCTTTGGCTTGATTATTTCTCAACTCCAGCTCCTTTCAGCATGATCGAGATCCATATACTCGATGGTTTAGTGATGCAGCAACTGACATCGGTGATTCTTGGGTGTGTGTGTGAGATGTCTCAGCCCTCATGAGGGGGTGGCCCTACAAGTAGCCCCCCACACACTCGGATGACCTCTTCATTACAGCCTTCGATGCAGCTCCATACATTTTATGATGTCGGCATCAACCGCTTGCAGTGCCTTTTTTTTTGCATGTATCAGTCAGATTTTCAGAGCCCTTTCCTATGCTTAAGGACATCTAGGTTACATTTATATCTCATGTACTCAGTCTTGGCTGTTATCCCAGGCACAATATGTATGTGGGATTCATTATCATGTTATTTATCTGGCTCATGTTTATGCTAGCATATCCTATATTATTTCGTCTCGTGGTTTTCCAGATGCCTTATTGTTTGTACTATTGCCTCGGTGGGCATAGGTATGCCTCCCCCGCCACCTATAGCAGGTACTCACTCATCAAAGAGACTTGTTGCACTTGCAAGTCTTGCCTCCTCAAGGTCTAGTTATTTCAGCACTTTGGTCTACCTTACACCCCTCTCTCTTTGACTTCCCCTTCGACGTCTAGTGATTGAGTTCTTACAATGTACTTCGGTCATACGATTATCTCCTAACGCTCGCACGCTGGGGGGCAATCTGTTATACCATTTTTTTGTTCATCTAACCCATTTTTATTAGATGGACCCAAGTACACCATGTAAGACCAATTTTACCCTAAGTAAAATCCCATTCACTATGAAAAATAACTTAGTAAACCACCTTTCTTAAGTTGATTATGGTCTAAACAGGAAACCCCATGAGGAAATATTAAATAAATCTATATTTCTTTGATTTTCCTCAAGGAAAAATTAATTAAACAACAGTTTGATTAATATTCCTGGTTATATTTAACCCAAAACAAGGAAATTAATTATATAAATCATTATTTATCTTATTATTTCCTAAAGAATAGTTATTTAAACCTCATTTAAATAATTTTCTTCATTAAATATGGCTAAATCACCCTTAAATAATTAAATAAATCATTATTTATTTAGTTATTACTCAACCACATCCTTATAATGATAAATAAATCATTTATTTATTTATTATTTACAAATAAAGGGATTTGACCCAAGTCAAATTCCTTTTCCCTCCAATAAATATAATAAAATATTCCATAAAAGTTGGATCTTGATTTGGTTAATAATATTTTAACTATGCACTAATATCTAGACTAACTCAATATTTTGTTATAAATAGAAGGGTTTTCCCATTCATTTACCATCTTTTGTTGCCTAAAGATCACTCTAGATCTAAAATTTTGGTCTGACTATTGATCCACCATCATAGTCATATTTTGCTACTATTTTTTTCTGGGTTTTCTACACCATCAAGAGAGAGGAATTCTAGATCTGAAGTGCTGAGGACTTACAAGAACCCATCCCATGAGGAGAATAGGGAACACCTTCATGTGTTTTCCTCCTAGGTGCCATTAATACAAAAAAATCATTTGATATATTCTTGTGTTGTCTACTGGATGCATGGAGTAAATCTTGTTTTTTCTACTGTTTAATGTCTTCTAATGCATAGATCTAGATTTTTGCAGCATTTATCTTGATCACCTAACTGCATATCTGAAGATATTAGCAGTCATTTCTGTTGTTAAGACTGTTTGTTATGCACAGCTAAAGTGTTCTTTTCTCGTACGGTTGGAATTAAGATTCATACTAACAATTAGCTATCCCTACATTCCTTGACATGCATTTACACTCTCTAACACACCCTAGCACTTCTCTACATGCCTTGGTAGTTTAACATACCTTGGAATTTCCTAGAATATAACCTTGTCACTCCATCCTTAACACACCTAAAACTCATTGACACTCCCTATCACACACTCTTATTTGTTCATTTCCATGAATTTTTATCTAGTGCTTCCTTGTGTTTACCTGACACTCCCTAACACTCCCTAGCACGCATTGGCACACCCTAACACCTGGCACATCTTGGCATGCCACCCTAGCACTCTAGCATTCCTTGGCACTACCTAGCATACCTTGTCACTCTCTCCTTAGCACACCTAGAGCTCATTGAAACTCCTAGTCACAAACTCTTATTCCTTCATTTCCATGAATTTTTACCTAGTGATCCCTTATGTTTCCATAGCATTCCGTAACACTCCTTAGCACATGTTGGTACACCCTAGCACCTAAGACATCTTGGCATGTCACCCTGGCCTCTGGCATGCCTTAACACTACCTAGCATACCTTGTCACTCCCTCCTTAGCACACTTGGAACTCACTGACACTTCCAATCAAAAACTCTTATTTGTTCATTTCCATGGATTTTTATGTAGTGATTCCTTGGGTTTCCCTGGAACTCCTAGTTAACACTTCCTTGCACGCATTGGCACATCTTGGTCGCATGTCACCCTAGCACTCTAGCATTTCTTAACATTGCTAAGCATGCCTGGTCACTTCTCCTTAGAACACTTGGAACTCGTTGAAACTCCTTGTCACACACTCTTATTCATTCATTTCCATGCATTTTGACATAGTGCTCTATTTTGTTTCCATGCACTAGTCCTTAACACTCCTTGGCACACATTGGCACACCCTGGAACTTGGCACATCTTGGCATGATTTCCAAAAACCCTATCATGCCTTGGAATTGCCTAGCATACCTTGTCACTCCCTCCTTATCACACTTAGAACTTGCTAAAACTCCCTATCACACACTCTTATTCATTCATTTCCATGCAATTGAAACTAGTCCTCCATTTTGTTTCTTTGGCACTCCCTATCATGCGTTGGCGCCAAACCCTAGCACCTAGCATGTATTAGAATGCCAAACATGCCTTGGAAATTTCTTGCATATGTTAACACTGCCTGGGATTCCCTAAAAACCTTGGCACTCCGTAGTTGTGATTCCCTCATAGATAACCTTACTTTTTTTTCAACTTGGGAACCCAACCAAGTCATTGAAAAAATAGTGTTGTGTCTAGCACAAAGTATCCCTTTGTCTGAAAATGCTCCGTCCATCCCCTGATTGCAATCATAGGCTTGCCTCCTACAAATCATACTATGAAATTCTCCTAACACACATCATCCATGGGACACCTGGAATTCACTGACATTCCCTGACAAACACTCTTATTCATTCGTTTCCATGCACTTTGAACTAGTTCTCCCTTGTGATGCCCTGGCAATACCAAACACTCCTCGTCATGCATTAACAGTAACTGGCATGTGTTAGAAAACCTTTTAATTCATTGGGACACCATGGTACTCCTTAACTGTCATGTCCTCATAACTACCCTTATTGTTTTTAAACTTGGGAATCCAACCAAGTCCTGCCTCGACTACAACAACTTGACCAAGTTTCATTTACTACAACTAGACTATGCCTTGTTCACCTAAGAATGGCTTATGACTAATTTTAGGCTACTCATGGCCAATATTAAATCATCCCACTTAAAAAGTTACCACGTCAAGGCCATAAAATAACCGAGCAGCATAGTTTACATATTGACATGCCATAACACCTGGAATGTCTAACAATCCCTTGGCACTATGTGGCACATGTTAGCATCCCCTATATTCCTTGACATGCTTTGGAACTCCCTAACACACCTTACCATTCCTTCACATGCCCTGGAACTCTAGCATGCCTTGGCATTTCCTAGCATTAACCTTGTCATTCCATCCCTAGCACAGTTGGAACTCGCTGAAACTCCTTATCACACACTCTATAATCATTCATTTCCATGAATTTTGAACTAGCTCTCCCTTATGTCTTTGTGGCACTCCCTAGCACTCCCTGACACACATTGACTGATCCTGGCACTTGCCACATCTTGGCATGTCACCCTGGCAATAATTTTCCTTGGCAGTACTTACCATACATTGTCACTCCCTCCTTAGCACACCTAGAATTTTCTAACAATATCTATCACACACTCTTATCCATTCATTTCCATTCATTTAAAACTACTTTTCCCTTGTTTTTTCCTGGCACTCCATAACACTCCCTGACATGCATTGGCACACCCTAGCAGCTGACACATCTTAGCATGTTTTCCTAACCTCTAACATACGTTAGCACTGCATAGCATACCTTTTCACTCCCTCCTTAGCACACTTGGAACTTATTGATACTTCCTGTCACAATCTCTTAATTGTTCATTTACATGCATTATTTTCACCTAATGCTCCCTTGTGTGTCCCTGTGACTCCCTAACACTTCCTAGCATGTGTTGGCACACCCTGGAACCTCGCACATCTTGGTCACATGCCACTCTAGCACACTAGCATGACTTAGCACTACCTAGCATACCATGTCACTCCCTTCTTAACACACCCATAACTCACTAATAGTCCCTGTCACACACTCTTATTCATTCATTTCCATGCATTTTGACATAGTGCTCCCTTGTGTTTCCATGGAACTTGCTAAAACTCAACACACATTGGCACTTGGCACATATTGGTATGCTTCCCTAGCACTCTGGCATGCCTTGGAAATATATATCATATCTTGTCAGTCCCTCCTTAGAAAAGCTGGAACTCCATAGCATGCCCTATAACTCCCTGACACATATTGAATCTTGGCACTTAGTGGCACTTGAAAATTCTTGGCATGTGTTCGGATGCCCTAGAATTCCTTGGTGTTGTCGACAATTGTTGTCTCTCCTAGAGACAGTCTAGAGTTGCCATAGACCAGTGCCTAGGACATCTTAGTATAACAGGAGGCATATAATAAAACTGGGTTGTCAATCCAAAGGCTCTCCTACTATCTTTTGTTAAACAAGGAAATTGATTTAAAATGGGACCAGCAATCACAGAAACTGCCACAGGGAAAGAAATGTTGCAGAGGCACAATGCAAAGCTCCAATATTAAAGCATCAGACAATTAAGAGACAATTTACTGTAAAGAGGGCCGGTTCAAATAATATTCCATAGAAATCAAGTATCAGAAGGTGTATGTAGTGAAAGAAATATAAGAAGATATTAGTTAAGTTTGGTCTGATACCCAGATACACAACAGAACCACGTATGGGCTTATCATTCTAAGAATCCATACATGACAATGGCATTTTAAAAGCACCCTCCCAAAGCAACTAATATAGCAGAAAGATGAATGAAATGAATATGAAACAATATATCATGCCTGAGCCATATTTAAAGCGCTTGACTGATCCAAATATGGGCATCAACTAGGATGAATCCTTATCTAAAATCAGTGAGCCACTCGCATTCCAGTACATGATACAAGAAGATGTATGAAATGAAATATTGTATTAAGCACATAAAAGAAGTTTACATACTTTGAGATATCAAATACCAGAATCCTCTAAACAGACAGAACTCCTCCTCACTGAGACCCTACGGGCTCTGAGCCTTCATACAAAAGCTTTACAAAATGTATACAAAAATGCCTTTCACAGCACAATTTTCTGATAAAATTCTGGAACCCCTACAATGTCTTTTTCCTCCCCTTTTATAGAGGAAGGAGAAGAGAAACTAATAAAAGAAGTAGGTGAAACATTTAATTTGCTTAACTTGAACCAAATGGTGGAAAAATTCGCGCCCTTGTTGCTTAATTAATATGTTGAGCTATAGGTACTCTGAGGCCGACTCCATGAAGTAAATGCTGTAGGTGCGAATTTCTCCAGGGATAAGACATGAAGAATAAAATATGCAACATTCTGTACTTTCTTGAAGAGAATTTGGCTAAAGTAAACCTTGAGGGCATGATTTTATGTGAAAAGATCTTTCTAGTGATCTGCAAGGTCTTCGATCTGGTACTTTGCCTCCAAAAGGGTATATATAAAGCCCCAAAATCCTTAAATGTGTTTCTTTCATCCCTTGCTCTTTACTGATATTTTCTGTCTGTGCCATTAATTCTTCATCCGCTCAACCTGCGCATTTGAATGACCTTGGAGGGTTTGATATATTTAAATCCATACTTTCTTTAATGTGGGTCATATCATAGCAGCTCCTGGATCTTTTCCCATAAATTTTTCTCCTAAAACCGGGTCCTGTCATGCGTTCTCGACATCTGTAATAGAGGCGGCGAATCATGATAATTCCCTGCCGCGACACACCTGCAAAACCACAAAATTGTTAGAGAAAACCAGACACAAGGACGGTGGCATGACGGATCTATGGATATGGTGGTGTAGTCTTGGCGGAATGATGAAACGATGCAGGGTGGCGGAGAGATGCAGAGAAACAATGGCGGACGGGCTGGTAATAGCTTTCCATGCAAAACGTGGAAATATGATTTATGAATGAAATATGTGAATGGCGGAGGAAAAATACGATAGACGCGTGGATGATGACGTGGTGGGAGGTTCGGTTAACAGGCAGTCACGCGAATGATCTGGGCCACACGATCCTTTAAACGAGATCGACGGTTGAGATTTAGTCAGAGGGCGATGGAATGGCGGGCCCGGGGTGCCGTATATTTAAACTAAAACCCGTGCATCTTGGGAGATTTGCAGCCGTTGGATGGAGCACTCGGGATCGGACGGCTCATGTAGATTTCGCTGCCCGTCTTGAGTCGGACATTAACGCGTGAAATGGAGCGGTTTTAAAATCGTACACCGGGACACTTGGCAAGCAGTGTATGGAATCGCTGGTTAGAGGAGGAATACCGCCCGCCCGGGATGGGTGGTGCAGAATAAACCAGCTGGTTTTGAGCGGTGAGCGCGGGCGCGGGGACCACAAAGGCGGCTGAGATTGTGCCCGATGGCGATACGCGGTAAGCATTTTTGGTCTGGCGCATGGTCATAGGGCTGGGTCATGTGGAATAGAAAATTAGAGGGGCTAGGGCCAGAAGGGCTTAAACCATGAATACTCTCGGGAGCGACCTTTCAGACCTGCACAGCGTGATTCGGAGGCGCAGGACGGCGACGATAAGTGGAAAATGAGCTCCTCAGGTCCTGATAGGAAATTTTCAAAGGTTTAAGAGGGACGGGAAGCCAAAAATTTAAATAAGGGGCTAACATGTACAACATCGGCTCCATCTTGGGACGACATGTTCCTCCATGGACATGTCGAGAACCTGCAGACCGTCTGTTCATCTTTCTGTTAACTATGCTATTCGTCCCTGCTGCATTTCTCTTCACAATTCGTCAGCACACATCCCTTATTGAAACAAGAACTGAAACAGAACTTATATACAATTATGGTACAACAGGCACTCCCTACCTGAATCAGAATTGGAAGTAGGATCTGAGAAATTGTTCGTTTACAGGGGCATCCAGCACGTCGCCCTGTAAATTCTCTAATATAAATGTGTTATTACCTCCCTGCTCCACAATTTTAAATGGACCAAACCAGAGGGGGTCGAATTTGCCGTGCTTTCCCTTTTCAGCCCTCCGGACATCCCATCTGAGCACCAGATCGCCAACCTACAGCTTCCTGTCTTTTGCATGTTGATTGAAAATGTTTTTCATTTTTTCCTGATATTCAGCTAGCCTCTGGTTCACTAGGTCTCGTGTTTCCTCTAACTCCGCTAGCTGGTTTATCCTTCTGATCATGTCATTAGGTTCCTCCTGGCTGTCTTGCATGAAACGTGCCACTGGCAAGGCCAGCTGCACAGGAAACATAGCTGCTCGTCCATATACCATCTCATATGGAGATTTTCCAGTTGCTCTCTTGCTGGTTATTCTATTAGCCCACAGAGAAAATTTCAACTGGGAATCCCAATTCCTCTGATTCTCATTGATAGTTTTCTTCAAGGCCCTCACTAGGGTTTTGTTGGAAGATTCTGCCAAGCCATTCCCCTGTGGATAGTAAGCTGTGGAGTGCTTCAATGTGATGTTATACTGTTGGCAGAAATTTACAAATTTTGCAGACTTGAAGGCCTGTGCGTTATCAGTCACTATTCTAGCAGGGCAGCCAAATCTAGATATGATGTTCTCTTCCATGAATTTTATGATGACAATGTCAGTAGCGTTCCTTGCAGGTATGGCTTCCACCCATTTTGTAAAGTAATCTGTGGCTGTCAATATCCATTTATGTTGTCCACTTGATGGGGGATGTATTTCTCCAATAAAATCTATTCCCCATTGTTGAAATGGCTCATTCACATGGACTGGAATCAGGGGCAGAGCTGCTAATTTCTGCCTCTCAGCAAATTTCTGACACTTATCACATGCTCTAACCCAACCAAAAACATCTCCAAATAGTTTTGGCCAGTAGAAACCAGCCTTCAGTATTTTATGGGTTGTGGCCCTCCAGCTGTAATGACCTCCAAAAATTCCCTCATGAAATTCCATCATTATACCTTCTACTTCATCCTCTGTGAGGCACAGGAGTAGAATGCCTGAAGGATCTCTCCAGTATAACTAGCCATTAGCAACTATGTACTTTTGTGATTTTAATCTCAAAGCCTTGTGTTTTACTTTATCACAGCTGGGGGGGCAGCTGAGTGTTAAGAGATATTCTACTATTTCTTTGTACCATGGACTTGTGAGATACTTTATGTGTGCTCTTTGAGTGACTATCTCCAGCCCTTACTGTCCTTTTTATTTTTCAGACTCTCCATTTGCTACCATGGACAGATTTATGCCTAAAGCATGATGATTTGATTCAGATAAAATCTTGGCTAGCCCCTGTCCTTTTATCAACTTTGTAGGACGGATCTCCAGATTATACTCCTGTATTTTTGCAATCCATCTCCCCCTTTTCCCTTCACTGTCTCCCTGAATCAGAATGTCTTTAACAGCTGTTGTGGGGACATATGCAGTAATATGAGACTGCAAAACATACATTCTGAAGGCTTTGAGGGACTTTACTAGGGCGTATGCATGCTTCTCTAATATGTTATATTTCAATTCAACGTCATGAAGCACCTGGCTGAAAAAGGCAATAGGCTATTCATGTCCATCTTCATTCTTCTGTAGTAACACTCCAGCTACTGTATGAGGTGAAGAAAAATAAAAGATCATAAATGGTCTAGTATAATCAGGTCCAGCCAGCACAGGGGCTTCAGAAAATGCAACTTTAATTCTAGCAAAGGCCTCCCGTGATTCTTGTGACCATTTCACCTCATTATTCTTTTTCAGCATATCAGTTATATGCCTAACTATCTCAGCATAGTTAGGAATAAATCTTCTCAGAAAATTAATACGTCCCAAAAATACTTGCACTTCTTTCTTATTTCTGGGGAGAGGAATACTATTTACAACCTCTACTCTTTTAGGATCTATTCTCACCCCATATTTAGTTACAATATGCCCCAAAATTTTTCCTTCCTCTAATGCAAATAAATACTTTTGTGGATTGAGAGAAAGACCATACCTTCTGCATTTTTCAAAAGTTCTTTGTAAATGCTCAATATTCTTAGCATCATTCTTTGAAAACACGGTTATATCATCAAGGTACGCCACCAAAAATTTATCCTGCTCCCCGACAAAAGCTATGTCCATAGCCCTCTGAAAGGTAGCTCCTGCATTGATCAGCCCAAAAGGCATCCTGGCATACATGAATGTTCCCCATGGTGTAATGAAAGCAGTCTCCTTCTGATCTTTTAGAAGTACATCCACTTGATTATAACTAGAAAACCCATCCATCATTGACATTCTAGAGGCTCCCACCACTTTCTGTAGGATGTGGTCCATCTTAGGCAGTGGATAGTTATCCTTTAAAGATGCTCTATTCAAATTCCTGAAATCCACGCATAGCCTTATTTCTCCATTTTTCTTTCTAACAGGGACCAAGTTTTCAACCCATTCTGAGTACCTTAATGGCACAATTATTTTGGCCTTTAGCAGCTTCTTGATTTCTTTTTCGATGGAGGGGAGCAGCAGTGGATTTATCTGTCTGAGCTTCTGCTTATAAGGTCTTGCATCTTCCCTCAAAGGAATTTTGTGCTGCATTATGTTGACATCAAAATTTTTTAGGTCCTGATAGGACCATGCAAACACATCTTTATATAACTGAAATAACTTCAAGTATTTTTCTTTATACTCCTCTGGGACCTTCTTAGATAGCTTTACAATTTTAGGCTCAACATTGGTATCCAAATTCAGATCTTCCATTTGATTTTCTTCTACTACTTTATTATGCTGCAAAGGGACATCATTTTTGTCAAATAATCTTTCTAGAGGCACCAGCCCTCTAGGTATAACGTTTCCTTTCAACTGCAACACTTTATTACCTGCCATTTTCTCTTCCCACTTATTTTCTGAAAAATCCTCAGCCTCATCTTCTTCACAATCATCAATCTCCATATTGGAGAATTCTCCCACTGTCTCCAGGAATTTCTTCATCTGTTCATCATCTTCAAATACCTACCAGTGCTTGATATTATTTGGGATTGATGGCCTATAACGTACCTCAATTTCATACCTCAAGAGGGGGTTCTGAGGTGGATGAAATGTACTAGCAGCTACAGCAAGTGAATCTGCCATTCTATTCTGCTCCTGGGGCATGAACTGGATATTGAATGCCAAGAATAAGTTCTCCACCATGTCCCATACTTCATTTCTATAAGCTCTCAGTTGTGGATGCTTGGTTTGACACTGATTTCTGACTTTTATGACCACCAGCTCAGAATCTCCCAGAACTTTTAAACTTTGTATACCCATACTCCTGGCTGTTTGCAATCCTAACAGCAGTGCCTCATATTCAGCCACATTATTAGTAGCCTCATATTCCAATTTAAAAGATAGTGGCACCCATTTTCCTGTAGGAGAAATTAATAATACTCCAGCCCCATTTCCTTCTCTTGAATTTGCTCCATCAAAATGAAAAGTCCATACTCCTGCTTCATGATCTTCTAAAGGCTGCTCAGTTTTGATTTGACAGAAGGAAGGTTCATGAGCAAAATTTTGATCTTCTTCAAACATAAAACATGAAAAATCTCCTTCTTTGTTGTAGACTGGTGCGTTCTCTGAGCTGTCAGCCTTAGTCACCATCTTGAAAAATCTGGTTTCTCTGTATAACCTCCTCTCCTGGCCACCAAAAACTGGAATAGTGGCATATGTTAAGTCTAGTTTGAGTGACCCACCAATTTTTGTTCCCCAGGATCTTGACAACAGCATGCCAAAGCGGGCTGGGATGTCAGCCACCACAATGTCCATTACTACGCTTTTTGCTGGAATTTGGGCCAGATTGACCACTAAATATTTAATCATCCCCAAGCATTTAACTCTTTTGGAATCAAATGAATATAGGTCTTTATATGGATGTGTGATTTGTAGACCTAGTTTCTCCATGACTGACAAAGGCATAAGATTATGGGAAGCCCCAGAATCTAACATACAATTGTGTAATAGCAGGTCATGAATAACTAGAGACACATAGAAAGGAGGAGTAGAGGGGTCTATCTCCTCGACATGTGGGCCAAAAAATACCATGGGTCTTTCTTCTTGAAGATTAAGACTGTCTGGAATTATTGGTGCTTCAGGAGGAAGTAATAAAGAAGTAACTTGAGATTGATATGCAGGTTGTTTTAATAGTTCAGTCAAAGGCACTGGGATTTTGACCTTCTCAAGTTATTTTTGAAAATTAAAAGTAGGAGGGGAATTTTCTATTACAACTTCTTTTGACTCCTTATTTTCAGCCGCAGGTTTAACTTCTTTTGATACAGACTCGACATCAGGAGGAGTGATTACTTTTGAGGAAGAAGGAATTTGATCAATAGACTGCAAAGGCTTGTTCAGAGGACTCTTACCTTTATCTGTGACTTTCTTCATTGTTGACTCCTTTTGAGTAGGTGCTTCCTTCTGGGGAGGCTCTTCTTCATGTTCTTGAGTCCGAGTTCTCTTTCTGGAGGATCTGAGATCATATCTCCTATTGAAATGTGCTTGCATGAAATCATTAAACTGCTTGCAGTAGTGATCAATTTCTGTATCTTCTATGTCCCTGATCTCTTCTTCTTCTTCTTGCAATGGGCATTCTATTTCATCACTGTTTGAAAAATCAAGATTTGCATCTTGCAGTTCATAGGTAGCATCATCAGTGGAGTCATCTACTGGGCCTTCCAAGTATAATGGGTGTGGTACTTGATCCTGTTGCTCCTTGGCTTCCCTTGGCAATATTTGCAGGGGTTGATTTCTATACTGAGGATTGTAACCTCTGTTTGGAGCATTATAAAAATTCTTGGGGATTGTATTCTTGGCCTCCAGTTCTAGCTTGACCATATTTTTTATCATCTTGCTTATTTCCTCCATTTTATCTGAATCCTTGTCCTGGTTGGAAGTAGATACTTCCTCTTTACCTCTTCTTCTGGTATCTTGTTCAACTTTTCCTTTTAATTTTCCAGTGGAAGCAAAGTTTGCTTCCAGTTCAAGAGCATCTGACTGAGCATCATCTAGGGTGGAAGGCTTTCTTTCCCTGAGGGAGAAACCAAAATTTGAGTCAAAGGTTGCTATGAAAACAACTTTGGCAGCGTTCTGATGGGGCTTCATATCTGTAGGGAGGTTTAGATATAACTTATTGAATCTCTTAATAAACTCTGACACCCCTTCATTATATTTCTTCTTGAGTGTATTGAACTCAGTAAGACACTGTCCATGATCTTTCTTTTCTCCCCATTTCATGAGAAAAGTATTCTCCATATCATCCCAAGTGGTTACGGAACGAATTTCCAATGTTTTGAACCATTTTCTGGCTTCACCGTCTAGAGATTGCACAAATAGTCTTAAGACTACGTCTAGATGTTCAACATTAAAATTCTCTGCAAAAGAGCAGAAAGTCTCAAGATGCTTCTGAGCATCAATTTCATTTTCTCCAGTGAATCTGGGCAATACCTTTAAATAATCCTGTGGCATATCATTTAGCACTTGAGGTAATGCCAGGGGAGCATATTTATTCAGCAAGAAGGCATGAACATTTTCCATTCGAGGAGGTGGGGGTTCTGTAACAATCTGATGTACAAATGAAGGAAGAGGAGTAGGAGGAAGTGGAGTATGGATAAAAATGGGGATATACTATACAGCAGCCTGAGGCGTATATGGAAACAATTCATGATTAATAGGGGCTACCTCTGTAAATTCTTTAACTTCTTCAGCCTCAGGGGTTGGACAAAAGTTCTCTTTGGTTCTAGCACTTCCCCTGGGTGGGCTATCTGAGTAATATTCAGGATTTTCTTCGGTGGAGTCGGGATTCTCTACTGGAACTTCTTGAGATGAAGAAGGTGGACAATATTCTTTGAAAAACTCAGGGATTTCAGCACGGACTGATTTCCTTTCTTTCCAACTTCTTCTATGTATAATCTTCTCTAGGTCAGACACAGAGGGTATCTTCGATTTGGACGTATCTGACCTTAAATGTGGCTTTCGAGGAGCCAGGAATACCAATAGATTTATCAAATGAAGAACAGTGGAGTCGCCAAGGTGAGAGATATGCAACTCTTCAACTCTTTGTGCTCACCTGATTAGAGAGTGAATAAATATTGTCGAGGCCTAGGGAAACTGATATTCTTAAATCCGTCCCCAGAAACGGCGCCAGAAATATGTTGTCGACAATTGTTGTCTCTCCTAGAGACAGTCTAGAGCTGCCATAGACCAGTGCCTAGGACATCTTAGTATAACAGGAGGCATATAATAAAAATGGGTTGTCAATCCAAAGGCTCTCCTACTATCTTTTGTTAAACAAGGAAATTGATTTAAAATGGGACCATCAATCACAGAAACTACCACAGGGAAAGAAATGTTGCAGAGGCACAATGCAAAGCTCCAATATTAAAGCATCAGTCAGTTAAGAGACAATTTACTGCAAAGAGGGCTGGTTCAAATAATATGCCACAGAAATCAAGTATCAGAAGGTGTATGTAGTGAAAGAAATATAAGAAGATATTAGTTAAGTTTGGTTTGATACCCAGATACACAATAGAACCACGTATGGGCTTATCATTCTAAAAATCCATACATGATAATGGCGTTTTAAAAGCACCCTCCCAAAGCAACTAATATAGCAGAAAGATGAATGAAATGAACATGAAACAGTATATCATGCCTGAGCCATATTTAAAGCGCTTGACTGATCCAAATATGGGCATCAACTAGGATGAATCCTTATCTAAAATCAGTGAGCCACTCGCATTCCAGTACATGATACAAGAAGATGTATGAAATGAAATATTGTATTAAGCACATAAAAGAAGTTTACATACTGTGAGATATCAAAGACCAGAATCCTCTAAACAGACAGAACTCCTCCTCACTGAGACCCTACGGGCTCTGAGCCTTCATACAAAAGCTTTACAAAATGTATACAAAAATTCCTTTCACAGCACAATTTTCTGATCAAAGTCTGGAACCCCTACAATGTATTTTTCCTCCCCTTTTATAGAGGAAGGAGAAGAGAATCTAATAAAAGAAGTAGGTGAAACATTTAATTTGCTTAACTTGAACCAAATGGTGGAAACATTGCGCCCTTGTTGCTTAATTAATATGCTGAGCTATAGGTACTCTGAGGCCGGCTCCATGAAGTAAATGCTGTAGGTGCGAATTTCTCCAGGGATAATACATGAAGAATAAAATATGCAGCATTCTGTACTTTCTTGAAGATAATTTGGCTGAAGTAAACCTTGAGGGTATGATTTTCTGTGAAAAGATCTTTCTATTGATCTGCAAGGTCTTCGATCTGGTACTTTGCCTCCAAAAGGGTATATATAAAGCCCCAAAATCCTTAAATTCGTTTCTTTCATCCCTTGCTCTTTACTGATATTTTATGTCTGCGCCATTAATTCTTCATCTGCTCAACCTGTGCATTTGAATGACCTTGGAGGGTTTGATAGATTTAAATCCATACTTTCTTTAATGTGGGTCATATCATAGCAGCTCCCAGATATTTTCCCATAAATTTTTCTCCTAAAACCGGGTCCTGTCATGTGTTCTCGGCTTCTGTAATAGAGGCAGTGAATCATGATAATTCCCTGCCGCGGCACACCTGCAAAAACACAAACTTGTTAGAGAAAACCAGACACAGGGATGGTGGCGTGACGGATCTATGGATATGGTGGTGTAGTCTTGGTGGAATGATGAAACGATGCAGGGTGGCGGAGAGATGCAGAGAAACAATGGCGGACGGGCCGGTAATAGCTTTCCATGCAAAACGTGGAAATATGATTTATGAATGAAATATGTGAATGGCGGAGGAAAAATACGATAGACGAATGGATGATGATGTGGTGGGAGGTTCGGTCAACAGGCGGTCACGCGAATGATCTGGGCCAAACGATCCTTTAAACGAGATCAACGGTTGAGATTTAGTCAGAGGGCGATGGAATGGCGGGCCCGGGGTGCCGTATATTTAAACTAAAACCCGTGCAGCTTAGGAGATTGGCAGCCGTTGGATGGAGCACTCGGGATCGGACAGCTCATGTAGATTTCGCTGCCCGTCTTGAGTCGGACGTTAACACGTGAAATGGAGCGGTTTTAAAATCGTACACTGGGACACTTGGCAAGCAGCGTATGGAATCGTTGTGTTAGTGTCCCATGATTTGGCTGATTGGAAAACCAAATGACAGTGTAACATCAAACCAAGCTTTGGAGCCCAAGTACCTAGCCTTCCTAGACTCAGAGAGGGCTCTCTCTATATGTGTAAGGGATATCTGTTTGTTTGCTTATTGTGTTCTGATTTTAGGCTAGCTATGAAGTAAGTTTTTTGGTTTTTTTAGTTGTGAGGGATGAAACTGATCAAAGATATAAAATAGATAACAAAATGATAGATTAACTGGGCTATGGGGTCAAAAGGTCAAGAAAGCTATTAGATGACGATACAAGGTTGTTGAAGGGCCGATTTGATTCAAGGTAGAAAGGATCTTTGGGCAAAATGGAGTAAATAGACATCAAGTTTGTCAACGACAAAGGTTTTCAAGCATAACTAGTTTAATAGCAGACATAAACATGGTAGGGCAAACCATTAATCATGCAAAATGTGACTATAAGCTAATCAATACATAGAAATAAACATTCAAGCCATGCATAGAAGTATAAGACCCTCTAACTTTGGGAAATGGCCTTCAGACTTTGGGGAAAACACTTAAGGAAGACAAACAACTCGAAACACTATGCCGAAACGCCTAAACACAGTACTTCAAGTTATTGGGCACTTTGAACAACATGATTTGCCTAGTTTTAGGCAAAGGGCTAGATCGAAACTAGGCCTCCTTGGTTCAAACAAAATGATAATCTAATCAGTCAAAGAGAAATTTCATGGATGGAACTATAGCTAGCCATAGGTAAGCAGGGCGTACCGTAAGTCCTTAGCATGTATAGAACTATGAATGAAACAAACAAAAATATCCTCAAGTTGTTAAAGAGCAGTTAAGAATTCTTTAATGCAACTAAGGAAGAAGAAAACATGAAAGCTATGAAGATTCAGGAATTTTGAGGTGCCTCCATAGAAATATCTCAAATTTGTTCTCTACTGATCTATAGCAAGCAAGAAACATGTATCATGAATGAAAACTAGAAGACAACAACAAAGCAAGAGACCCTATACCATTCTACCAAGTCATGGAATCCATCAACAATCCTTCATCATTCATCCAAGAACATCCAAGGGGCAATCCAAAAGCATAACACAAGTAATTTCTTCCAAAGCTCATATGACCATATATTTCTTCTCTTCTCAAGTTCAGCCTCTTTACAAATGAGAGCTGGTGGAATAAATAAGCTCAAGTGAGGAAAACCTCATGGTTCAACTTGCATCCTCATTGGCCTAATCAAAATATCTAAACTTTTCCTTGAGGCTTTGCAAAGCCCAAGGCACAAAATATCTCATAAAATATCTAAAAAATGCTAAAAAAAGGAATTTAATTGACTTTGCATAATTTTTCATGTGAAAAAATAGCTAAACGCACATTTGGAAAAAGCAGATTTTAGAGGTTCAAAAATTACAAAAATACTTCAAATTTTCATCAGCAAAAGGTCCCTTGACTTGCCGGAAACATTTGGCAGCCTTCCCTGTGTCGAAATGAGGCTCATGATAGCTCGTTGGAAAGCTCCAAGTGTCTAATTTCTGCTGCAACTTAAATTTCCCCAATCTGATGCCTAGAAGTTCTCCAAATCTGCACCTGTGTGTAAAAAGCCAGAAAATTACAGTCTGCTGATAGACCGGGCAGAGTGTGCAAAAAGAGAGCCTTTTTTCGCCGTTTTGAGGGGGAAAATGATCTCCAAATGTTCTGAAAATCGCTGAGGACATGCTCATGAAATTATGGCATCCAATGATACCATTCTCCTCCTTTGATGAATCCTCAAAATGAAATGGCGAATTTATGAGTTTTTGATCAAAAACTAAAAAATGCCAAAAAACCAAAAGTTGTCAAAATGGGCCCAAAATAGGTATGCATGACCCTCAAGGGTCCTTGGAACATGCTCCGAAACTGAAGCCAAAATGTCAAGTGCTGATTTGCCTTTCCTCTCTTTCCGTGCCGGGCGCTTCCCCTTTGCTTCCTTCAGTTTCTCTTGAGTGGCCTTTAGCTTGCGCCGGGCAAACTGATTTAGCTTTCGATAGTGTTGTTTCATCTTCCTTTGCAGCTCCAAGTCTCTGTTTTCCTTCTCAAGCTTCATCTCCAAATTTTTATTGGCTCTTTCTAGCCATGCCTCCTTATTTCTTTCAATTTCTTGCTCAAGTAGTGCAGTGAGGGGAGTGGATTGAAGATGGGCTTGTTCTTCTTCCTTTTGCTTTTCCAGGGCTCTTTTAAGCCCTATGTTTCTAGGCCTCTTCCACCTAGGCTGGTCTTCTTCTTAACCCTCATCAAACTCACCGATGAGCTCCTCTATCCTTACTTGTGCTTTAGCAGCCTCATTCTTGTATTTAATTTCCCGTGCTTCATAAACTACCATATGAACACTCATTTGTCTATTTTGGATCTCCAAGAAATGATTGAAGTTCTTTGCCCGATGAAGGTCATTCTCCAATGCTTCAATTTGGCCCTCACTATGGATTAGAAGGTTCTCTAGAATGTGGGCCTCATTATCACTGCCATCACTTTGGACTGGGATGACAGCCAATGCACCTCCATGTTCTTGACTTTCTCCTATCTTGCCTTTCCCTTTGCCCTTGAAGGCTAATCTTGCACTTTTCCTTCTTGGAAAACTAGTGAGAGTTTTCTTGGGCGACTTTCTTTTTCTCCAGATAATTCTTGTTACTTTTGGAGTGACCACCTTGAGCATTTTCTTCTTTGCTGTCTTGGGCTTAGTCTTCTTGGGAGGTGAAAGCATGATGGCTTTGCCCTTGTCACTTTGTTTATCACCTTCCGGAAAAAACCTTTCCTCTTGAAGCTGCTGTGCAACTTGAGGAGGCTGTAATGTATCATGAGAGGACTACTGTATGTTATAAGGAGGCTTCTGCTGCTCACCTTCACCATGCTACTCAAACTGCTGTCCCTGTTCATCACTATCAAGCTGTTGTTCTACCTCAATCCCTTGTTCAATTTGTGGTTCAACCTGCTGCCCCTGACCATCAAAATCAAGCTGTTGTTGTGCTTCATGACTTCCTTCATGTTTGTCCTCCTCTTTTTCTACCTGTTCATGCCCCTCCTCTTCATGCTGTCCTGACTGTTCTGTAGTGATCCTGAGCCTTCTAGGAGTAGGCCTGCTAGATAAAGGTAAAGGGCGATGAATAGGCGGGGTGGGAGATATATGGACCGGAGGAACAGTGGAGAAATCCAGGTGACTGATAAAAACATCCCAAGAAACCCCTTTCTTCTCCAGCTGATGAAGAACGATGATTTTGATCAGAGAATGATGGAAAAGAGAAGCTATTTGCAGAGATGGAGGCTTCTTCTGGACTAAGGATGCCATTTTCTCGATGCTCTTGCACAAAAAGTAAGGGAGATTGAGCTGCCTAGTTCTAGTGAAATGTATCAATAGTCGGACATGATAGGCATAAACTTTGGTAAATCTCCCTTCACAAGTAAAATACTTCATTATGATCTTCATAAGAGGAGCATAGCTGGCAAGAAGATGAGAAAAAGGAAAAATAGCAGTGCATGTTTCTTTGTGCTCGGGCTTGATGAAAGGCTTGTAGTCATCTAAGTCTAGATAGGCCTGCTTGAACCATTTCTCACCAAGATATGGGATTTTGGTCGCTTTAGATACCGACCTCGGGGAAAACTTGAAATCAAGGCCTGCTATCTGGAAATGTTTGCTTTGGAACCTCAAGGCACATAGGTGTGTCAAGGGCGAGAAAATTTTGACCTCCTGTACTCTCTGGCAGAAATCTAAACAACCTACCTCATGAAAATTGAAGAGGATGGATGGATGTGCATTGACCTCCTCAGTAGAAATTGGCTCATATCTCTTGTGTAAACCACTTCTGCTGTCTTTCCTGGGCGGCATTTTGGGTTAAATATGCTCTTGAAGCACCAAACTGCCTCACTGTCTTTAAAATGCCTTCTTTAAACTAAACTCTGTCAACCCACTGTTTTGATAAGGAAACAATGTCCTTGGATGATAGTGCAAAATGTTCTCTCTCAATACAAAACCTCTGCTCCTTTAAAATGTGGCCTTCCCAACCTTTGATATATATTTCATCCAGCAGACCTTTTAAGAAGAAAAAACACAGTGAAATGAAGATAGGCTGTCAATTGAATTTGCTGTGTATAGTGACAAAGTCACACTGCTCTGTGATGTTAGGAGGTCAACAACCTATTTATATATATTTGACCAAGGTAAACTTCCCAACTTCACAATCCTGATCTTGTCTAGTATGTCAATCAATCAACAAAGCTCACTCCATATACAGTCAACCCTTAGTGCAGACATCCAATCAATTTCACTGTTTATAGAACCAATGTGACAGATCTTTAAAATGCTTCAAAAAGTTTCAACAAAGCCTGTAAGAGTTTTATTCTTTCAAATGATCAAGGCACCTTATCAATGTAAAACTCTTGTCCTTGAAAATCGCCTTTTCAACCATCTGAATATCAACTTATCAAATGAGCTTGAAGAACAAAAAGACAGTCAAGTAGTATACACAGTGAACAACTATCTTTTCTATGGTTGGTAAGGGTAACCTGCCCTTTGATGCTTTGGAAGATATAAGATACCCTTGTCCTTTGAAGAGGCAAGGTGAAAACATAGTTTTGAGATTCAAGACCTCTTTCCTTGTAAGCACTTCATCAGCATATCCAATACTCCAGCACAGTTTTAAACAACAGATATCCACACAGCGAAACATTGTTTTACATATATGGTGATGTAGCAGTTTAAATGTGGAGAAGCTCCCTTTGATCAAAATACTAACCCCTCATATGCAGTCTACCAATATGAAATGATATATAAACTCAGTCAATCAAGAGGCAAAACACAGTCCAAGGTTACTTGTGCTTAAAGGACAGAGTTTATTGCATTTAATTGATCATCAACTTTACTCTAACAACACACTGTTTTCTTCATACTATACTGCATCTTTGCACTTAAAACTAATCTATACACCTCTTAACTGTTTATGGCAGACTTTTTTACAGTTTCAAACAACGCATCTGCTTGATAGTTTAACCCTTGTTTCATCAGTCAATAGGAAAACATTACTTCTTTTTCACACCACAGCTTGAAACCATGGTCTTCCAACCATTCATACCACTTATCAGTTTTTTGAAAAACCAAGAGGGCATATGGAAATACCTTTAAAACACGATGAAAATCTTCTTGAGGAGTTTGAGCCAGCTTCAGAGGTGGTTTGATAGTGTGTTGAGGGTTAATTATATGCGCGACGCGCTTGACAGTCAGAGTGCCGCGCAGGATTGGGTTGTCGGGTCGATGTTGGGCGCCCGTGACCCGCGGCTACAGGAGCGCCACGCACGCTTGTTGCACAGTGTTAAATTTATGCCCAGGAGAGCCGTGCGCTTCTACAGGAGTGCCGCGCGGGCAAAAATTATCAAAAAAGTTGAAAAATTGTCTGAAACTTCGTTTTACTGCTCGGAGATTGCAAAGGGATGTCTGACTCTGCTTGGAGAAATCGAAAATGAGTTTGCCACTTCGATTTATTCTTTTGAAAAGGCGAAAACCCCAATGGCCACTTTGTCAATTGAAATGAAAAATGAAATCAAACCTCTTGGTTAGTCTTTGTAAGGGCTTTCAAAGTTTTTGCTTTTTTCAATAATGCCTTTGGTGCACCTTTGAAACTTGAAACAATTTTGACTGCGTTTGAGAGGGGCCCACCCTTTTCGAAATGATGTTTGCAGTGGGGTTGCCACGCCTTTAAACCATTGATGCATATAGGTTTTAGGAGTGATTTATGCCAACTTTGTACCTTTGGTGACAATTTAACACAGAAGCTCCAACTTTGAAAAATACCCCATTGAACTGTGGATCATCCTTTATCACTTGTTTTGACACTGTTGGTGATATTCATTATGTAAAATCCACTCTAAATCTGTTAAAAAACACTGAAAACTGCTTTGTCATTTTGAAAAGAGATGGCTTATCTTTTCAACTTGGTTGGACAATTTCTGCCTCTAGGTGCTTAATAAATATTTTCTCCAACTGTAGGTGCCAACAATTTATTGAATTTATTCAAACTTTGCCATTTTCTGTTGATCAAGGAGGGCGCTGCTTCCAACACACTTTCTCTGCTCAAAACATACCAATATCGTGTCTCTTGACCTTTAACTAAATGAAGACCTATATTTGTCTCAAGCTTTCCAAAAACTGACAGTATGTCAAAGCACCCCCTTTGCATATTATGAACAATAGTTTCAATTGTAATGCCTCTTGAAGAGATAAGCCAGATTTTCTGTGTCAGTGATCTGAAATCGTGAGAACAAAGAATTTCTCATACAGAGATTGACTGTAGACGGCATTCACCGGATATTTCACCTTTACTAGAAAGGATGAATCCGGAGGCTACCTGGCCCTTCTACAGACTCTGCCTAAAGAAATAAAATGTAATCACTAATGATCTTGATCAATGAAAGTATTTGTTTTTAAGTTCAAAGTATTCATTGATTTGTTTTTATGTGTGAATAAGCAAGAATATATGTTCTGCAATTGAAGTGTAGAGGTTTGATGATAAAATAACAAGTTTTGTTTACTGTATAAACTTGTTTGGGAAAAGCATGCTTATGAAAATTTACTATTTAAACTATCAGAATCTGAAAATAAACAACCAAAATATACAGAGTGACAGCAGATAATTGTTTAAGCGGTTCACCCCTCTCTTGGGCTACCTCCGCTGGGTCCAAAAGCCTCTAATTAGGCTCAGTCCTCCTTTGATTAAATGCTTAAAATGAGATTACATCTGTATAAAAGGCTCAAATGGAAAAATAGACTATAAAAAAAGATTCAGAAGACCCAAATCAGTCTAAAATGACTACAAAATCACCTCCATTGGATGAAGGTAGTCCAATGCAGCTCTCTTTCCCTTAGGCCCTGATGGCTCCACGATCAAGAACGCTGTAAAATTCGTAGATAGAATGCCCTGGTAGCTCTGCAGACACTTCCAACAGTTCCAGAATGATCTCTACACCCAAAATCAAAAAAAAATTCGTCTCAAAAGCCCTCTCCTAGCCAAAGTTATGGCACTTTTACTCCAACTGCCAGTTACACTAAACAAACTCCAGCTAAAACTGGAGACACCGCCAGATAGGTCCGACAAATTAGGGGCGGCGCTATAATTGGGGCACGCCGCCGTAATTTCCGCCAACTGTGGGTGCTAGTGGATAAGGTGCATATGACCGCACCCGTCGGAGAACTTAGAGTTAAATGCGTTTTGGTCTTTATGCTCCGCCGATCCATGGGACCACGAATATGCTCCGCCGATCCATGGGACCACGTTCCCATTTCTGCGCGCCCATACAAATGAAAACCGTTAAATACAACTTCGCGCGAAAGGTTTACAAGAACCACCGCGCTGGCCTAACGGTCAGTCCTCTCCACTGTCTGCAACCCGACCCGGGTTCAAGTCCTGCTGAGTGCATATTTTTAAAACGCGCCATTTTGAATGTTTTAAAACCTTGGACCATAACACGTCACCCACCATGCGTGCCTACCTTAACACGTCATCCAACGCCCATGTGCATATTTAAAAACATTAGGATAGTGGGTTTAAAACCCGTTTCATAAATTTTCAACATTATGTTGAATAACATTTGCATTTTGGACTTTAATACTTTGAATTAATTTAATGTGGTGGGTTTTTTTAATTTAATTAAAGTTTTTTTTAATATTTAATATATATATATAAAAATATTAATATAATATATGATTTTTTAAATCAAATAAAATATTAAATTTTTATATATATAAAAAACATTAATTAAACTATAATTAAAATAAAAATATTTCCAACATATAAAATTAAAAATTCCTTTTCAAAATTGAAGGTTATTGGGCGTTTTCAAACTGCAATATCTCCTCCATACGGCAACGGATTTGAGTGCCGTTTGCGGCGTTGGGATCGTATCGCCGAGCTCTTTCCAGTCGATCTGTTTCGGAGCAATTCTGAGCAACTTCATTTTTGAGCATTTTTCTTCAAGAGACTTGATCTCCTGATCAGTCAGCTGTTATGAGCACATTTGAAAAGCACCTGTTTATAACTTTGTGTTGAGGAGACAAATATATGAGGTGTGAAATGGAAGCTAGAAATACTCACAGACACCAAGGCTTTTATTAGCCATTTTCCTCCTAATGGAACTCTGAAATCACTAATCCTACTGCATCTGAATAATGTACTTGTCTTTGAGGTGGATTGTGGATTGCAATACCGGGACTTGCACTGGCTCTTTTTAAATGATATCAAGATGGTTTATGTCTGGGGGCTGTATACTACTTGCCTAATTTTTCTCTATGTTTGTCTAGAAACCATAGACTATATTCCACAACCCAACAGAAACATAAGAGTACATAGAGGTCCTTTTTATTGAAGTGTCTTCTTGCTCAGCACTGACTTGAGCCATTCATACTAGCACCCCTGCAGAGATGTTTTGTTACAATATCTTTGATCAATGGAGTCTCTTCTTGTTGCACCATGATGATGATACCTGAAACTTCAATTGATCCTCTTTCTTTGGACATAAGACCTAAAAACTTTTATTTCTCTTGATTTGAACATTTCTGATCTTAGCCCTGTTTTTTATCATTACTTTCCCTTAGAAACCTGTAGTTACTGTTTCACTGTTTAAAAACAAACCTGTCTTATAGTCAGTTTGCAATTTTTCAAGTCAACATTTTCCATCGCCCTCTACTTGTAGATGAAGGGGGCACCTTAACCCTCTGCTTATAGATGAAGGAGGTTCTTGGCCATGACAAATTTCAAGTCTGTTTGATAGTGTTGTCTTTCTTCTACTGTGTTTTCATGTTGAATGAAGCTGCAAGAGTTTGATGAATAACTCTTTGCCCTGCAGATGTATCTCAGGCTCATGTTCACATTGAGAAGGAGCTGTTCTTCTAATGTGGAGTCAAGAATTTTCTACTGAGATGATGACATGTTTCCTGTGCTTGTAGAATCCATAAACAGTATAAAACACCTAAAATCAGCTTGAGATTTATGGTCTATGCATTGCTGAGACTTAGGGGCGTGTAAGTGGCGCGACTTAGAACTGTGACTAACTTCATTAGCAGAGTGGGAGGTCTGTTATGATTGGTCTGTAGCAGATGGAGGTTTTTTGGCCTTTTGATGGTTGCCAAGGGTAAAATGCCTTAAAGCGCCACTTCCTAACTTAAGGGAGGTTTTTTGAACAGACTTAGATTGTCCTTTTAGAGCTGACAGGCAGACTTATTATGGCTGAGGTTAGGTAAGATTTGACAATGGGATTTCAACTTGTCATGGGCGAACTGAAAATTAAGGAGAGCAAAAAGTTTTATGGGTGTTTTTCCCAGCTGGAAAAATTTGACAAATTTTAAGATAAGCTGTTGGAAAAGTACGATGTTGAACTAGTCATCACTAACAGGTAAAAAATACTGATGACTAATAGTGGCTCCATTTGGGGAGGGCAGCTCCTTTTCAGGAGGTGTCTAGAATTTCAGATCTTTGGCTTATGAAGACCAGTGACTTACCCATTGGCGCAAATTTTCACTTTTGCTTGATGCTACTTTTGAAAAGAGACTTCATGATCAACATTAATGATATTTCTACCTACCCCACTATCTTTCCTAACATTTTTTCTTTTGTTTGGCGCATTTGAACTAGCAGCCTTTTGACAATGCATATTTTTCTTTTGTAAAATGAACCTATCTATTTCTACCCTTATATCTGCCGGGCATTCAGATTAAACGGATGAACTCCTTCATTACTCTACCTAAACTAGATCAACTGTCAAGATTAAACTGTTTGACAGGATTTTGTTCTCTAATCTAAGACAAGAAATTTAAAATGAACAAATCAGGGTTAAACTGTCTGATTTGTCATGTATTTGCGGCATGACAGGACAAACTGCACACAAATATTATTTTGCAAAAAGGAAATCTAGAAAAACGGGGCTAAGATGTACAATGTGTTTTTCATCCCTCGCTTCTCTCTTTGGTTCTGTTTTAGGCATGTGGAACCAGAATCTCTCCCTAATCTACTCTCTGTGATAAGTCAATCTTACACAATGTTCACCATCTTTTTCACTCACTAACTTATCAACAAATAAATTTAAACATGCTTAGCTATGATTAGGCTAGATAGCTGAACAAGACATTGAAGTACTATTAGCGGCATTTAGACTTGCGCGCTTTTTGAAGGACTATTTTTTGGAACATGGGGCCTTTTTTCTATTTTCACTCGCCCTCTTTTCTAATTTTTATTGTTTTGGACTTTTCTGTTGTTTGTCTATCTTTAAACAGTGGTATATACAATGAATGAAAGTGTTTCGAACTCAGAAATCTTGGAAATGACGAAATTTAAGCATCTTATCCTCGTAAGGATCTCCTCTCACCCTTGGCCCACTCAACTTCTGAAAAGAGAAATTTGGAAAGTTTTCTCTCTCTAACATGACATAGGGATTCATGCAAGAATCTTTGAACAAACCGGTATCTTCCCACTGTACCTCTTTGTATATCTGATTTCCACTCCTTTCCTTACTGTACATCTTCCTTAAGTAATGCATATATTCTTGGTCACTCTTGAAATAGATAATGACATCATCAAGGTATGCAAAAATGCAGAAATTCAGGACTGGAAACATGGCTTTTGTGAACAGATTTCTGATATCCGGTGGTTTTGCAATTTTGATTCTGAAACTAGAACTACCTCCCGCATACTGAAAAAAATCTTTAAGCTGTCTACTTTGCAAGGGAATCTTTTGATTATAACCTGAAATATCATCTTGCGAAAACACATGATTAAAAGTACTTTTAATTTGCATATCATGGTCTTGGATAGAAAAACCAAAATTTCTATTATAGGGACATGAAGTAGTATTTCTAAAATCAAAACAGACCCTATGACCAGCTGTTTTATCCCTGATTATTACAGTTTGGTTCAGATTGTTATGTTTTCTCTTGTCAAAGTTATTTCTTGAAGGAATGGTAGTGGCACAGTGTTTTCCCCTATTTTCCCCATATGGATTGGTATTCTTCATGAGATTGCTGATTCTGGCATTTCTAAGCTTTTTATGAAAAGATAGATTATGAGCCAATTTTAGTAACTCAGGTATGCTTGGACTGCAGCTATCATCCTTGCTCATAAGAAATTTATCAGGTATTTTCCGGAATTTGGGATGTTAAGGCTACAGTCAAAGCTTCATTTGCAGTGGAAGAGTTATGTGATGGTAAATCCTTGAGGTATGGGAGAAACATTAAACTCCCTTGCTCTCGGGTTCCAAATAGGTTTATGATGTGTAAGTCTTCTAAAGCCTTTACCCGGAAAAAGTTTCCGAAGGTTACTGCTGGTGTTTGACTAAGGCCCAAGCAATTCGCTTGATAATACATAAGGGTTTGTGCTTCTTGCTCTAATCCTATTTCAGAAGGAACATACTTACTTCCCTCAAGACATAGTTTTTTATGATCATGGTAGTTTTGAGTGTCTAGTTCGTCATAGAGAACTAGGGACAACTGATGTGGTGAGTCTGGGTTTGTTTCAGTTTCTTCTGACTTCTCTTCCATGTCCTCATCAATATGCAGAATAAAAGAGTTCAGGTCAGAATGTCAAGAATACATTGGAAAGTTGTCTGGCCTCTCTTGACTACTAATCATGTATTTCATGTGTGACTCTCGGTAGAGTATTCTTGTTTGGTCAAACACAGGAATGGTGGCATATGACATGTCCAGTTGAATATTCCCTTGGAGTTTGGCTCCCCAACATCTGGATAGGAGCATCTTGTACTTGGGAGGGATGTCTGCCACTACTATATCCATGATTAGATGTTTCGCAGGTATTTGGGCCAGACTAAAACAAAGGTCTTTGATCAAACCCATGCATTTGACTCTACTCGAATCAAATGAATACAAGTCTTTGTATGGTCTTGTGATTTCCAGGCCTAGTCTTTCCATTACTACCTTCGGCATAAGATTATGCGAGGCGCCGGAGTCTAGCATGGCATTGTGGAGGATTTGGTCATGGATGTTTAGGCTAATGTAAAATGGAAGAGTAGTTCCTTCTTGGAATTTTCCCTCTATCTTCGGACCAAACAACACTTCAGGAGTGTCATCAGCCAGATTAACAGTGTTCGCATCATTCCCTAGATTTAGGACTTTTAACACTTGGGATTTATAAGAGCTTTGGGCGATGAGTTCGGTAAGAGGCATGGTGATCTTGATCTTGGCGATTTCGCCTTCAAAACTAAAAGGCAGCTGAAGTTTGGATATGTTTGTTTCATCTTTTTCAGCCCCGACCTTCTCTATGTTCTGAGTTTGTTGGCTTTGTTTCAGGATTTTGTTTGCCATAGTCGCTTCGGGAATTTTTGTGGAAGTACTAGGAGCATCTGAGTCAGGACTAGTTTGGGTAACTTTAGTTTTGTTTTGGTCATTCTTCTCGACCACGATTTTGTTACTGTTTACTGCTTTCCTAAGGATGGTATCAGGGGTTTTAGCAGTATCTGAGTTACCTTTCTTGGAATTATCTTGGTTTCTTTTGCTTCTAAGGTCATACTGCCGGTGAGCTTCTATTATGGCATTTTGAAAATCTATGGCAGGGTCGTCGAGATCTTCATAGTTGGCCTCATCCTGATTAGGAGAAAAGAACGCTTGTTCTTCTTCTGTGAGGTACACCTCGCTCTCATTATCAGACCCTATGAGGTTCAAATGACTTTCATCAATGGGTTCTGTATCCCTATCTTCTTCTTCCACATAATTTTCATTAAATGGTGGCCTAATTTGTTGGTCATTTTCCCTTGGTCTGTTTTGAGGCTGCTCCCTCCTAAAATTTTGGTTTCGGTTTCTATTTGGAGGGTTTGGCTGGTTGTCCCTAACAGGGGCCCTTTCATTTATCCTTTCCCACATTTTGGCCATGGTTTTGACTAAGTCATCTATTCTAGGATCTAGGGAAGGAGATGAAGTGGAGACCTCATCTTTATATGTGACCCTTCTTTCTGATCTAGTCCTAGCCCTTTTTTCTGCTAAGTTGGCATCTGCTTTTATGGTTATTTGTTGCATTTCTTCTAAGGTAGGGGGATCTTTGTCTCTCAGATGATATGTCATGTCTAGATCAAAACCCTCGGGGAATTTTTCCAAGGCTAAACCAAGTGGGGGTTTGAAATGAGGTGGGAGGGAGTTATACACACTATTGAACCTAGTGCAGTAAGCCTGGACACTTTCCCCATTTTCCCGTTTTAGATTGTTATATTCTGACAGGATTTGAATAGGGTTCTTCCGGACTTCCCACCTGTTCCTGAAGGTTTGACACAGTTCTAGGATGTTGTGGATGCTGTTTGGAGCTAAGCTCTTAAACCATGTTTTGGGTTCTACGCCCAGGCTTTGGGCGAATATTCTCATTCTGACGGTCTCGTCTTGTACCTCCAGGTATTCAAAAGCATCACTAATCCTACTTATATGCTGTTGAGGTGTGGTGGTGTCTTCTCCGGTAAAGTGTGGGATTTTGTCTTGACATTTATTTGGGAGAGGAGCCAAAGGTAGTGGCAACACCAAAGGTGTGTACCAGGCTGCCATGACGGGAGCTAATGTATGATGTACAAGATGAGGACTAGTGGGATGAGTTGAGGTGGTTTGAACAGTGGTGGTTTGGACAGTTGTGGTGGATGAACTTGGACTAGTGATCTGGTTTTGAGCAGATCTGGGATGGTGGGAGCCAAAGCGATGGAGAAGCTGAAAGTCGGGGGGTGTGGAAGGTGAGGCTTCTCTACTATGACTCTGTGGTTGGTCTAGGGGTTCAAGATCATCAAAGTTTATCTTACTATGCGACTTGCTTCTGAAAAGAGTTTTTGATGACTCTAATTCAGAAGGTGAGTCCGGTAGGATAGTGAGATGTTCAGGTACTGATCTTGTTTTACGGATGGATCTACCAGTAGCTAGATGGTCAGTTTCGGAAGCTTGCCACAGAATCTTCTCTGGGTCATCTACTATGATAGGGGGATTTGGGTCTGGATGGGATATGGTGTTGATTCTTCGTGAAGCCAAATTTTGGATCTAGAGTTTAGAGAGGATGGTATTGACGAATGTTTTGGATGGGTGGTCTCTCTAAACTTCTACTAAGGTGAAGGATGGTCAAAATAAAAGGGATGGACTAGTGGAGTCGCCAGGTGGAACTTGGTTGTTTTGTGAAGATAGCTATGGTCCACCACCAGTAACTAATCTGGGAATGTTTTGGATTTTCTGAGTTTTATGTGCAGTCTATGGTTTAAAGTATTCTAAACTTGTTTCAACACTTTGCTAGGGTGGCGATAACAAGAAGATTTTACCCTAAATGAGTCTATGGGCTGCTTGCTTGTTTAAGTATCTAAAGGACCAAAGAGTCTATAAGAGTTTTCTAGACTGTCATGTACTCAGTGTCCCACCATCTCCCGCTATGGTAGTGAGTGATGGGATAGGTCGATCAGATAGTAACCTAGAGTTCGGTAAAATAGTAAGGCCTACTGGAGGCTAGTGGAGTCGCCAGGTGGATTTGGTTGTTTTGAGATATGTGTGTATGGTCCACCACCAATATTGACAAAAACCAATCTAAGGGAGTGTTTTGGGGTTTTTTAATTTTTATGTGCCTACGAGGTTTGGAAGAGTTTCCTATAACTGACTCATCATTTTGCTAGGATGGTGAGACAACCAGATTCTACTCTTCTAAGTTTGACTGAGATTTTGAGAGTTCCTAAGGGATACCTAGGATGTTTTGACTCAAAGTCCCATCGTGATCGCCATTATGTTAGGTTCCCGTGATTTGGCTGATTGGCAAGCCAAATGACAATGTAACATCAAACCAAGCTTTGGAGCCCAAGGACCTAGCTTTCCTGGACTCAGAGAGGGCTCTCTCTATATGTGTAAGGGATATCTGTTTGTTTGCTTATTGTGTTCTGATTTTAGGCTAGTTATGAAGTAAGTTTTTTGGTTTTTTAAGTTGTGAGGGATGAAACTGATCAAAGATATAAAATAGATAACAAGATGATAGATTAACTGGGCTATGGGGTCAAAAGGTCAAGAAAGCTATTAGATGACGATACAAGGCTGTTGAAGGGCCGATTTGATTCAAGGTAGAAAGGATCTTTGGGCAAAATGGAGTAAATGGACATCAATTTTGTGAACGACAAAGGTTTTCAAGCATAACTAGTTTAAAAGCAGACATAAACATGGTAGGGAAAACCATTAATCATGAAAAATGTGACTATAAGCTAATCAATACATAGAAATAAACATTCAAGCCATGCATAGAAGTATAAGACCCTCTAACTTTGGGAAATGGCTTTCAGAATTTGGGGAAAACACTTAAGGAAGACAAACAACTCGAAACACTATGTCGGAATGCCTAAACACAGTAATTCAAGTTATTGGGCACTTTGAACAACATGATTTGCATAGTTTTAGGCAAACGGCTAGGTCGAAACTAGGCCTGCTTGGTTCAAACAAAATGATAATCTAATCAGTCAAAGAGAAATTTCATGGATGGAACTATAGCTAGCCATAGGTAAGCAGGGCGTACCGTAAGTCCTTAGCATGTATATAACTATGAATGAAACAAGCAACAATATCCTCAATTTGTTAAAGAGCAGTTAAGAATTCTTTAATGCAACTAAGGAAGAAGAAAACATGAAAGCTATGAAGATTCAGGCATTTTGAGGTGCCTCCATGGACATATCTCAAATTTGTTCTCTACTGATCTATAGCAAGCAAGAAACATGTATCATGAATGAAAAATAGAAGACAACAACAAAGCAAGAGACACTATACCATTCTACCAAGTCATGGAATCCATCAACAATCCGTCATCATTCATCCAAGAACATCCAAGGGGAAATCCAAAAGCATAACACAAGTAATTTCTTCCAAAGCTCATATGACCATATATTGCTTCTCTTCTCAAGTTCAGCCTATTTACAAATGAGAGCTGGTGGAATAAATAGGCTCAAGTGAGGAAAACCTCATGGTTCAACTTGCATCCTCATTGGCCTAATCAAAATATCTAAACTTGTCCTTGAGGCTTTGCAAAGCCCAAGGCACAAAATATCTCATAAAATATCTAAAAAATGCTAAAAAAGGGAATTTAATTGACTATGCATAATTTTTCATGTGCAAAAATAGCTAAACGCACATTTGGAAAAAGCAGATTTTAGAGGTTCAAAAATTACAAAAATACTTCAAATTTTCATCAGCAAAAGGTCCCCTGACTTGCCGAAAACATTTGGCAGCCTTCCCGGTGTCGAAACGAGGCTCATGGTAGCTCGTTGGAAAGCTCTGAGTGTCTACCTTCTAGCACAGCTGAAATTTCTCCAATCGGATGCCCAGAAGTCCTCCAAATCGGCACCTTTGTGTAAAAATCCAAAAAATTACAGTCTGCTGATAGACCGGGCAGAGTGTGCAAAAAGAGAGCCTTTTTCGCCGTTTTGAGGGGGAAAATGATCTCCAAATGTTTTTAAAATTGCTGAAGGCATGCTCATGAAATTATGGCATCCAATGATACCATTCTCCTCCTTTGATGAATCCTCAAAATGAAATGGCGAATTTATGAGTTTTTGATCAAAAACTCAAAAATGCCAAAAAACGAAAAGTTGTCAAAATGGGCCCAAAATTGGTATGCATGACCCTCAAGGGTCCTTGGCAACATGCTCCGAAACTGAAGCCAAAATTTCAAGTGCTGATGTGCCTTTCCTCTCTTTCCATGCCAGGCGCTTCCCCTTTGCTTCCTTCAGTTTCTCTTGAGTGGCCTTTAGCTTGCGCCGGGAAAACTGATTTAGCTTTCGATAGTGTTGTGTCATCTTCCTTTGCAGCTCCAAGTCTCTGTTTGCCTTCTCAAGCTTCATCTCCAAATGTTTATTGGCTCTTTCTAGCCATGCCTCCTTATTTCTTTCAATTTCTTGCTCAAGTAGTGCAGTGAGGGGAGTGGATTGAAGATGGGCTTGTTCTTCTTCCTTTTGCTTTTCCAGGGCTCTTTTAAGCCCTATGGTTCTAGGCCTCTTCTGCCTAGGCTGGTCTTCTTCTTCACCCTCATCAAACTCACCGATGAGCTCCTCTATCCTTACTTATGCTTTAGCAGCCTCATTCTTGTATTTAATTTCCCATGCTTCATAAACTGCCATATGAACACTCATTTGTCTATTTTGGATCTCCAAGAAATGATTGAAGTTCTTTGCCCGATGAAGGTCATTCTCCAATGCTTCAATTTGGCCCTCTCTATGGATTAGAAGGTTCTCTAGAATGCAGACCTAATTATCGTTGTCATCACTTTGGACTGGGATGACAGCCAATGCACCTCCATGTTCTTGACTTTCTCCTATCTTGCCTTTCCCTTTTCCCTTGAAGGCTAATCTTGCACTTTTCCTTCTTGGCAAACAAGTGAGATTTTTCTTGGGCGACTTTCTTTTTCTCCGAATAATTCTTGTTACCTTTGGAGTGACCACCTTGAGCATTTTATTCTTTGCTGTCTTGGGCTTAGTCTTCTTGGGAGGTGAAAGCATGATGGCTTTGCCCTTGTCACTTTGTTTATCACCTTCCAGAAAAAACCTTTCCTCTTGAAGTTGCTGTGCAACTTGAGGAGGCTGTAATGTATCATGAGAGGACTGCTCTATGTTATAAGGAGGCTGCTGCTGCTCACCTTCACCATGCTGCTCAAACTGCTGTCCTTGTTCATCACTATCAAGCTATTGTTCTACCTCAATCCCTTGTTCAATTTGTGGTTCAACCTACTGCCCCTGACCATCAAAATCAAGCTGCTGCTGTGCTTCATCACTTCCTTCATGTTTGTCCTCCTCTTTTTCTACCTATTCATGCCCCTCCTCTTCATGCTGTCCTGACTGTTCTATAGTGATCCTGAGCCTTCTAGGAGTAGGCCTGCTGGATAAAGGTAAAGGGCGATGAATAGGCGGGGTGGGAGATATATGGACCGGAGGAACAGTGGAGAAATCCGGGTGACTGATAAAAACATCCCAAGAAACCCCTTTCTTCTCCAGCTGATGAAGAACAATGATTTTGATCAGAGAATGATGGAAAAGAGAAGCTATTTGCAGAGATGGAGGCTTCTTCTGGACTAAGGATGCCATTTTCTCGATGCTCTTGCACAAAAAGTAAGGGAGATTGAGCTACCTAGTTCTAGTGAAATGTATCAATAGTCGGACATGAAAGGCATAAAATTTGGTAAATCTCCCTTAACAAGTAAAATACTTCATTATGATCTTCATAAGAGGAGCATAGCTGGCAAGAAGATAAGAAAAAGGAAAAATAGTAGTGCATGTTTCTCTGTGCTCGGGCTTGATGAAAGGCTTGTAGTCATCCAAGTCTAGATAGGCCTGCTTGAACCATTTCTCACCAAGATATGGGATTTTGGTAGCTTTAGATACCGACCTCAGGGAAAAATTGAAATCAAGTCCTGCTATCTGGAAATTTTTGCTTTGGAACCTCAATGCGCATAGGTGTGTCAAGGGCGAGAAACTTTTGACCTCCTGTACTCTCTGGCAGAAATATAAACAACCTACCTCATGAAAATTGAAGAGGATGGATGGATGTGCATTGACCTCCTCAGTAGAAATTGGCTCATATCTCTTGTGTAAACCACTTCTGCTGTCTTTCCTGGGCGGAATTTTGGGTTAAATATGCTCTTTAAGCACCAAACTGCCTCACTGTCTTTAAAATGCCTTCTTTAAACTAAACTCTGTCAACCCACTGTTTTGATAAGGAAACAATGTCCTTGGATGATAGTGCAAAATGTTCTCTCTCAATACAAAACCTCTGCTCCTTTAAAATGTGGCCTTCCCAACCTTTGATATATATTTTAGCCAGCAGACCTTTTAGAAGAAAAAACACAGTGAAATGAAGATAGGCTGTCAATTGAATTTGCTGTGTATAGTGACAAAGTCACACTGCTCTGTGATGTTAGGAGGTCAACAACCTATTTTTATATCTTTGACCAAGGTAAACTTCCCAACTTCACAATCCTGCTCTTGTCTAGTATGTCAATCAATCAAAAAAGCTCACACCATATACAGTCAACCCTTAGTGCAGACATCCAATCAATTTCACTGTTTATAGAACCAATGTGACAGATCTTTAAAATGCTTCAAAAAGTTTCAACAAAGCCTGTAAGAGTTTTATTCTTTCAAATTATCAAGGCACCTTATCAATGTAAAACTCCTGTCCTTGAAAATCGCCTTTTCAACCATCTGAATATCAACTTATCAAATGATCTTAAAGAACAAAAAGACAGTCAAGTAGTATACAGAGTGAACAACTATCTTTTTTGTGGCTGGTAAGGGTAACCTACCCTTTGATGCTTTGGAAGATATAAGATACCCTTGTCCTTTGAAGAGGCAAGGTGAAAACACAGTTTTGAGTTTCAAGACCTCTTTCCTTGTAAGCACTTCATCAGCATATCCAATACTCCAGCACAGTTTTAAACAACGGATATCCACACAGCGAAACACTGTTTTACATATATGGCGATGTAGCAGTTTAAATGTGGAGAAGCTCCCTTTGATCAAAATACTGACCCCTCATATGCAGTCTACCAATATGAAATGATATATAAACTCAGTCAATCAAGAGGAAAAACACAGTCCAAGGTTACTTGTGCTTAAAGGACAGAGTTTATTGCATTTAATTGATCATCAACGTTACTCTAACAACACACTGTTTTCTTCATACTATACTGCATCTTTGCACTTAAAACTGATCTATACACCTCTTAACTGTTTATGGCTTACAGTTTCAAACAACGCATCTGCTTGATAGTTTCACCCTTGTTTCATCGGTCAATAGGAAAACATTACTTCGTTTTCACACCACAGCTTGAAACCATGGTCTTCCAACCTTTCATACCACTTATCAGTTTTTTGAAAAACCAAGAGGGCATATGGAAATACCTTTAAAACAAGATGAAAATCTTCTTGAGGAGTTTGAGCCAGCTTCAGAGGTGGTTTGATAGTGTGTTGAGGGTTAATTATATGCGCGACGCGCTTGACAGTTAGAGTGCTGCGCAGGATTGGGTTTTTTGGTCGATGTTGGGCGCCCGTGACCCGCGGCTACAGGAGCGCTGCGCGCGGCTACAGGAGCGCCGCGCGCGCTTGTTGCGCAGTGTTAAATTTACGACCAGGAGCGCCGCGCGCTTCTACAGGAGTGCCGCACGGGAAAAAACTATCAAAAACGTTGAAAACTGGTCTGAAACTTCATTTTACTGCTCGGAGATTGCAAAGGGATGTCTGACTCTGCTTGGAGAAATCGAAAATGAGTTTGCCACTTCGATTTATTCGTTTGAAAAGGCGAAAACCCCAACGGCCACTTTGCCAATTGAAATGCAAAATGAAATCAAACCTCTTGGTTAGTCTTTGTAAGGGCTTTCAAATTTTTTGCTTTTTTCAATAATGCCTTTGGTGCACCTTTGAAACTTGGAACAATTTTGACTGCGTTTGAGAGGGGCCCACCCTTTTCGAAATGCTGTTTGCAGTGGGGTTGTCATGCCTTTAAACCATTGATGCATATAGGTTTTAGGAGTGATTTCTTTCAACTTTGTACCTTTGGTGACAATTTAACACAAAAGCTCCAACTTTGAAAAATACCCCATTGAACTGTGGATCATCCTTTATCACTTGTTTTGACACTGTTGGTGATATTCATTATGTAAAATCCACTCTAAATCTGTTAAAAAACACTGAAAACTTCTTTGTCATTTTGAAAAGAGATGGCTTATCTTTTCAACTTGGTTGGACAATTTCTGATTCTAGGTGCTTAATAAATATTTTCTCCAACTGTAGGTGCCAACAATTTATTGAATTTATTCAGACTTTGCCATTTTCTGTTGATCAAGGAGGGCGCTGCTTCCAACACACTTTCTCTGCTCAAAACATACCAATATGGTGTCTCTTGACCTTTAACTAAATGAAGACCTATATTTGTCTCAAGCTTTCCAAAAACTGACAGTATGTCAAAGCACCCCCTTTGCATATTATGAACAATAGTTTCAATTGTAATGCCTCTTGAAGAGATAAGCCAGATTTTCTGTGTCAGCTGTTATGAGCACATTTGAAAAGCACCTGTTTATAACTTTGTGTTGAGGAGACAAATATATGAGGTTTGAAATGGCAGCTAGAAATACTCACAGACACCAAGGCTTTTATTAGCCATTTTCCTCCTAATGGAACTCTGAAATCACCAATCCTGCTGCATCTGAATAATGTACTTGTCTTTGAGGTGGATTGTGGATTGCAATACCGGGACTTGCACTGGCTCTTTTTAAACGATATCAAGATGGTTTATGTCTGGGGGCTTTATACTACTTGCTTGATTTTTCTCTATGTTTGTCTAGAAACCATAGACTATATTCCACAACCCAACAGAAACATAAGAGTACACAGAGGTCCTTTTTATTGAAGTGTATTCTTGCTCAGCACTGACTTGAGCCATTCATACTAGCACCCCTGCAGAGATGTTTTGTTACAATAGCTTTGATCAATGGAGTCTCTTCTTGTTGCACCATGATGATGATACCTGAAACTTCAATTGATCCTCTTTCTTTGGACATAAGACCTAAAAACTTTGCTTTCTCTTGATTTGAACATTTCTGATCTTAGCCCTGTTTTTGATCATTACTTTCCCTTAGAAACCTGTAGTTACTGTTTCACTGTTTAAAAACAAACCTGTCTTACAGCCAGTTTGCAATTTTTCAAGTCAACATTTTCCATCGACCTCTACTTGTAGATGAAGGGGGTGCCTTAACCCTCTGCTTATAGATGAAGGAGGCTCTTGGCCATGACAAATTTCAAGTCTGTTTGACAGTGTTGTCTTTCTTCTACTATGTTTTCATGCTGAATGAAGCTGCAAGAGTTTTATGAATAAATATTTTCCCTGCAGATGTATCTCAGGCTCATGTTCACATTGAGAAGCAGTTGTTCTTCTAATGTGGAGTCAAGAATTTTCTACTGAGATGATGACATGTTTCCTGTGCTTGTAGAATCCATAAACAGTATAAAACACCTAAAATCAACTTGAGATTTATGGTCTATGCATTGCTGAGACTTAGGGGTGTGTAAGTGGCGTGACTTAGAGCTGTGACTAACTTCATTAGTAGAGTGGGAGGTCTGTTATGATTGGTCTGTAGCAGATGGAGGTTTTTGGCCTTTTGATGGTTGCGAAGGGTAAAATGCCTTAAAGCGCCACTTCCTAACTTAGGGGAGGTTTTTTGAACAGACTTAGATTGTCCTTTTAGAGCTGACAGGCAGACTTAGTATGGCTGAGGTTAGGTAGGATTTTGATAATGGGATTTCAACTTGTCATGGGCGAACTGAAAAGGAAAGAGAGCAAAAAAGTTTTATGGGTGTTTTCCCAGCTGGAAAATTTGACAAATTTTAAGATTAGCTGTTGGAAAACTGGGCTGTTGAACTAGTCATCACTAACAGGTAAAAAATACTGATGACTAACATGTTATTCGGAGGAGGAATACCGCCCGCTCGGGATGGGTGGTGCGGAATAAACCAGCTGGTTTTGAGCAGTGAGCGCGGGCGCGGGGACCACAAAGGCAGGGAAGCTGTGGTTCGTTGATCTAAGTTTTGATCGGGCGGCTGAGATTGTGCCCGATGGTGATACGCGGTAAGCACTTTTGGTCTAGCACATGGTCATAGGGCTGGGTCATGTGGAATAGAAAATTAGAGGGGTTAGGGCCAGAAGGGCTTAAACCATGAATACTCTTGGGAGCGACCTTTCAGACTTGCACAGCACGATTCGGAGGCGCAGGACGGTGACGATAGGCGGAAAATGAGCTCCTCAGGTCCCGATGGGAAGTTTGCAAAGGTTCAGAAGGGACAAGAAGCCCAAAATTTAAATAAGGGGCTAACATGTACAACATTTGGCATGGTTTAAGATAAAATTTATTTGAGATAAATTATTAACAATTAATATAGAAGTAATAGAGGAAGATTTGGCACTTAATACGCACTGAAACTTAGCCCTTGGCATGTATTGGCACTAGTGTTGATATGCCTAGCATGCCCCTCTTGAAAAGGTAAGGTCCTGAATTATTAACCCTCATATGTGCTCATTTATTTTCATTTTAACTTGTTGTTCCATTTTGTCACCTTCTGCCCCTTGACACGTGTTCGCATACCCTAACACCTATCACATTTCGTCATGCCTTAACACATGGCATGTCTTGGCATGCCTTGGCACTATTTGGCACATGTTAGCACAACCTGGTACTTCTTGAAATTCCATAGAATTTCCTATCATTCCTTTTCATTCCCCCCTTGGCACGCCTGACACTCGCTAACACTCCATAAGACATCCTCTTATTCATTCATTTCCATTCATTTTCACTCGATGATTTTTTTTTGATGGGGTGCATGTCCAGAAAGAGTTCCTTTAAGAGAATAAAAAAATGATCACACCATTACTAACATAAGTAATTGTGAGATTATACTTGAATGACATTAGGAAACTACACGAGATTTTAAGAATGACATTTTAGGGTTTTTTTTTAATGGTGTGGGATGGTAAGAAGTGAGTGGTCAATATGGTGTCTGAATGCTTAGAATACCTTCTAACTTCCTCCTTGGCATGACAGCTAACACTCATTTCCACTCCCTGAGACACCCTCATATTCATTCACTTCCATGCAATTTGAGCTAGTCCTCCCTTGTGTTGTCTTAGTACTGCCTAACAATCCTCAACATCCATTGGCACTCTCTACTTAACACTTTTTGACATGCCCCAGTACTTCATAGCATGCATAACACTCCCTAACACACATTGGCACTTGGCACATGTTAGCACTTGGAAATTCTTAGCATGTGTGACATGCATTGAGATGACTTGGTATGCTTTGGCATGGTTTAATATTAAAGTTATTTGAGATCAATTATTGGAAAGAAGATGAGAAGAAATAGAGGAATATTTGGCACATAGAATGAACTAACACTTGGCACTTGGTACTTATTCGCACCTAGTATTGGTGTGCCTAGCATACCCCTGATGGAGAAGGTAAATTGATGACGTATTAACCCTCTTCTGTGTTCATCTCCTTGTAGTCTAACTTGTTTCTCCATTTTATTTCCTTCACTATCCCTGGCACACATTGTCACACCCTTGCACATCTTGGAATTCCTTAGCACTTGAAACATATTAGCATGTTTGACATGCCTTCACACTATTTGTCACATATTATCATTCCCAAGCACACCTTGGCACTCATGCCCTGAAAACTAGGCTTACTTGGGAACCTTACATTCCCTGGAACACCTTGACACTCCCTAACTGTCATACCCTCATAGATAGAATTAATTTTTTGAAACTTGGGAACCCAACCAAGTCATTAGCAAAACAATGTTGTGCCCAACCCAAATTGTCCCTTTCACTGAAATTACTTTTTCTACACCTTATCACAAGCATAGGCTTCCCTCTTACAAGTCTTATTCCGAACTTGTATAATTGTATTTGTATAATTGCTTGATGACCCAATGAATGAAGTAATATCTAAATGAGAAAACATATATAAAAAATTATCATGTTAAGAAATTATATTATGCATTTTTATTTCAACATGATATTAGGGTTAGGAAAAAGGTTCAAATTTGTCTCTAGAATCTAGTTAAGATTATGAAGGATGTACTCACTGGAAGTCAAGTTTGTAAGAATGACTTTCTATGGTTGGAAACACATTTCCAATTGAAAAAAAGAGCTAAGACAAGTCTAAAATGATCTCTATTTTAGTAGGTTTGGAATATATTTGTTATAAGAGAAGGACCAAGGGTCTTGGTTTATTACCACAAGCTTAGAATAGCCCGAGATTAGGAAAATCTCAATTCTGGGCACAAATATGAATTTAAGCTAATATGATCGAGGTTATTGTAACCTGAGTTACGATACAAGCTAATAACAAACTAAATCTCCATGATGATGATCTAAGTTATCTTTGATGAAAATTCAGGAAGAAGAAAAAATTTTAGAGTTTTTTTTTGTCTACTAAAGGAAGACTAACATAGACCAAGCCTCATAAATCCAAAAAAAATCTTATTTGATGGAGTTAACATAAGCACTAATATGAAATTCTAGAAAAGGTAACACATGAGGTGTGGCATGTTGGGTCACCACGTTAGTGGGAGACACTTTGAACAGCAACCCCCTTTGGGGGATTGTTGTGTCTCCCTCGTTGGTGCTTACTCTATATGCAGTTTTGACAAATTTTCACCCGAGTTTCTTGCTACTTCGGTTTTGTTAGTTGGACATTAGTTGGAAATTATTTGGAATGTTGTGAAGAGTCACAACCACATTTTTTCAATGGTGATGGAAATTGTTTGTGTGTGCAAAGAGTGTGACTCTATAAAGAGCTAGAAGTTGGGTTCACCTCAAAATTGGTCATGGGTCAATTATAGGATGTTTGATTGTCAGTTTTCTCGGTTGTCACACCTTGGATCAAGCACACCTTTGTGGAGGAACTTTGAACGAAAACTTGTTTAGTGGATCGATGTGGCTCCCTTATAGGGGATTTGGCTTTATATGGTTTCGAGGATGTTGGATCCATGGTGGATGGGCGGAATTGTCAGTTTGTGTGAAGGGTGATGCGGTATAATATTTGTTTGTCAGAAGCATTTGAAGATTGACTGAGGGCCATTTTTAGGGTGATCAATTCCCATTTTGTCTAGACTAGGCCCAAGTCCCTTTGAAGGGGGCACTTGATAAGGTGACTGAGCCATCAGGGCAAGACCATGTGACACCATCAATGAGTCAGGTTGTTTGGGAATGTAATCGTAATTGGGTGGTAAATTTTTTCCAAGGCTAAATATGGACAAGATACTGATAACAAACAAGTAATGTGAGGAAAATATGAAAAGGACTTTGAAAAGAGAGTTATAGTGCTTGATTGTTGGCATTGGTATGGTATGTAGAATTTCAATGCCAATTCTCTAGAATAATGTTATCTATAATGAGAATTTTTCTTGCTAAGAGGGTTTTTAGTAAAATTAAAAACAAAACACATAAAGGGCGACTATTCAAATCCTAATTTCAACCCATGTTTGTTGCATTGGTTTCCATGTATTGGGGTTTCCCTAAAGAGAAGTGAAACACGAACCTATTATATAAACTTGTAACCCATGCATACTATAATTTCATTATTCAATGTAGTATATACAATGGGAAATTAATTAACTTTGTAAAGCACCCACCTAGCTTAGGACACCATCTCCATTTTCGTATTCAAGAAGGATCCTAATCTAGTAAGCACTTGAGCCTGCATTAATGTGGAAGGAAACATTCACAAGGCACCCTGTATTTCACAAAATGGGCATATATAAAAAGAAGCATTACAAAATAAAATAAAAGACTGCAAACCATTTTTGAAATTCATCTATTTTTCTCATCTTCAATCCATAGAATATAAATTCCTTCGAAACAATGTAGACATGACTCTAACATTGAAATTATCTATACCTCTACGAGGATCAGGTGTCATATCTTGGAAGGTAGCACTGCTGAAAAAAATATGCTTTCCTAGATGATTCATTACTGACCACAATAGTGACTTAAACCATAGTTAATTTCCTCATCCACTTACAGTTGGAAAACAGAGGAAAGAAAAATTTTCATCTCATTGTTCAAGAAACATTGAATGTTAATAGAGCTTTAAAAAATCACCACCAAAAATATAAAATATATTCATGAAATGGTCTCTGCACTTGTCTACATATTGAAGTGCAACTATACATTGGCTTGACATCACTAAAACCTAGACTAAATTAAAATTATTGTGTTGGAAATGACCTTTTTTTATTGAGGAAATGCATTTATTTTTTCTTAAGTTCATTCTTTTTAAACCTTTTTTTTGAAAGTAAAGTTCATCTTTAAATAAAAAGTGGTCATTTCTTTATTTTTTTCTCCAGGTTTGGGATGTAACAGGAATTGAACATTGAGGTCCTAGTGGGTCCCTTATTGAAGAAGTTCCTTTAGCTACAACAAAAAATGTAAGGCATTTCTTTGACTCTTTCAATCATTATGATGAAGACTTATGTATAAAGAAATTAATTGTTTTTGGTAATCATCTAATAAGTAAAAACAATATTTTCTATGCTTACAATAATTAAGGTCAAATGGTTAAGGTTATTCTCTAGAAAAAGATAGTTGATATAGCATTTTTTTCTAGATTGTTTCTTGTCACACAATTTGTATAATCAAATCCACACAAAATCCTAGAAACATACATTTTAACAACATCGCTTTGTGCCAATAAGGAAAATTGTTAGTTTATTCCTTTTCCGGCCACCGTTAGGATGGATCTAGTTCATACCTCCATCTCCTAAAGCAATGATCAATGTAATACTAGGGCATATTAATATTTTTTTTTTATGAATGGTATATTACGGGGGAAAATAACACAAAAGGTTTACTTTTCATCCCTACCAGGTACACCTTCAAAGATGCTTTTCCCTCTAAGAAAGGATTTATCTCAATTAAAACATATGATTTAAACTCATTGAAGATTCACTCAAGAACTAGACTCTACCCAAAAATGTCATCAATTGTTCTAATATCAAACTTAGTCTAGTACTTTTGTAATTGTAAGGTCTTTGGCTTACAACACCACCTTCATCCCAAATAAAATGTCAAGCTTAGTAATGGGATCTTAATACACCAATATGGCTAAGCATACCATATCCTCCTCTATCCACTTAGACAATATTTGAGTAGTATTTAACTACTCCAATCACCATATTGGCTTAGTGGAAAATTCATCTCTCCTGAGGTAGAAATTATACATTAACATAGACAAAAAAAGTCCTAAAACTAATATTTCTTTACCATTTTTCCCAAGAGCCAATAAAATGACATTTTTTCCTCAAGAACCTCTTCCTAATGTCACCTTATACCTTTCCTGACCCATTTACAAGAATATTTTGCATCCTAAATAAGCTTAGGGGAAATTTAGGGTCATGGTTAAAAACATTCAAGTCGCTTGAAGACATTTTGTAGGTTAAACCCAACACCCTCGATCATTAAACCCTAATTTAACTCATCTACCATATTTCAAATATTTTAGACAATTATTTCCCATTATTGAGTGTTGCCTTTATCATAGACTCAAGGTTAATGGAATGTTTCTAAATATGGCCTATTGTTGTCTAATGTTCTAATATATTCCATCTTATAGGGGCAAGAAGGTCTCACTTGAGACACATATAATAATTCCCAATAAATAAAATGCAAAATGTTAAATGTTTTAGTGGGGATCACATTCTTTATGATATTATTAGCATCCATTTAAACCACTATAACTAACATAATTGTGAGTAAAAAATAACATAGATCACCCAAATATAGTACAAATACAAACACATAGGTAGAATAGTAATCCGTTATACTAATAACATGCATAGTATTACATAACTCTAATGTAGAGTGAACACCAAAAAATAATAACAAATGCAATCCCCATTACAAATTCTCCGTAATATTGAATCTATTTAAGTACGTTATAGACCTTACATATATAGGAAACTAGAGTGACCTCAAAGAAACTCGAAATTATAATAGATAATTTACCAACTATAAGCCACTCAACACACAAATAGACTACAAAAAAGTCTATTTCTTTAGAGAGATATACAAATTATCTAGAAAAATAGGTGCAAAAAACATATGAAATGACTCTTTAACCTTATATACTCAACCTTCTATGAATCAACATATTCAACCTTCTACATATTTTCTTCTATAAATTTATATTTTTTCAAATTTTGTTGAACCTTTCTCCGTGCTAGAACTTTGTAAAAAATGATCCTCGACAATGCCTTCTCACTCACCCCTAAATTTGATTATATGCTTCATATATGTATTCTTTGTGACAAAAAAAAAACTCTCATTTCATGTCAAAATATTATAAAATTTCAAATATCTAATTTTTTCATTTCCCTCCTATTGTAGGGTCAAAATATCAAAAAATTTCAAATATCAATTTTTTTCATTTCCCTCGTGTTGCACGGTTTGTCTAGAGAAGGAGGAAGAATGCTTCAATTGTGGTGATTTATTTCCATAGAAAAAATCTAAACAATATTGCCCACTGTGGGTGCGATGACCCATCCCTAAAGCCTCCATCTCTCTTCGCAACTTCATAATACTTCTAGAAAAGCACTCGAATTCCGTAATCAAGGTCATTTGCTCGCTCACCAAATGCCAAAGATTTGATTGAGGGCCTCACAAGAAGTTCAAGGAGGGCACCAGTAATGAAGAGGCTGAGGAGGCTAAGATACCATTATCTAATTATTTTCAAGGTTCAGTCTCCTGACACAAATTCCTTTTCACTCTTAAACCCTAGCTGTCTGTTGAAAAAATGTAATACTTATGTGAGAGGCCCGTTAGGCTATTGTTCTTCATTTTTTCCAGAGAAATGTGAAACTCTCTTGTTTCCTTACATGTTATTAGAGTTTATCGTAGGTTTAATATATGGGTTTTTTATTTTATGGGTTGAGTTTTGTTTGTTCTAGTTTACAATGGATTCATGTTTTTTAATATTTAATAGGAGGAGTCGAATGTATTGAATCAGAAGTCACACATCTTGTTTTTATGTTATTCGACCAGATCATGAAAGATCCAATGTATGTTCCTTATTTGATGCATATTGGCATGCCTACCATGAATAAAACCTAACAATAAATCTATCTAGAAGATGGGTAGGGATAAATAAGGCCTCCATTTCCAATTCACATGAGATCCACCCAATCAATAGGTTGGTGGTGGAATGAGATTCCCAGATTCTTTATCGGTGACACCTCTCTTATCTGTGGTCGATCCCTCATAGGTAACATCATAGCACCTGGTAAAGAAAAAAGCACCTGCACCTTGCCTGGGGCTTTATCCTTATGTTGTAATGAAGAGAGTTTTCTAAGCTAAGGTTTCACTACCATGAAATTTCTTGGATTCTGTCTACAGGAACTGCTTTGCTTGCAATGTCGAAGGAATGCTAAGACTGGTCGATATGAAACATGTTATGCATCTTGATCTCAAACAGACTTTGTCGTGAACCCAAAACTGGGATGGGAATTGGCGTCTATATTATATAGATAAGAAATGGTCAGGATTTGTCCCCTCCCTGTGGCAGATATGTCCCCTGATATTGAATTGAACATCAAATCGAACATCTATATTGAATATCCACCATCGAAACAATACAACCATAGTGAGTGGGTCTGGTCTTAGGTCCCTTACTCTTTCTATCCTTCCACTTCGAAACTATCCCTTTTCTCACAATGTATTCACCTTCCTATGAATGATGTAGAGCCAGAGAGAAAACTTCCCAGCCTTCTTTACGAGGAAACAAGATCTACCTTGCAGAAACAGGGAGGAATATCATGTTGGGTTTGGATTCCATCTATTCGGCAGCTCGCACGATCGAGAGAACTGTGCAAGAGGATGCTCCTGCAAAGATGAAGCTGTACACACGAGAACCGAAACATATTACCATGGTATTGTGCTAGAGTTTATCTGTAAGATATCCAGCGGAAAATTTTTGTGACATCCCGAAGATCTTGCAGAGAAATTGGGATTATGTTTGCTTTGTAGCTTGGAAGATTGACAAAACGGTGAGAGAATGCCCCCATATCAACGCATATTCTTTGGTGTTATCTAAAACTATGTTTTTATGCATCGCATTCTTTTCCATTGATGTTATCAAACACTTCAATTTTTTTTGCCCACTTCATATGTGATAGCGACTACAATCACAATGAAATATGCTTTATTAACTCTGAATTTATTATCAAGGAGGACGTCGTACTTAATTGTGTTGCAACTTGCGACACACCTGTTGTTGAATGTGACACCCAATATCGCCTTTCACTGTAGTTCACCTCTAGACATATACTCACTTTATATATATCTATCGAGAAACTGTGACGCTTCCTTATCCTTGAAAAAATTATTGTCTTGCAGGAGGTGATGGAGATCTGGTACATTCCTTCTCTTTTCATTTCTAGTATGAGAATTTATTTGTTACTCGTTTATTTGTTTCTCATTTTCATTCCCTTTGGATTTTCCATAGTTCTATTATCTTAATGTTCCAGTGCTCATATAAGCAATGCTACCGACCATGAGGTAATGCTTGGTTTTTTGTCTGCAATCAGGACTTATAACCCCTCGAGGCAAGTGGACAAGTATCATATGCAGTGGGCACATAGTGGTGTCCCTAAATGTTTCAGGCATGGGATTAGAAGGTACAATCTCTCCTCTTCTTAGCAATCTCTCGTTCTAGTAAAACTCGACCTTAGCCATAACAATTTTCATGGTCCTATTCCTTATCAATTAGGAAATAGATTTCATTTGTGTGACCTTATACTCCATATTAATCAACTCCAAGGTTCCATTACAACCACTCTGGGGATGTCATAGTTTAACAAATTTGAGTTTTTCTGGAAACTATCTGAGAGGAAGCATTCCCTGCACAATATGGGTTCTACCAGGAGCCAGCCAAAAAATATGCATTCTACCATGAGCCCGACCTCTGTACAATTTTCTACAAAGAGCGAGCACCATTTTATGGAGCCCTTAACCATCAAGGCTAAAGGTCCTATGGCTCTTTACAAGGGGTTTATTCCCATTGTGATGAGACAAGGTCCTTTTACTATCGTTCTTTCTGTTACTCTGGAACAAGTTAGGAAGTTTTTAAATAATCAAATTTTCAGTGATGGGATGTTGATCGGATTGCAATATAAAGCAGAAGTAGTTTTTCAATTTACCAACGTCTTTCCTTATCCATCTGACTGAGGTAGATAGAAACATATTGATATCTATCTATCAGGTAGGAAATTTATTTCCATGATGATATATTTTATTCTGCTGGCCATTCCTTGTCCTCCTCGCTTTTTCCTGATGAAACAAATGGCCCAGATGTCGATGGTGTTATAGGATGTGCTAGAAATGCAGTGATTGGTTAGGTTGCGAACCGGGAATAATTGGTGGCATACCCATTTGATTGATTTGAGTGAGGAATGAAAGCACAGACAGATGGTGGGAGGGCACCATATTCAAAAAAAATATTATCCAGGAACATATATATTTGGAACAATTCACTATGCAGTTATGAAGATTTTCAAGGACCTTGATTTTTAGATTTTATTCTCAACAATTTTATTTCAGCAAGTTAGGAATATTTTCAAAGAATTTAATTTTTAGATCTTATTCTCAACCATTTTATTTGATTATACAAGTCAATGCCTTAATTTTGGCCATATATATGTGTCTTTGTGTCTACTTAACTCAAATAATGTCAAATTGAAGAACCATTTGTCTCGTTCTCAATGGAAACTAGACATAAGCATGTAAATTTGACATGAGAAATAGGCATCACGGTCATCTACATGTGTCTTTGTGTCTACTTGAATTTGGAGAATGTCAAATTGAAAAACCATTTTCCTTGTTCTCAATGGAAACTAGACATAAGCATGTAAATTTGACATGAGAAATTTAAAACTTTAATCTAACTTATAAAAGAAACAATAATGGTTGTGGAGCAACAGGTCCCTGTCCAGTAGTAAGGGAGTGTTTGAAGAACGAGGAATCCAAACCCAACACACAAATCCATCTGAACATGCTTGTGAGCCTTCTTGAATGAGGAATTTGAATTCGATTCATAGCTCCATGTGAACTTGTTTTCGAGCTTTCTAATTGATGGTGAACATATCACCCTGGACAACGTTCTACCAGGAGCCAGAAATTTGTACAAGGCCTGGAAGGAATCTCAGCATGAAAAAAGTGTTGTGGCATCCCTCCTACATGGTCACGACAAAGATATTGGAGAAAAAATATCAACTCATGGTGAATGTGAAAGGGAAAAGAGGAAGGAGAGTATGATGTTGTTGTTGGCTACATTCACCAAGCCATCACAAACATAACCCATCTTCATGCTTACTGCAAAGAGGGAGGATAGTATGATGATGATGCTTCAACTGATGAAGCCATCAAAAACCCAAGCCATCATGAAAATTGTTGCGCCTACCAGTCAATCATTTTTTCCAGAGTCTGTCATCAATGCATTAAAACAAATCCAAGTGTCCCAGGACTGTTCTGATGATGTTGCAAGAGAGGATAAATAATGGATTTATTAGGATGTGAGTTACATATTTTTCTGTTATAATTTTCCAAAGTTTGTGTGCTTTTCTTTCCAAAGAAGTATAAATCTCTCTCTTTTTTATAACAGAAAAGTTAACCTCAACTTCAAGTGTTGTGGTATGTTGGCCATGTTTTGTTTAATATGTGCACCAGAAAATGAAAAATGAACTTTAATATCCTGATGGAATATTTTGATTCCTATAAATATAAAAAAAAATGCCCAGCCTTCTCTATTGCATATCAAATTTTGAACAGAATTCTGAGCTCATTGAATAAATTTCTCCTGAAACTGGATGTGGTCATTTACATGTGAAATTTCTTAGGGGCTTATCTTAAGAACAATTCCTTCCCCTTCAACTAAAGGTATGAGTGGTAGCCATTCTATCAAAATCACCTGGGCTGGACGCGCTACCTTATGATTTTTTTACCCATGCAGCATGGGTGAGGCATGCCACGGAGAGAATGAAACACCTATTTACATTATAACACTTCCCTAATCTCACTTGTGAACAAATACCCATCGACATTATATTGATTTTAGGAATTTCTACTTAGATGAAGGTGACCTGTGGGACTGGTATTTTAGCCTAATATTGAAGTGAGGTCCTATATTGCAATCTCTTATATAGAAATGTATGGTTTGTTATAGGTTGTTGAAGAGAGTTGGTGTTTTTTTTCTTATATGTGGGTTATATGTAGCTCTAGGTTAAGTCACCGAGTTGATATTCGAACTTGGGAATAACAGAATTTGAAAATATGTTCCAGTGAAAAAGTATATGATACAATTCACATTACATTAGACAAAAGAATTAAGTCATTTTTTAGTTTCATTATAACTTCATATCTATATCTTTAATTATCTACCTTTTCTCCTCTAATCAAAACATGACATATTTTCCCCGAAGTATCTAGATAGAGGTTGCTTTAACTATCATTGATAACATGAGCTGGTAACCTGGAATTTTCATTGGGACTCAAACCTCGACTGGATGAGAATTGGAGACCTCGTGACAAACTGTACCTTGAAACTGTTAGCCACCTATAAAAATTTTCCATAACAAATGGTGGCTAAATCTTTTTTAGCCTTCAAGAAACAATTCATGTCCAAATTGTGAGTTCTTGAAGTCTTATGATGATAATTACTCTTTGAGTTAATCTTCACTGTTGTTTCACTATTAATCCTAAAGTACCTGCTATTTACTAAAAAAATATTGCTTAAAAACTCCATTTTTTCATCATTACACTTCTCCATTTCATTCTCCATTTTCATCCATAAAAACCTTCATTTTAACCTCTAAATCATCAAAACCCCCCTTTTAAATCTTATATTTCCCTTTATTTGGTTTAAAAATTCCTCCTTTTACCTATCGGAAGCCTTACTTAGCCTTAAAACCCTCATTTTGGCCTTAAAAATAGTCTTTTTACCTTATAAGTTAGTAAGCCCCCAAGGGCTTATTTCCTTTAGCCCTTTCCTCATATAACTTTAGCCCTACAATCGAGCGCTTAAATACATAAAATCCCCTTCAAAAAACCTTGCCTTCTTCTATTTTTCCATTTCCCAACGTTGTGGTTCAAAATGAATCCAGACCGTTGATCTTTGCAGATCAATGACCATCGGGCCCTATCCTTCCTCCCATTCATCCTACCTCACCTTTTCCTCCATTCATCTTTCTCCCCCTTTTAAATATTGACTGTCCATCTGAGAAATTCTATGATCGGGATTTAACCCGATAACCCAAACACCCGTTCGCTACACGAAAAAGGCACTGATGCAATCATCGGTCCACCCATACATTCTTCATGCATCTTTTGATTGATCACGTTTCACCCACACCATCAGATCTATTGCCGATCATCCAATGACCAGTGATCCATATCGCGTAATTTTTTTCCCCGCTCCACAGTGTGCTACTTCCACGCGATAAAAGTTGTTTTGAAAATCCACGTGTCGAGCGATGAATGGAATCACATTCCAAAAGTTAATACCACCTACCCCCCCCAAATGCTGCGCAAAAACCACTAATGGTTTTCTAAAAACCGCTCCTTCTCAATCCACGCCCTAATTCAAAATTAAGCCCCTGTTTCATTTTCTGCCATGGTTTTTCTCCTTAAATTGCTGCATCCACTCATATTCACAGCTCCACACCGCCTCCATAAACACTCCAACGGAATTTTACCACAATTCGTAGGGTTTTTTATAATCATTTTTTGTGTTTTGCAGGGTTTGATGGTATGGCTCTATGTATTTCCATAGTCATAGACAAGTGACCAGCTCAGTCCAGAATGACGATTCTGTGACAAATATCAACGAAGAAAGGAACCAGTGGGTTGAAAAATTCATGTTTAAATCGTTGGATCATGATCCTCGACCCTCGAACAAACCCTCCTATGATGGAAAACCACCTGTGCAAGAAAAACAAAAACAATAAAGTGTATCAGAGTGAAGACTCGAAGATGAAGATCAAGGCTTAATTAAGCCTAAGATCAGTTCAAAAAGCAAATTAAAAAGTGTTTTAAGGAAAAAAAAGAGTTATATCAGTCGAAGGAAGCCTCCACTACCACATCAGAGGCTATTTATCCTCTTCAGCTACCAAAGTGCCACCTGCAGCCTCAATAAATCAAATGAAGGCATAGTTATTGCCCAGTCAGAAGATATTTGCCTAAAGACAACTAGAGTTATTTCCAAACTGCCTAAAGAGTTTTAAAGTCAACAAAATATTCCAAGTAGCTAAAAATTAAATGAAAACCAATTAATACATGGAAAATATCAGAAATCTTCTCTATTGAGCTTCTCAAAGACAGAGAGGCATTAACTTGTATTAATTGAACCTAGAGACCTTTTCTTTCATCCCACCTCCTCTTTCTTCTATAAATACTTCTGAAGAAGATGAGATGTTTTTGGTTGTTGGACTTTGATGTAATAGTTGTTGTATCGAATCATTATTGAATGTAAATAAGTTGCGAAAGCTTTGAAGCTCTGTTAAGTTATTGAAGAAGCTAGGCTGAGAAGAGAAGTTTGAAGCTATGATGAAACATTGGACATGTAGTTTGTAACTGGATTGACAATCAATATACAAGCTGATTTTTGGGATCTTGGTCTATATCATTGGTGAAGTACCCCTTACTATTATTGTTTTCCTTTCATGTATGCCATTTTGTTCACTTTTCTCTAATAAAGAACAACAAGCATAGAGCTAGGATTTACTGTTAGAAGTACCCTACTCTCACTAATAAGCTTTATCTATATGTTTTCTGCTATTTTTGATATTTGGGAATGACTTAAATTAAGTGTAAACATTATCAAGGAATTTTGGTTAGTCCATGTCTTGATGTGAAAAACTTGAAAGGAAGTTCTTGAATGATATTTTCATTACATGCTAAGTAGAGTTAAACTAGGAAAGTTTATGGTTTGCCCTGTCTTATATTTCTTTCTCCAAAGGTTGTTTGAAAGTTTCCCTAGGAGTATGCTAAAGCAGACCATGATTGTAATACATCTGATCTGATCTTAAGCCGCACTTTTTTTTCTTATCTGTTTTCATCCCTTCTGAAAGTAGTCTAGTGAGATTACTGGATTGTTGTCTAATAAGTTAGCTTTAATACGAGCTTGTCCAAAGAAGTCTATGGTTAGCCCCGTCCTTTGGTTGGTTTCAAACAGTTGCTTAAAAAAGGCTTTTCTTGTATGGAAAGTTGATAAATCCTTGTTGAAATTATTGTCTTTTTCCACTTTATTAACACTTTTAATGTTCCATTCAATAATTTAATCTAAAGGATATTTTGATATAGATGACTTGCCCCTTGGACCACTCTTGAAATTGTTGTACAATTAAACCCTTTTGTGACTCCATTGCCTAATGGATTAAAGCTGCTTCACACTAATCCTATCTGCTGAACACTTCTCAATATACTTACATCTTCACCCTTTGGAACTCTTTCATTTTGTGATATTCCATCCAATTAAAAATCATACCTGACCAACCAAACAAACAAAAAACCCTTGTTCTTAATACCTAGCCTAATATCATACTAAAAACCTTAAAAGATAAATCAATCTTTGAAACTTATAGAGATATCCCTCTCTGGATTCAAGAGGGCTAGATCCTAGAATCCCAAAGTGGTTTTTGATGTAGTCTCTGCAGCGTTTAGTCTTGCCACTCTACTAAACTATAGAGACCTAACATTTCTGGCGACTCCACTGGGGAGTTCTGAGTAAATTACATCTTATACATCCTTAAAGACCTCAGAAGACCCAAAACATTTTTATATTGGTATGTAAATCAATAAATGGTGGTGAAACATAAAAAATTTTACCTCCAAAAGAGCTAAAAATTTCCAATTGGTGACTCCACTAGCCTCCAATAGCCCTATTACCCCTTCAGTATTTTTAGAATCTTTTGGGAATGCATTGAGCAAACCCCATCATACTGTTGGTGGACAGCAAAATTTAAAACTTCCACCCGGAGACTCCACAACTCACAAAAACCAAATGACTCCATTGGCAGAAGACTCTGAACTGGTTGAATAGACACAGTGACCTCTTTCCTGATTTACAAACATGATTCCAAGGATACAACGAAGGTATGCCCCAATGAATAGAGATCATATCCCTGGGTTTCCACATAAGATGCCCCAGGTGAATTGGGATGACAACTTGCCTATTTTTCAAGGTGAAAATTTTGATGACCCTCTATTACATCTCATCATATTTCATATACATGTATGGAGGTTAAAATTTGAATGGCATGAGGACTGCCTAATGAGAATTTTCATGTTAACATTAGAAGGAAAACCTAGGGATTGGTATGAATGGTTGAAATATGGTAGTTTGTTTTCTTTGAAAGACCTTGAATATGTGTTTTATGAGAACTATAAAGGAAACAATGCATTATTATCATAGGGTGAAATATATTATGATCCATTACAAAACATCACTCGACACATTATAGACAATGATGAGGATTTGGAAGAAATACATCATGAAGATCTTTTAACAGCCATTCATGAGTTTAATATCCTATTGAAAAATTATAAGAATATAGATGAATCAGTTGAGGAAGAAATCAACCAATAAATAAAGGACATTCCTCAAGATATCCCTGAAAACCCAAATAATGATTCATCGTCCCTTATAGCTGAGGCTCAAAAAGACATCTAGCCTCAAAATCAGTCTTCACAAGAGACAAAGAACTGTTGTACTCATGTTCAAAGGAACATAGAAACATCTTCCCCTTTGACAAAAAAAGAGATAGATCGGATTATTAATAAACAGCCAGTCTCTAAAACTTTTTGCAAAACAAATACTCTTGCCCACTCACATAGAGAAATTTTTTGTACAGATTTAGAAAATTCTTTTGTAGATCAGAATAAAGAAGGACCTGTTGATAACCCAGTATGTTTGATTGGTAGTATTACTTATATTTATGATTTTCCTAACTTTGATCTATCTAGTGATGATGCTCCCCAAACAGAATTTAATCTTGCAGGACCATCATTAGCAGATTTATGGGATGAGGATCAGTTCCTTCAAAGAAGTAATGAGCCAGTCCAGACTATTTATGATACTGATGAAGAAATTTATGAAAGCTTGGAAGTAAGTAAAGATTCATTGGATATTTGATCTACTTCATCTCAGACCATCAGTAATAGTTTCCATGTGATTGGGAATCAGCAGCCTTTCAGCTCAAAGGTTGAGAAGGAAAGAAATGAAGAAATTTTTGAGCAGGTTGAAACCAAGGAGCCTTCTCTTGGAAAAGAGGAAGCAATTGAACATACCCCTACTCAAGAATATAATAACCTCTTCACAGATTTCAACCCACTAAATTAGAATATATCGGGACTTCAAGAGGACAACACTGCCAAATATGATGAGTCCTCTAGTTCAGATAATAATGAAGATGAGGAATTTTTTCTTTCTCAAGAGAATCTTTATCTTGATCTAGTGGAGAAAAAAGAGATAATCCTGGTTGAAATGCATCTTCCAGATACTCCTAACCAGGCATTATTTCAAGATCCCTATGTTGATTTCCTGAAGACATCTCAAGAAGGGATAAAGGTTACAAACATCAGCATATCACCAAGTACAACAAAAGACATTTTAAGCATTGCTGCTAAAGAACCAAGAGAATGGAAATGCCCTTGTCTGTCTTACATGCTCAAAGAGATGAGCAAAGACCAGTCATGGAACCATCTGATTGACTGGTTGTGTTGGAAAAGAGTATTTTCCAGCTAAACATGTAAATATTCCAAGTTAGATTAGGGTAGGTAGGAATTTCAATAAAGCTCATCTCTCGAGAATCTAGTTAGTCTTCTTGTTTATTTCTCTGAAGAAGAAAAATGAGAAAAATACAAAAACAATAGAAAAGAGAAAAAGAGGGCAGAATGAAAACAAGAAAGGTACAACCACATACCAAAAAAGAGAAATAAAATCTGAAAGTGTGCAATCTTAAATGCCACTACCACAAGAAACACTTTCTATCCAATCATAGAGTCAAATCATGATTGGATAAGTTTAAATTTACTACTGATAGGTTAGTGAATTAGATCATCCAAACAACAAAATCTTGGCTTATCAGTAGAATGGCTCTAAACAGAATAAATCTTGAGCCAAAGATAGAAAACAAAGGTTCAAACATGCTAAAATCCCGAACCTATGAGATTGATGAAGAACTAGTTCAAACAAGCTCAAAACTTGAACCAGATGAGAGATAAAACACAGCTCAAACAAATTCAAAACAGAGCTGAAGAAATAATGAAGGATGTTTTAGTTTTCAGATCTCAAGCCTTCACAAATTTTGTTTTAATTTTCATAAATACTATGTGCAGCTTGTTTTTATGCCATAGATCTGTAGCAAGTCAAATTGTTTAATCCTGGCTTGGCTGCTTTTAAATTTCCCGTTTTAGAATTTAGAGAATAAAGGTCTGTCAGACAGTCTAATCCTGACAGATAGTAGTTAGGTAGAGAATTTATGAACTCAAATTTTTAAACTAAGTTCATGGAGAAATAAGAGTAGAAATAGACTAGCTTCTTGTTGTTCAAAAGAATAAAATGATTGATGAAAATGTTTGCAAGTCCAAGTGCACCTTCTGAAAAAAAATGTTAGGAAGTAGGTTGTGTAGGTAGTTGTTTGGAAAAAACTTTTCTGCTGATGTAACAAGTTCTAATCACTTTTGTTAGTAGCTGATCACAAGAAAAATACTATCAAGTGCAAGGCACTAATCTGCATCTAGAGATAACTTGTCTGAAGTTCTTGACACCTTCAAGAAGATGCCATCCCCATGTGGAGCCACTGTTAGCCACCTATAAAAATTTGCCATATCAAATGGTGGCTAAATCTTTTTTAGCCTTCAAGAAACAATTCATGTCCAAATTGTGAGTTCTTGAAGTCCTTTGATGATAATTACTCTTTGAGTTAATCTTCACTGCTGTTTCACTATTAATCCTAAAGTACCTTCTATTTACCAAAAAAAGACTGCTTAAATACTCCATTTTTTCATCATTACACTTCTCCATTTCATTCTCCATTTTCATCCATAAAAACCTTCATTTTAACCTCTAAATCATCAAAACCCCCCTTTTAAACCTTATATTTCCCTTTATTTGGTTTAAAAATTCCTCCTTTTACCTATCAGAAGCCTTACCTAGCCTTAAAACCCTGTTTTTGGCCTTAAAAACAATATTTTTACCTTATATTAGTAAGCCCCCGAGGGCTTATTTCCTTTAGCCCTTTCCTCATATAACCTTAGCCCCGCAATTGGGCACTTAAATACATAAAATACCCTTCAAAAAACCTTGCCTTCTTCTATTTTTCCATTTCCTGACGTTGTGGTTCAAAATGAATCTAGACCATTGATCTTTGCAGATCAACGGCCATCGGGCCCCATCCTTCCTCCCATTCACCCTGCCTCACCTTTTCCTCCATCCATCTATCTTCTCCCCCTTTTAAATCTTGATCCATATGAGAAATTATATGATCGGGACTTAACCTGATAACCCAAACACCCGTCCGCTACTCGAAAAAGGCACTAACGCAATCGTCGGTCCCACCATACATTCTCCATGCATCTTTTGATTGATCGCGTTTCACCCACACCGTCAGATCTATCGCTGATCATCCAATGGCCAGCGATCCATATTGCGTAATTTTTTTCCCCGCTCCACAGCATGCTACATCCGCACAATAAAAGATGTTTTGAAAATCCAAATGTCGAGCGATGAATGGAATCACGTTCCAAAAGTTAATACCGCCTACCCTCCGAAATGCTGCGCGAAAACCACTGATGGTTTTCTCGAAACCGCTCCTTCTCAATTCGCGCTCTAATTCAAAATTAAACCCTTGTTTCGTTTTCCACCATGGTTTTTCTCCTTACATTGATGCATCCACTCATCCTCACAGCTCCACACCACCTCCATAAACCCTCCAATGCATTTTTACCACAATTCGCAGGGTTTTTATAATTAGTTTTTGTGTTTTGCAGGGTTTGATGGTATGGCTCTATGTATTTCCACAGTCACAAACAGGTGACCAGTTCAGTCTAGAATGACGATTCTATGACTTATATCAACGAAGAAAGGAACCAGTGGGTTGCAAAATTCACATTTAAATCGGTGGATCATGATCCCCGACCCTCGAAGAAACCCTCCTATGACGGACAACCACCTGTGCAAGAGAAAGAAAAACAACGAAGTGTATCAGAGTGAAGACTCGACGATGAAGATCAAGGCTTAATTAAGCCTAAGCTCAGTTCAAAAAGCAAATTAAAAAGTGTTTTAAGGAAAAAAAAAGAGTTATATCAGTCGAAGGAAGCCTCCACTACCACATCAGAGGCCATTTATCCTCTTCAACTACCAAAGTGCCACCTGCAGCCTCAATAAATCAAATGAAGGCATAGTTATTGACTAGTCAGAAGATATTTGCCTAAAGACAGCTAGAGTTATTTACAACCTGCCTAAAGAGTTTTAAAGTCAACAAAATCTTCCAAGTAGCTAAAAATTAAATTAAAACTAATTAATACATGGAAAAGATCATAAATCTTCTCTATTGAGCTTCTCAAAGACAGAGAGGCATTAACTTGTATTAATTGAACCTAGAGACCTTTTCTTTCATCCCACCTACTCTTTCTTCTATAAATAATTCTGAAGAAGATTAGATGTTGTTGGTTGTTGGACTTTGATGTAATAGTTGCTGTATCGAATCATTATTGAATGTAAATAAGTTGCGAAAGCTCTGAAGCTCTGTTAAGTTATTGAAGAAGTTAGGCTGAGAAGAGAAGTTTGAAGCTTTGATGAAACATTGGACATGTAGTTTGTAACTGGATTGAAAATCAATATACAAGCTGATTTTTGGGATCTTGGTCTATATCATTGGTGAAGTACCTCTTATTGTTATTCTTTTCCTTTCATGTATTCCATTTTGTTAACTTTTCTCTGATAAAGAACAACAAGCATAGAGCTAGGATTTACTGTTAGAAGTACCCTACTCTCACTGAGAAGCTTTATCTATATGTTTTCTGCTATTTTTGATATTTGGGAATGACTTAAATTAAGTGTAAACATTATCAAGGAATGTTGGTTAGTCCATGTCTTGATGTGCAAAACTTGAAAGGAATTTCTTGAATGACATTTTCATTACATACTAAGTAGAGTTAAACTAGGAAAGTTTATGGTTTTCCCTGTCTTCTAGTTCTTTCTCCAAAGTTTGTTTGAAAGTTTCCCTAAGAGTATGCTAAAGTAGACCATGATTGTAATACATCTGACCTGATCTTAATCTGCACTTTATTTTCTTATCTATTTTCATCCCTTCTGAAAGTAGTCTAGTGAGATTACTGGATTGTTGTCTGATAAGTTAGCTTTAATACAAGTTTTTCCAAAGAAGTCTATGGTTAACCCTGTCCTTTGGTTGGTTTCAAACAGTTTCTTAAAAAAGGATTTTCTTGCATGGAAATTTGATAAATCCTTGTTGAAATTATTGGCTTTTTCCACTTTTTCAACACTTTTAATGTTCCATTCCATCATTTAATCTAAAGGATCTTTTGATATAGATGACTTGCCCCTTGGACCACTCTTGAAATTGTTGTACAATTAAACCCTTTTGTGACTCCATTACCCAATGGATTAAAGCTGCTTCACACTAATCCTATCTGCTGAACACTTCTCAATATACTTACATCTTCACCCTTTGGAACTCTTTCATTTTGTGATATTCCATCCAATTAAAAATCATACCCGACCAACCAAACAAACAAAAAACCCTTATTCTTAATACCTAGCTTAATATCATACTAAAAGCCTTAAAGATCACATGTTTAAACTCATACATAGAGAGATCCCTCTCTGGATTCAGGAGGGCTATATCCTAGAATCCCAAAGCGGTTTTCATGTAGGCTCTGCAGTGTTTGTATTTTCCAATCTTGCAAACTACAGAGACCTAACAGAAACAACCATTTCAAATTGATCTACCCCATTCATTGGGCTTATCTATCTATCTACCTATCTACATGGATTTTGTTATTATATTTTTATAAGTTCTATAAAAAGAGAAGGCTCAATATTTTACGAATATTATTGCAAAACCCTGACTGGATGATTTGGTTTTACTTTTAATGTTTCAAGTAACAAAAAAAATGAATCTTAAAGATTTTTTTAAAATTTATTATAAAATTTAACTATCTTGATTAAATTCATTGTTGCTTCATATTCAATGAAATTCATCCTTTTAAGATAAATCACCAAATGTGGGTGGCTAAGGATTGAAGTCATATATATAAGACCTCTGGACTGTATGTTTTTTTTTAAGACACTGAGAATATTTTCAATGTTTTTTTCCAAGCTTGGGTTCTAATGATCCTATCCTATAAAGTGATATTGTCATTGGAATAAAAAACTAATTATGTGTGTACCTTGCTGAAGCATCAGAGTTTGATCTTCTGGTTAAGAGAAAATTACAGGTAAACAATTCAGTTCTTCCTTTTTTTCCTAGAGAAGTAGGGTCTTTAGGGGGTTGCTTCTCCAAATATTTCTAAATTGTGATGACTATCTATTGTTCAGAAAATAATGAGAAAGGTGTTCATATTTTAAACTCTTTCCACACTTAAAGGAAATATTCTTGTAGTTGAGAGAATTTTCTCAAGAATAATTTAGAATCTGCCAATCTGGAGTTTGATCAAATCTTGTAAATGTTCTGATCTACATCTATGAAAATTATTATGTTATTTAAATTCATTAGCTATGGTATGTATCTTGAGGCCATAAGAGAGGAGCCCAAGCTATTCCAACTTGTCAAAAAATTTATGTGTATCAAAATTCCAACAGAAAGGCGATAAGTTTTACCCACTTTATGGGTTAAATAGTCAAAGTATTTTAAGGGCTTGTTTCATTAAATAGTCTTGGCTCTTTCCAGTTTCCATTCATAGTATTGTATGAGGGGTAAACTTGTGATTTTCATCAGATAAAATGAGTTTTAGGATGATATATAAGGAACAGTGGATGGATTTGGGGTTAATCATCTTACTATATTTCCAGTTTGTGATCTCCATAGTATATTTCCATTTGCGAAACTGAGCATGTATGAAGGAAAAGAAGTTTTAAATATGCATACTTCCCTTCAAAATAATACAACACATTAGTAAGCCTTTTCAATGTAATAATTTTTGGAACCTAGTTTATATATTGGCAGAGATTACAAAGCTTTTTATTATTAGAAGCATGGAAGTTATATTTAATATATTCTACCACTCTAGAAGAGGTAGAATATGATGGATTTGGTTTCATTTAGGTTGGATTCTTTTGATTTTGCACGATATTTGGATGAGATCTTAGGAATAACCTGTTAATTTCTTGGTCTTGATATAGGCAACTAGTTACGCGCAACATGTATATGTTGGTTGTCTTCCTCTAATGGCCAATGAGAAGGTGAAATTCTATGCTTTTTTTGGAACAATTCTTGATATGTTTCTAATAAGCTAATTAACAACCATAGAAATTTTAAAATTATACTTTCAAGAATTTGTATAATTTTTCTTACAATTTTGCATTTTTTATCTATTGCTTTACTGAACTATATATACTCAATAACGAGTGTTCAGTGAAATTCATTACTTAAAACATTTAAAAAAAAATTTAACTTCAAATGTGTTCAGCACACTCCTTTCACAATAATTGAGACAAGTCTCACAAATTCATGATGTTTGATAATATGAAAATTCTATATGTGTGTTCTTAATTGCATCGATGATCCATCTATTAAATATCTACCTAAATCAAGAGATTGATGGATGTTTTCATGTTGAGAAAGGGCATTGTTTGGCAAAGTAATATAAAAGTATAGGTAATTTTAAATGTCTAAATATGCTTAGAAATTTAAAAGTGATGTTGAAGTGGTGTAGAAGGTAGCTACTCCCATGCATATTTTTTATGGTGAACTAAATATTTATTTTCCTCATAGTTTGATTTCCAGAGAGTTGCTACATATTTAGTCAGGTTATGACCATTATAGGAGGAAACACTATTGGGCTAGGTGTGGATTGTAAGGAAGTATTTTATGTTTGTATTTTTTACATCATTATCCTAAACTCTAGAGCATGGACCTGAAAATTCTATTTGTGAGTAGGTGATGTTGATATTAATCAACCATGAAAATAATTTTTCATTTGTGGAGATGCACACAGTTGAAGAGGCCAACATTGCAATGGCTCTTGATGGTATCATGTTTGAGGTACATTATTATGTACTTATGCTCCAATTACCATTCTATGTAAGTTTAAAAAAGATTCTAACTGATTTTTACAATAGTAGACAATTCATTTCCACCATTTTAATGAACTGGGAAGTTGATTTTGTTAATTTTCTTATTATTATCATTGAATTTCATACGACGTTTCTGTGCGAGTGAGGAGACCAAGTGATTACAGTCCCTCATTCGCAGCAGCCCTTGGCCCCAACCAACCCAATCCCCACCTTCATTTAGGTGGTGTTGGTATTACACTAGGGTAAGGTATGTAATGCAACATTTGTATATTAGTGGCTAAGAAGTGAAATGCTTTATTTTGCTTGTGTGCTTGTTTCGTTTTTAGTCCCATATAAAAATGATACTTGCATATGCGACATATAGATATTTTACTATGATAAATCCTAATATAGCATGGATAACTTATATATTTATGGTAGTGTTGTAGGAGGAGCTGAGGAACCTGATCGAATATTTGTTGGTGGCTTACTGTATTACTTCACAGAAGCACAAATAAGAGAACTGATTGAATCCTTTGGGTATGCGTGCTTAGATATTTGGTTTATAGAATTATATTTGTTGCAATAAATTTAAATAAGTTTTATGGATATTTCTTTGGAAAGATATTGATACTTACCATGCATAGGTCTTTTGGAATGAAATTTATTTATAAGGTCCTCAAGTGCAAGATCAAAACAACCAATCTGCTTTCAAAAATAAACAAATTCTATGGAAAATTTTATAATGATTACTATTCATATGCCTTTTGGAATGAAAAATTATGTACAATATTGTCCTCAATTTTAGGATCAAAACATTCCACATGCTTTCCAAAGTAAACCTGAAGTATATGTGGATCGATTTACCCATGTGATATTGAGGATATATCTTCTGACTAGGTGTTGGAGGAAACAAACTCTAGAGGAACACTTGCTATTTTCCTTAGAATTTCACAAAAGTATAAGTGTTATATTTTTTTAGTTGAAACTTTTGTATGTAAAACATGAAATATACAAGATCATATGCACAACATAATGTATGAAAAATTATCCACTGAATATGTTTTTACAAATATTTTTAGTGTGTGAGAATTGAGGGTATGTCCACCTCATACACTTTAACATATATTTTCTCACTTTATCCCATCTACCAATATAAGTTACCAAAAAATGAATATGGATCCACCTGTATTTTTGAAGATGTTGGATCCATTTACGACGAGGAAACAATTACAAAAATATAACAATAGTATTATAATAGATAATAATAAAAAAATAGTCAATAATCAAAACCATTGAGGAATTACATGATCAGTTAAAAAAATAAAAAAGAGAGTTCTCATGCATATTAATATTAGTCATCCATGTACCATAACTAATAATTTGTTTATTATTAATTATTGATAATTTTGAAGATCATTTCAGTGCAACCATGTAACAGATCATAAGAGTGCTCTTGTGAGCCATATCCACATGTCCATATCAGTAGTGAATAAATTTATTTTCTTGATGGCTATGATGAGACTAAATAAAAGTTTCAATGAAGTGAGAAACAACATGGTAGATAACGAAGTATAATACATTGACAACATAACTTGACTATGATGATAAAAAAAAAAAAATTGAGAGAAAACCTTGATAGTAGAAATCCGGAGCTCGTCTTAACTTAAGGGTAGATCAGAGCTTGACTAGGAACGCAATTTATAGTATTAATGATTTAGGAGTCCATAGTTTTTAATATTTTCATTAAAAAAACATTTTTTGGGGATCGATGGGTCAAAAAATCACTTGAAGTTTCAGGATCTACTTAAAATTTAGGATCCATTTCATTCTCCACAGGATTTGTCTCATGGCCTCTGATCTGTTTCGTTCTGCAGGGCTATGCTTGCATGATAGATTCTGGGAAGACTCTAATAAATCCAGAGCTGGATTGAATTTGTGGAAATGCACACATAGGTGGCATATCCTATAACAGAGCTACTAATTAACTCGCCAATGCACTTCAAAATTGTTGAACCCCACAAAATAAAGAAGAGATATAGTTGGTATAAATTGAAAATGAAAGTACCTTCAAAAGAAACATTCATGCATTGAGTATCCCTTATATACATAAAATTGATATTTGGCATCTAATATTTTGTTATTTTAGAATTGGGGCTCAAATGAATCCCACATGCATTCTAAATAACCGCCTTCTAGCATGGTTCCTAAGGGTTTCATTGGGGTTCATCAAGGTCCCAATGATTTAGGGAATTATTCTCATTTCCTCCAAACATTCCAATGGTGATATCTTGTCAAAGGATTTGTTGGGTTAGTGGGTGCTTATAGGGAACAAATACCATTAATGGCAAGAGAGTGGTGAGTGAATGCTTAAAAATCATATCTTATCTTATATTCATTGGATGTCATTAAATGTCTGTGTGTCTAGAATTTTGGAATCTTTTCAAGATATGTTTCAAATTGAGGATCCATTTCATTCTCCACAGTATCTGTATCATGGCCTCTGATTTGTTTCCATCTATAGGGGTACACTTTCATGACAAATCTTGGGAAAAATCAAACATATATAGATCTAGATTGAATTTGTGGAACTGCACAGAGAGGTGGCAGATCCTATAACAAAGCTGCAAATTAATTCGTCAATGCACTTAAAAAATGTTGAACCCTACAAAATAAAGAAGAGACATAATTGATATAAATTGAACATAAAGTAGCATCAAAAGAAAAAATATTGCATTGAGTATTTATTACATACATGAAATTGATATTTGACATCTAAGCTTTTGTTATTTGAGACTTGTGGCCCAGATGCGTCCCACATGCCTTCTAAATAACCATCTTCTAGAATGGTTCCCAGGGGTTCATTGGGTTCATAAATGGTCCAGTGATTCATGGAATTCTTAATATTCCCTCCAAATATTCTAATGGTGATATCTTGTCAAAGGATTTTTTGGGTCAGTGGGTGCCTATAGGGAAACAATTCCATTGGTGGTCAAAGAGTGATGAGCGGATGCGTAAAAATAATATCTTATGTGATGTTCATTGGATATCATTACATGTTTATGTGTCTCTTTCTATATGTAACCCTAAAAATATATATATGTACTTGTGGCATGTGAGGCGATAGCCATTTTTGTAAAAAAAATTATTAAAATTTGTTCTTATTTTATTTGTTCTGTATTAACTATATATAATATGCTATATTATCTGATCCTTGTAATATCTTCAAAATAATTATATTTGATATTATAAATTACGAAATGTATGTATGCTATGTGACTCGATCCTTACAAATGTTATCATAACCAGATTGGTCACCCAACTGGTTGACCCTTAAAACTGGAAACTGGTTGAAACTCAACAGGATCTAGAAAAAAAATGGGAAAAAACTTGGATGGCCAAAAAAGACATTAATGTTCAAATTTTGATTAAAAATAATATATTCAATGATATCCTTGTGAATTCAAACCATCATACACCTATGAAAAGTTTTCTCATGTATATAGTAATTATGGGTGCATATAACTAAACTAACATCGAGTGTAATTATAAGTGTGATAAGTTATAATTTTTTTTTTTGTTGTTGTTTGCTCTCATGTTTTGAGTGCAGAATTGTGAAATTCCAAATCGCATGTCGCTTTATGTGAATATATATATATATATATATATATATATATATATATATATATATATATATATATATATATATACTATTTTTATTTTTTCCTGTGGTTCCCTGGAGATACGTGTTACATTTGCACAAAATTTTAGATATCATTAAGATCTCTAAAATTTCTAATTTCTAATTTGAGTATTTACATGATAAAGGAAAGACAAAGGTCCCAATTATAAAAAGTCACCCAAAAATAACATTGGTATTTTTCTTTCATTCAACCTGTAACATATTTCATCTGTCTTCATAAATTCTCTTCTTTCATATGCTATCAACTTATGACATTTCCTTTGAAATATTTGGTGCATTTGGGAGTTATAGGTCATTTGTAGGCTACAAATGTCTTCATAGTTTCAATTCTAATTGAGTATTCAACTGAATATATTGATTCTCTTATACGTAAATATTTTCCTCTCCTCCACTTTTCATAACTTCCATAACCATTAGGTAGGGACCTGCAACTTCGATGATGTTTTTATTGTTTAGTAAAAGATTCTCGAGACTTTAATTTATTGAAAGTTGTATAATTTACAATCTATAAAGTTTCAATATGTAATTTTTAAGATTCTAATTCTTTAAAGGGTACTAGCTCAATGTAAGAGCACCTTCTTTACGAGTAGGAGGTAGGTGGTTCGATTCCATCGTGCCCCGATATTCATATGGAATGGCGCAATTTTTTGTGACGGGGGCTCTTTTGACCATCACCAATGAGCTTATGGTGACATTTTTTTTACCTTCACCAAAATATGAAATGGTGATGGTCAACGAATGCCACCATATATATGCATCAATAGTGATGACCATGAAAGGTCCGTCACCATAAATCTTTGTTGTTGATATGAAATGGTGAGGTTAAATGTTTGTCATTATAGTCATTATTCGTGACAGATATTGAAGTCACCAATGAGCTTATCATGACATTTTTTGACCCTCACCAAATATGAAATGGTGGCGGCCAATGAACGTTGCCATATATATGCACCAATAGTGATGGCCATAAAAGGTCCATCACAATAAATCATTGTTGTTCATATGAAATGATGATAGTCACTATCCATCATTATAATCAATATTCATGATGGACTTTGAATGTCTCAACAACACATACTTTCGGCGACACAACCTTTGGTGACGTTAATTTTTTTTGTGATCGAGGCTATTGTCTGTCACCATTGCTCATATGAAATGGTGACAGTCACTATTCATCATTATAAATCATTATTGGTGACGAACCTTGAATGTCACCATAAGACCTATACTTTCGGTGACGCCACCTTTGGTGACGTTAAGTTTTTGGTGATGAAGGCTCTTTTAACCATCACCAATGAGCTTATGGTGAATTTTTTCACCCCTCACCAATGTCCTTTTTTCGTGTAGTGAGGCTTCACACATTCACGCCTTCGAAAAAATAACTTTTTCAGTTTCGATAGGTATGCCCTCCCTTATCATTTTTTCATTCAGCACATTTGTCAATATATTCGAATGAAAAAGATGCTTTCACTTGTGGTATTTGTTGCAGGTATTATACAGTACAAAAAACCACTTTTTTCCCCATTCACTGAAGGTTCCAGAGCAGGTATCATTATTCCCTAAACATGATATAATCCCAGAGAAACTTTGCATATCGTGACATCATTTCTCCACAAATCATAGGTTCCAAACACCCGACCATGTTTATCATCTCCCCACCTTGCACATGATAAACATCCTTGTTGGTTGGTAGAGCCTCCCCCTCCATGGCTTTAATCACTCAAAGTAGACCATGCATCAAAAAATACGACGTCGTGGAAAATCACCCTAGTCCGAGAAGCACTTCATGATCATTTATACATCATGCATCAAGTCAAGTTTTACCATATCATGATAAAACCCCTTTCCCGGACTACCATTTTCACAAGTATATTGAACATGCACCACCGCATCTCACATTTGGCATACCATCCCTCCATCAGCATAGCCCATATACGATATTTTCCATCTGCTTCATCACCCTCGCACCAAGAATAACCAATGGGGGCCCCTTCCTAAAAAAAAACACCTTCCTCAAATCATCAGTGAGTGATCATTTTCTTGTTTTTCAAGCACTTGTCTCCATGTTTGTTCAAACCAAACTCATTTCATATTATTTTGGCAAGTGTACAAAGATTTTTTAGGAGAACATCCCCTACCCATCCATCCATTTTTTTCTCCCATGGAAGTAGTCCCTAATCACCCTTGTTCAAAGCTTCAAACCTTTCACACAAAGCCACCACGACATTCATAACCAACATTTGCCCACCCTAGATGTCCTACTAACTACAAGGCTTTCCTTATCAGAAATCTTTATGACTGCCGCCAATTTTTTTTTTTCAAGATTCGACCTTGGGCCATTGAACTCTCATCATCAGTTTTCCATCATTTCTTGCCATCATGCCTATGTTAACCTATCATATCAAAGACCCTGGTACCTTGCATCAATATTTCTCTCCATTAGTTGAGGCTTCCTTCTTGTCCACTTCAACAACCATTTTCCAAAAAGGAAGCAGTACCTTGGATGGCTTCTCACCTCAATAAGGGCATCCTCAGATGGCACTATGAGAATCATGATTTTTCATTGATGTCATCAATCCTCCTGACATTCGACTATAACACAAGATTTCATGTCAAGATGGTATCGTACTTGACAACCATTTCACTTTGTCAAAATTCATCGAAGACCCGTGCTAATATAACCATCTCTTTTAGTAATGCTTACATGGGAAGGTCTCAGCCATAAACCCATGCATATAAAGAGCACTTATTCTAAAATATTCCATACCAATATTATGCATGTGGGCACTACATTCAACTTATCGTCAAAGAAAAAACACCCTTGAGGGCGCCAACAATCGTCGTCATCAACCAAATTAGCAAAACACTACCATATAAGTGACACAGACATAACCTTTATTTGATGAAGAAATTTTAGAGGCTCTTCATAACAATACATTTCAACACCAAGAAGAAAGGATAACATCTCATAAAATGCATCATGGAAATTAGCAGGAGTTTACTTATGAAAGCCATATTACATCCTATGAGATTGATGTGAAGGTGCAGCAAACTTGCCAGTATTTTGATCACAAAGAGTATGAAAATCATTGCAAATAGCAAGAAGAAATACTGGAATATAGCTTTTATAACCCTCAGGCAGAGGAAAAGGTTGAATTTTTATGTCATACTCTGCAATAGCTTACATCAAATAATGATCATAATAATGAGGAAAATTACATTGTTTATGGGAATCATTCAGAAAAGCAGTTGGATAGCATATCAAAGGAATCTTGTGTGGCTGAGAATCAATTGTTTGGAGATGTAGAATTTTATGATGATCATCAAACTAACCATGTATTTTTTGACCCTATAGCTGAATACATGGAAAATATTTTCACACCAGTATTTCATTTTCATTTGCATTATGAAGATCAGATATATTATAAGTTGATTTGGTCATCTCACTATCATGGTTATTTTGAGGTCGAATGTAGTCAAGAGCCTCATATATCAGAAAATACAATTGATTGGCTTTATTGGAAATATCATGTTGCCTGAGCTAAAGTGGAAATTGCAGCTGATAGGGTAGGTAGGAATGTGAAAATAAGCTCAATGTAGGTTGACTGATAATTTTTAGTTGATGCAGTTTGAGTCCTTCTTGCAGAAATCATTAAAGCTTGAGGAGAAGGTTGGAAAAATTTTCAAAATTTTACTCTAAAGGATGGATAGCAGCACTAGAGAAACCAGTTCTTAGTGTACACAGGGGAACACTATCCCTAGTGGAGCCACTGTTATCACACCCCAAATTTTCAAAATTTCATACTTGAAAGTCAGTCAAAATTCTCCTTCAAATTAGTTAGGTTGCAAGATATCATAAAATGATAAATTTTATGGTGAATTTAAGTTTTTAAACTTTGGATAAGGTGTTAGAAATGATTCCAAGTCACATCGAAAGAGTATGTTCTAAGTAGATACCTTGAGGTGACCAAAAGTCCTAAATTTGGCCATCTGTCAAAAATTTCCTGACTCTGCAGCAAATTCAACACGAAATTAACCGAATTCGCTACGGAAACACCTAGTAGTTTCGTAGCAAAAATGACACTTGTAAAATGAAATGTGCTATGAAAAAATCTACCACCCTATAATGGTTTAAAAAGTAATGATGAATGGTTAATTTTTGAGGATTTCAAGGAGCTGCTGCTAGAACAAAGTCATCATTCAAAAGTTATACCTTTTTTGAAACTCAACCATTATTTGTAAGGAACCCTCTCATTCATCTTTCAAATCATCTCTCATCATTTTCACTCTGCCTTTCCGCATTCGCGTTTTTCTAACAAAGCATCTCTCTATCAATTAGCTATCTAGCATAAACCCTTTTGGTATATCAGTCTTTTTCCTAATATAACAGCTCTCTGTCATCAAGGGTATTTTCCTAAACATGTGTAAAGTTATAAAGAAGGCCACCGCTGCATAAAACAAGAAATGGCTACACCAAAGACGGTTTATAAAGGATTTTTTTCGTTTAGATATGAACCTACATCTCAAAATTTAGTTTTGGAAGATAAATATTTCATTGAGTTATTTACAAAGGTAGGGTGCATTCAGTTCTATCAGAAATTACAAGGTCATCATCAACGAGTATTAAGAGACTTCATGGTCAATTTCAAAGGTACATATACAAAATTTGGTTTTCTTCATATCCCAATTACATGTGATAGCATTTCCAAAGTAACAGGGATTCCAAGAATTGGAGAAGAATGGTTTAAGGCTACCAAGTTTGATTTGAAAATTTGTGACAATTTCTTAAAACCTGAACATGCAGGAATTAAAATGACTGAAGGAATTCACAGAACTTGTCTTAGAGATGAATATTCAAGATTTTTAACATTCATACAAAAATAATTTACATGTGAAGGTCGTTTTCAGACAATTTATATGTATCATTTCAAACTACTGATTCATTTCACATGGAAGAAGTTGATAGATATTCCATTCTATCTTTTTAGAAGTCTCGGAAAAATGGCAGACAAGGTGCAAGGGAGACCTAAAAGGAATGACACCTCCATTTTTCACCATGGGCTAATGAAATTTCTAGTTCTGGATGAGTTGAGTAAACTAAAACGAGACTGGGCATCATTCCTGTTCATGAATGGTTATGAGCTAGATGTTTTATCTCCAAGAAAAGTCTCCAAGCTAAAAGCTTCTTCTTCTAAGCGAGAAATGAATGCCACTATAGAATTAGAGGGAGATCATCATGAAGGTTTAAAGGTTACAAATAAATAATTTTATCACCTCCAGCAACCAGAACTAGAAATAAAACTAACAAGCATGTTACAGACAACAAGACCAAATCTGAAACAAAGAGGTCTAAAGGAAACACTGAAGAAGTTGTTAGAGGTATTGAAGATATTCTACAGGACATAGACATTGCAGAAACTCTTGTGGTGAAAGAAACAGAGGTTAAAAAATCCAAATCCAAAGCTAAGGGAATCATATTCAAGAAATTAGACTTCTCCTCAGAAGATTCAGGCTTTCTTTTCAAACCTCGAAAGCCTCTCACTAGGTCTCAAATACTGGAAACTATTACCATTGGTGATAGTAAGCAGAAGGAAGATAAAAGAAAGGGAGCATTGTCTCAAGAAGTTATATCTATATCTCCCAGTGAGACAGAGGTTACCAAAGAGAAGAGGAATCAAATTAAAAGAAAATTTCAAATGAAATTAGAAACAGATTCTCTTAAAAGTCAGAGCAAAGACAAGGAAGAAACAGTCAAACAAAGAAAAGGAAAAGACAAGGACATAGAGAAAAATGAAAAGGAGATTTTGGAAGAACAATTGAAAGTTTTTAAGGAGGATTTTTCTGAGACAAAGAAAGAGTTGGAAAGATATAATAAAGATAGACAAATGATAGATGAGGTGGAGGAAAAAGTAAGTGACCAGGTGACTCATTTTGAGAATTCTATTGAAAAAGCCAAAAATTTGTTGAAGAGAACACAACCTTTACGCATCATAGTGTCACATACAAGAAAGAGGAACTTATGGTTACAAGCAGATAGGAGAAGCCTTCAAAGAAAAGTTAAGGAGTTAAAATAAAAGATGGAGTTAATGAAGACAGAATCAGAGAGAAGAGACTTGGAAAGAGGAATCATGAACAAAGCTGATTGAAACTGCTCAAGAAGAAACTGCTGATAGATAAGGAGGTAACAAATGGATTATGATATTTTTGTCTTATATTATCAATTAATTACATGCAGGCATGTTCCTAGATTTTTTTGAAGCTCAGACCTAATTTTTTCCAAGTCTCCAAAGTATTAGGAAATTCCGCGGCAAGTGTCAGGCTTGAAACACAGTTTTTGCCGTGGAATTTCTAAAGATTTCTTTTTCACTTTATGGCACTTAAAATGATAGGGATGAAAATTTTTGAAGGTTATGTTTAATTTATTTTCATCACTAAACATCCTCCAAAAGTTAAAAACATCAGAGGAGTACCACATATTACCTTTTTTGTGTGTGCTACTAAAACTAGCTACTTTCATAGCTCAAAACAGAGTTTTGACAACAAGGACAGTTCTCATGATTAATGTTGGTAAAAGGGAATAAGGTAAAAACATGTTTAAAGATTTTCCTCATAAGAGTATCAAAGAGTATCAGATGATGACAAAGAGTATCAGTTTTTCCAATTGGATACTTTCAGTTAAAGGTATAATTTGAAGACACTAGTCTACATGTGCCAGATCATCAAACTGATATCCCCTTGATAATAGGCAGAGTTACTTCACAAATTCATTCATCATATTAATGTTTTGATGATGGATAGCATGGTTAAAATATAGGATTCCTTTAGAGGAATATTTGTATCACTTTGGTTTAAATGTAATAATTAGGTGTTTGAGTCATAGTAGGACTCTAACTCTTAATTCGAAAAGGTGTCAGTCCTAGTTTTATGAATCTAGTTAGTAGTTAGATTTGGTGTAAGTTGTAAAGACTAATGGTCTAGCCACTTGGAAGACTTGATGTAAAGGCTATATGCCTATAAGTAGTGAAGATTTCGATGTAACTAGGGTTGGAATTTTTTTTTATGAACATTCTACTTTTGTAAATGCTTTGGATGGACTGATATATACAAAAGAAAATTAACTTTTCTGGACCTGCAATTCTTACTGTATTTCAATGAGTTTATATCATATTTTTGAAATGTTTCCCTTTCATAGTTGCAATGATTATTACTCAGAATTCATGGCTAGTCATGCTTTGACTTCCTTTAAGTATTGAAATATGGTCTTATGAGTTTTTGGGTCCTATCTGTGGATGGTTTTCTTCAATGTTTAAATACTTATTACTCAGAATTCATGGTTATTCATGCTCTGACTTCCTTTAAGTGTTAAAATTTGATGAAACATTTTTAATACCTTCCTTTTAAATACCTTGATGTATCATTATTTATAATTCATGTACCACATGCTCTGACATCCTTTAAACCTCAAGTTATTGAGAATTTTCTGAATGTGTCACTCTTTCATTGAAGTATATACAAGCCTCAATTTTATAAGAAGAGTTATTTGTTATCTTTATCCCTGTCACTGACTCCATAGCCCAATGGTATAAAATATTCATATGTCAACCTGTAAACATACAAAATAACAAACCATAGAGTTATCCATCTATCTATATCATTATTCCATATCATTAACCCTTGCGAGAGCCCTCTTAGGCTGAGGAGGCTAAGCCTCAATCAAAAGATTGGTTTGAAATAGTTACATTGAAATTGTCTAATCAGAAGCCTATCAGGTCTGATTTTGGTGATAACACAGTGCCATGGCCTCTCCAACTGATGGTGATGGTGATGGTTGCTACTCTACTGCTGCACTAGCGCTAGCATCTATCTCCTCTTCCTCATGCATCTCGTGAATCATGCATGGAACTTGTAATAGAACTGATAAGAAAATGTATAGAAATGGAAAATATGGCTAAGAAATAACACCATAGAAGATAAAACTTCAGATCTTCATTAATATCAATACCCTTAAGGTAGGGCAACACCATACATTCACTCCTTAAGGAAGGAGATCACTCCACAAGCCATATGCTTGCCCATACAATAATCCTTGACATCTCTCAATGGAGAGTCTCTAGCCTCTATATAGGTTTCATATATGCAATACCATGGGTAGTTACCATGGGTCTCTCATTACCATACATCCAATACAATGGGCTTATCACTTTATTCCCTAGCTACATGTGGTCCCTTACATAATGTGGGTTAACCACTTTATTTATTAACTATGGCCCATTTATTTATCATTCTTATATTATTACATCATATTATTCCCTTGGGTACCTTCCTCTGTACCTTATATTATCCCCTCTAGGTACACTAAAAACTCCCAATTTCAATAGATCAAGACCATATTCTAAATATTCAAGTGTTCCTTCTCTTGATGCAAGTACTCCTGTAGCTAGTGGTGGTGGAAGTTGCTCCTCTTCTAGAGTGATAGTGATGAAATCTTCCCTTGGTTCATCATGTGCTTTTTCATTAATGTTTGGAAATGTCTTAATGGGAATTACCTCTAGTTTTCTTCTATCAAAATTCATGATCAGCCTTTGAGTAAAATCTACATAATTAGTCACTCTTACATGTTTCAAATGGCTAAACCACCAATCCTTGGCTTCACCCTCAAGGTGCAACACTGCAATCTCAACATCATCTCTTTCTGCTACTAGATTTAGCATGAAGAATGCATCTAAATTATTCCTCCAAGCCTTTGTTGTACTGGTGGATGACCCATCAAATATAGGCAAAAGGAATCTATTATGAATTTTCCTTCTATGGCTGCAATAGGGTCTTTGTTCTTCTTTGATTTACATAAACTGCTGGAGAGTTAGATTCTCCTTGAAAGCCCTTGATTGATATTTGTACTCTACAAGATAATCACTTAGAGTGTCATGATATAAGTTTCCTCAATCACCATGCCAGTCACCTTCCTCTTCAAGGGAAGTGGACATAGTATAATTTTGTGGAGCTGTTTACATTACCGGTTTCTTTTGCTACTGATAGGAAATGCTTGGACCTTCCTCATTTTGAAGCCTTCTTGAGGTCTCCTTTTGCCTCTCCTTTATCATTTGTTTTACCTCCTTGTATAGATCCTGCATATATCTAAAAATAAATTAGGAAAAAATTGATCCCTCCATAATTATGGAACTCTTCTTCCTACTTCTTCTTCTGGTGTCATAAGATGTATTTCCCACAAGCTGAGCCAAAGATCATGCTCTGATACCACTGTAATATTCCAAATTGGACAAGACAGGAATATAGAACATAAAACTAGAAAATTCAGTGATACATCTACACATAAAATGAGAGCATATCATATATCCATTCTATTAAACATTATAGAAGAAAATGTATACAATATCTTGAGGAAAAATACACTCAAGCTAGGTAAAACAAGCCTCTAGAGACCCAGTACATAAAATATGAAGAAAAAATGCTATACAAGAATGTTGGAGGCTAACATAACATAGGTTTTGTTGGGGTTAATTGCTGCTGAAAACGTAAATACATGGATCTGTTGATAAAGTGCCTAGAAAATGTCGCGATCAGAGATCTAGGCTTTCTAGCACTATTCCAAGACAACCCAGAAAGGGTTTCTGGAAATACTCAAAATGCAGAATGTGTAAAATGTAGCCCTGGGGCTTAATAATGTTTTGCAATTGGATCACTAGTGGGAGGTGGTTGATATGATATGAAAATGGCTGATATCCCTCCCCACAAACCTTCCAGATGAAGGGCTACTCCCCTCACTGGAAAACAAGGTCAAGAACTTGGGTACTTGACCTCCCACTACAACTGCACCAAAAAATAATGTAGTTTCTAGAGGAGACTGCATTGTAGGTGAATGATGTTGCTTGCACTGATTCCAGATGATTGAATAATGTTCAAGGAACTTCCTTTCTAGCCTCCCGGATGAAGGGTTTCTCCCCTCACTGGAAAAAAAGTTCAGAAACTGGGTCTATAAACCCTCCACTGATGTTACCTTGCAAAACAACACAATCCTAAAGGATACTGCATTGTGAATGATGGCTAATGCTTGATTTGATGCTAGATAGTAGAAATAATTCTCAATGAACCTATCCTGAGCAGGAAATCAAAGTCCCCTGAGGATGAGGGTGGGATTTCCGCTCGGAAACACCCTTGTACTAAATAGCACAACAAACTCCGCTAAACAGCTGAAGCATGCAAAAATTCATACAATACCAGTACAATACCAATATCCAGAATGCCTTCTATGGCTTCCACCCTCTTCCTTATATGCTTGGTGAGATTCTTCACCCTGGGTTCCACTCATTGAATATGCTACTCTCATCCATACACTCTTCCTCTAAGACAACGTTTTCCTCAATTGACTCTCAACTCCCTCCATGACAGCGCTATTGATTTGGTCAACTTTGACCTTTTCCACCCGCTTTAGCCCATGTTCACACCTAAACGTGCTTTATCTAGCTGATACAATGATCCATAATCACATAAGAAGTGGTTTTATTCCTATTAAAGAGATTTATGGGTCTCTCTACCCACTTATTCACCTATCTTATGATCAAAATAAAAAATTAATATTCCAACTAGCTGAAAGCTAATTAGGAATATTACAAAAAAATAATGGGAAGCCCCTGAGAGGTCTTCTACCATGGATCTCATTGATGACGACACATAGAGAATAGTGATCAAAGAGTCTGTCATCTCAACATCAGGGGAAAGTATCACAATAAGTGCATAAATGTCTTTTGGTTTTGCTAAAGCAGAACTCACAAGTAGAGGAGTACATGATCCACTACGAATGACCTCTATTTCATGAATTGCATCAAGGGTATCACAAAAGTCATCAAGATGGAGAAAATGATGAAAATAGTGGCCATAAAGGCCACACAAAGAACAAGGGGGGTTTTGCGTAACGATTTTTCTTAGCTGAATCAGGTAAGGTAACATGGACCTATGGGATGTCAGATACAAGAAATATTTTTTTGACCACACATTTGAGACGAGGAAGCTTAGGACATTTATGGGTGGCATGCCCAAAAAAATCACACAAAGCACACAGAGGTGACGAATTTTGAGGCTTAGGAGGATCTAGAGTTGTTTGGGGGCCTTTTCCTTAGGTTCATTATTTTTTGCTTTTCTCCCCTCACCAAATGCTTTCGCAATAGGAGAAGGTTCCTATTGAGGTGGTTGTGGAATTGAAGCAAAGGGAGGGGTCATGGCGACTGGTTATATTGGGGTCAAATATGTATAAGGATTCAGTTGACCAGGTGGAGTGTTTTATGGGGAATCAATGTACCAGACTGGGATCCCCATGGTCAAATTGGGTAGACTCAATGTAGCCATAACAGGCACTGAAAATACTCTAGAGGGGAGACCTAAAAATGATATCTAACCGGAAGAACAATGGCCTGGAAAAATGGATCCCAAATTTTTAAGGCATGGGGGGACCATTCCTGGTTGAAAAATATTGGGAGAGACACCATGTAATATCCCAAAATAGGGAAAATCTACAATAATGGGAATATCTTAAGATATTCCAAAATTGGACCTACAGCAATCCATGAAAATAATAATGAAAGAGCAGTGTAACTCAACTCATAAACATGGGAGACCAAAATGGAGACATTAATCCATGTATTATATCAGCAAACCCATAAATATAAATGAGGCATTGATCATATACTAAGATGGAACAAGCCTCCCATAAGAAACCACTCTACAAATGAATTGTTGTCACAATACAAGAATGTCGGAGACTTCCACAACGCAATTAAAAACACACTACTGTAGAAAAATTATGTAAAAAATATGTAGGGTTGTTATAAGCCTCTAAAGATATGCTCAATACAGATCTGTGCTCAATATCAACTCCTACAAAGAACCCAGAAAGGGGTTTTCAGAAATACACTCTATACAAGATGGGATCTAAAGTCGAATGGGTGAAGATACATTGCAAACTAAAGAAAAAGAGTGTATAAGGCTGAATTATGATAGATGTGAAGTATACCCACTCAAATATCTCCTCCCATGAAAGGATGAACCCCTCAATCACAAGGAAACACTGCAAAGGAACCACTAAAACATTTGCTGAAGCTGCCTTCAAGAATAACGCATTGATCCCTAGCTGGAAAAAAAATGGGAATGATGGGAAATGTATGGTCTGATTCCAAGGATCTGAAATGTGCCCAAGAACTCTCCAAATAGATCTCCCAAGAGAAGGAAACCTTCCTCCTATGAGAAAATAACTTAGAAAGTGGGGTTCTAACCCCTCCACTGCTGCATCCCGCAACATGGCACAATAAACTACAGAAACTACACTGATGAAGAAGTTGTAGCTTGGCCTAAAAGCCTGAATGTGGAAATTAATACAATACTCTTCCAAGAGGCTCCTCAAGGAAAGGGGTGGGATTCCCGCTCAGGAACACCTGGTGCTAAACAACATAGCTACCCTGCTAAATAGTAAGAGGAAGCAATAGTATAAGTAGAACAATATCAAAATAATATAAAACATCCCCTCAAATGGCTACCATCCTCTTTCTTAAATAGAATGTGAGCTTTCTTGCTCTTGGCCCCACTCAATTAGGTCATTTCCTCCATGAGATCCATCTCCCTCCAAAACTGCGTTATTCTCTAATTGATCTCCACTCCTCCTTATCAGCGTTGTTGACTTGGTCAAAGTTGACTGAATCAACATGATCCAAACCTTGTTCACACTTGGAGGAGCTTTATTTAACTACTACAAAGGTATCCTTTCACAATTGAAATGTTTTTATTGCTGCTCAAGAGACTTATGGGCCTCCCCACCCATTTATTTACAGACCTAGTGATAAAAACAACCATAATATTCCATTTAGCTTGGAGGCTAAATTTTTGGACTATTACAACCCTCCCCTCCAAAATTTTGGTTTTCCTCAAGAAACTGTATAAGGAGAGAAAAATTCCTCCCCTCCTTTTCTTGTGGTCTCCTCATCAATAGTTCCCACCACTTCTCAAAAAAATATGCAATAAATCTGTCGCCCAATATTCCCTCCCAAGCATGCAAAACCAAATGGCTCACATCATGAAAAGGTGGAAGGTGTAAGTGGAAACCTTCTTACTGTCCAGTGGCCTCCTCAATATAGGAGTTATGACAAGCATAGGGGATCTCATGACAAATGAGAGACTCCCAAACCCATGCTATCATCCAAATGAAATGAGCCATTCTATGTAATATCCCCAAAGAGAAATAAAGCAATGCTTGAACACAATAATAGATGTTAAATGATAAATAGACTCATATTATGTGTTAAAAACACATAGCCATCAATTAAAGCTACAAAATAAAACTATACTTCATTTCATGATCCAAAAATTGGGGAAAAGCAACATTTTAGGCCCTAAAAACATTATTCATAGAAAATTGCATAATAATAGGGGAAAATTATGGTTGGATCCCTTATATTATGTTATAGGGGACTCACACCCATAAAATATTCAGAAACAAATCTCTTCTACTTGCTTAAATAGGTCTCCCGGTCCCAGTATGGCTCAAAAAGGCCCAAACCTCATGACTTAGCTTATGCAGAATTTACTAAAGCATACACAACGTGATTTTATGAGGGTTTATGATGCAATATAATTGAAATGACAAATATGGATTTTATTACATCAAATAATGGAGAAAAATTGAGAACAAGCCTCTTTTACACATTATAGAAATGACCCAGCAAGGGTTTCATGAAGGTACGAGTGAAAAATGTCAGATCTGCAGATCTGGATCTGAAAAACACAGTCTAACTGAAGCTTTGAATACATATAGCTGAAAAATATAGAAAATGAAGGAGAATCCTTCTTACAAGGTTTCTGGGAGAAGGATTGGCCCTTTCCCTGAGAAACAAGCCCAAGATTGAGAGGATTGACCCTCACACTATAACACTACAAGAAATGACGCAGTTCCTTCAAGGGACTGCGTTTTAGATGTTGGGATTAATTTGGCCAAGTTCTGAGATGTGAAATACTGCTCCAGAATGCTTCCTCACTGATCTCTCAAAGGAAAGAGAGCCTCCTCCTCTGAAAAACAAGTGATGTAAGTGGTGTTGTGAACCCTCACTGCAACACCCTACAACACAACGTTATACTGCTGTAGAAATAATGTTGTAGCTGAAGGAGGATGCTTGGCCTCAAGCCTAGATGTGAGGAAAATCAGTACACTCCTTCAAGAGGCCTCTCAAGAAAGGAGAAGGATTCCTAAATAGGAAATCCTTGTGCTGAGCAGCACAACAATCTCAACTAAACAGTTGCAGAAAGAAAAATAGCCTTCTAGACCAAAATCAAATCATAAGCATAAAATTGTTATGGCTGCCTTGACCTCCTTTTAAATATGTGTGAGCCTTCTTTCCTTGGGCCCCACTCATTAGGGTTTCCTTCACCAAGGAACCTTCCTCCCACCTGCACTGCGCTATCTCTATGGATGGTCTGACACTTGCGCTGTTGACTTGGTCAAAATTGACCTTGTCCACATGCATTTATCCTTGTTCACACATGAGAGTGTAATATCCAGCTGCTACCTTGATCCATTTTCACACCATGAGGGATTTCATTCAGATTTTTACTATGCATGGGCCTCCTTACCCTTTTATTCATCTCTAAGTGAAATCAACAAACTTTAATATTCCAATTTGTTGCATGCAAATTTTGGAATATTATAGTCCTCCCCTCCCAAATGTTGCTTTTCCTCAATCATTGCAAGGATAGAACTAAAGGGTGTCCTCCCCTCCTACTGTAGCATCCACATATGATGTAATCCTCCAAGGAATGAGATGTTGTTTCAACAATGAATCTCCATATTGCCTCTCCCAAGCATGCAAGTTAGCTAAATAGCTATCATCATGGACAAGTAGAGTACTCAAGAAGGAAATAGGGTGTTTTCTAGAGGTTCCCCTGAGGTATGGGATCTAAAATTTATTGGGAAACATCATTCCCATGTGGATCCTCCATCCCCAAACAATCATCCATACAAAATGAGTCACCTCCCAACATGGCAATTCCTGAAAATGTTCCTCCACCTTGAGCTCCTGCAAAGTAGGTGGGCTGAAAATATAAACATGGTAGAAAAGGTAGCCTACCCCACACTGTCTTCCTCTCCACTTATGATAAGTGTAGATTATATGCTGATCTTGGGCTACAATAATGTTTCCCTCAAGTGGCAAGATGAAGACTAGATATCCAAAGATCTCTCCTCCAACGTTGTGAATCAAGCTAGCCCAAACCGTTCCATATGTGATGGATAGGAAGTCATCACCATATGGCATCCCATCAAACTCATGGCCCACCTTATAAAGAAATAAGTGTTTGGCTGTGGTGGCCATCTCTCCTCCCATGCTCCCATTAGAACATGCAATGCAGAAAATGTGGGAATCCTCTCCCCAAAAGGACACATCCATCCCATGTATCTCTCTCCCCATCATGCTCTCAATAGGAATAAGAACAATATCAACAAAATAGATCATGATCACCATCAAGATAATTGAAATACTGAAGGTTTCATGTGGTGCAGGAAATTACCAACAATTTCCCATGCAGTTACAACGCAGTTTCCCAACCTGCTGCTTTAGAAAATAGTATGGCAAGTTGTTTTTTAATGCATGGATAGTTATGTATGTCATCATGTCTACTAATGAATAGTAGCTGGTTATGTAGAATAGTTGATCATACATGTAATAAAAACATACTTGCCCAAGGTCATATAAGAGATGGTTGTCTCCATCATATAGATTGGCCCAAAATTGACCATTAAGCCAAATGAAAATCTTGCCCTCTTGTGGAGAAATGCACTGCATAGAAATGGTAAGAGTATGCAAATATTGTATTAGACAATCAATAAATACAAAAACAAATTTCTCACTCCTCCTTGTTTACCAAGTGCATCAAATTTGAAGTGATCCTGGGGACACTCCATCAATAAGACCAACCTCCAGGGTGACAGCGTTGTTGGCCCATGCAAATAGGTTCTTTCCAACTCATAACTCCATTCTTTCACATGCACAATGTCAAAGACATCTCCCATAATGCTGCTACACATAATAAGTTCCTTCGAAGGTGGAAGTACCTCTTGAACATCTAAGGAAAAGGAGTAGCCCCTTTGCACCATGATAGTGCCATATCCTACTCCTCCATCATACAAATAATGTAGGGAAAACATGGTGAAGAATGTCATATCAACACAATGTGTCCATACTCCTTGCTGCTCCATGATGCAAGTATCCTGCCACACACCCTTAGAAAGAGGATGATGACAAAACTCTTTCAAGAGTAACCAACATAGCCAAGCCTCCTATTTCCCAGTATCATATATTTGCAAGTAGCTTTCCATCTTCTTTCTCATCATCCACACCCATTCATCCAAATGTGGGTGCCTTCCATCATGTTCTTCCTTACAATTCTCCCAAGGAAGAATATCATCCTCCCAAATCAGACTTCCTCTCTTGCATTTCATGGGATGTTGAAATGAAACTCCTTGGAGATCTTCTAGAGAATACCTCTCATCAATTTCCTTCTTGAATCCATAAGGATCCAAGTGTGATGAGGGAAAAACCTCCTCAAAGTGTTGAATAACCTTGCACTCCATGACATGTTGAAGTGCACCTCTAATGGGATCTCTCCATGAGATCTTATTCTCATCAATGACCCTCCAAAACCCATGAGATCTTGGATTTGTTGCAGGTAGAAGCTTCTCTTTGAGCCGGGGAGTGCTCATTGAGAAAGGGTCATCTACAAAGGAGAAAGGGTTTCTCACTTCAAGATGTCTACCATCTATCATTTCTTCCTCCATTGCTTCATGAATGAAGCTTCCATTTGAATGCTCCCATGAGGAATGGATCCTATTTTCTTCATCATTTCTCATATACAGTGCAGTGCAACTCTGTTGCTCTAAATCAATTGTATACAATAATGTAGATCCCTCCATAATATTTGTTGAAATGACAAGAGATGGAAACTTAAGCATACCTTGGTGAAATGTGGAAGCAAGAGCTCCTTCCTCAAATATATTGGCTTCCTCCACTGCTAAAAATGAAGGCTTCTCCTCCAAGGTTGTGACAGCGCTGGCACATGCTTCCTCAAGTGGTGGTGAGGGCTTCTCTTTCTCTAATTTTTCTTCACCAAATCTCCTGATCACACTTTGAGTGAAATCTGCAAAAGTAGATACTCTTGCATGTCCCATATGGCTGAACCACCAAGTGCTTGCCTTACCCTCCAAGCGCAGCGTTGAGATCTCCACAGCCTTTCTTTCCACTACTGGATGTAGTAGAAGAATGCTTCTAGTCTCATCACCAAAGCCTTTGTTGTACATGTGAGTGATTCATCAAAAGTGGACAATAGAAATCTATTGCCTCTCATCATCCCATAGTTGTAGGGTCTCCTTTCTTCTTCCAACTGAATTAACTGTGGTAAAGCTAGAGTCTCCTTGAAGGCTCTAGATTTAGATTTTTATTCAACAAGGTATTCACTTAGAATCCCAAATTCCAAATGACCTTCATGCTGCATGTCTTCTCCTCTTTGAGAATAGGAAGTGCATGGTCCTTCCCCTTCTATTTAATTATCCTCCTTGGGGAGGTTCTTCATAGATTTGAATACTGATGAGACAAAACCCATCCTCTCTAACATTCTGATCTTCTTCTATCTTCTTTGGCTGAAACTCACAGGCTGAGCCAAGATTGATGCTTTGAGACCACTGTAATATCCCAAAAGGGAAATCAAACAATGCATGAACACAATAATGGATGTTCAATGATAAATAGATTCATATTATGTGTTAAAAACACATAGACATCAATTAAAGTTACATTAGAAATCTATACTTCATTTCATGATCCAAAAATTGGGGAAAAGTAGCATTTTAGGCCCTAAAAACGTTATTCCCAGCAAATTGCGTAATAATAGGGGAAAATGATATTTGGATCCCTTATATTATTTTATACGGGACTCATACCCAGAAAATATTCAGAAAAAATCTCTTTTGCTTGCTTAAACAGGTCTCCAGGTTCCGGTATGGCTTAAAAAAGGCCCAAACCCCATGACTTAGATTATGCATAATTTACTGAAGCATACACTGTGTGATTTTATCATGGTTTAAAATGAAATATAATGGAAATAAAAAATATTGACTGTATTACATCAGATCATGGAGAAAAATGGAGAACAAGCCTCTTTTACACATTATAGAAATGACCCGGCAAGGGTTTCATGAAGGTACAGGTGAAAAATGTCAGATCTACAGATATGGATCTGAAAAACATAGTATAAATGAAGCTATGAATACATATAGCTGAAAAATACAGAAAATTAAGGAGAATCCTTCTTACAAGGTTTCCAGGAGAAGGGTTGGCCCTTTCCCTGAGAAACAAGCTCAAGATTGAGGGGATTGACCCTCACACTGCAACACTGCAAGAAATGACACATTTCCTGCAAGGGAATATGCTGTAGATTTTGGGAGTACTTTTGCCAAGTGCCAAGATGTGCAATACTACTCCGGAATTCTTCCTCACTGATCTCTCAAAGGAAAGAGAGCCTCCTCCTCTGAGAAACAAGTGCTGGAAGTGGTGTTGTGAACCCTCACTACAACACCCTGCAACACAACATTACACTGCTGCAAAAATAACACTGTAGCTGAAGGAGGATGCTTCGCTTCAATCCTAGATGTGAGGCAAATCAGTACACTCCTTTAAGAGGCCTCTCAAGAAAGGAGAAGGATTCCTAAACAGGAAATCCTTGTGCTAAGCAGCACAACAATCTCAACTAAATAGTTGCGGAAAGAAAAATAATCTTCTAGACGAAAATCAAATCATAAGCATAAACTTGTTATGGCTGCCTTGTCCTCATTTTAAACATGTGTGAGCCTTCTTGCCTTGGGCCCCACTCATTAGGGTTTCCTTCACCAAGGAATCTTCCTCCCACTTGCACTGTGCTATCTCTATGGATGATCTCCTCCTCTCATGCCTGTGTTGTTGACTTGGTCAAACTTGACCTTGTCCACATGCATTTATCCTTGTTTACACATGAGAGTGTAAGATCCAGCTGCTACCTTGATCCCTTTTCACAACATGAGGGATTTCATTCCGATTTTTATTATGCATGGGCCTCCTTACCCTTTTATTCATCTCCTAAGTGAAATTAGCAAACTTTAATATTCCAATTTGCTGCATGAAAATTTTGGAATATTACATTATAGGTAGCTCATCAAAAGAATCCTCAACCCCAGGTGTATTCAATGCATTGGGGTTGCATGGAGAGATTAGCTTTTTCCATTCAAGTGGTTTCTCTCTCCACTTATGGTAAGTATGGGGTTGTTGTTGATCTTGGGCTGAAATATCATGGCCTCCAATATTGGCCCAAGTTACCCCACAAAGAAAATCAAGCATGAAATGCCTCCTCCAAGAACGCAAATTATTCAAATGTCTCCTTCCATGTGAAGACAAGAAATGTGGTGTGGTAATCATGGTTTGCCCATTGTTTCTCCTGAAACATACAACATGAAAATTAGGGAGAATCATACTCCCAATGGGCATCTCCCACTCATCTAGCACTCTCCAAACAAAGCTCCCCATGAACATAAGGATATCAAAAAATTATGGAAGCAAAAACCATTGAAAGCAAGCTGCCATATGACAACTGGAGAGTGGATCATAGTTCCTCACATGGAACCAACAAAGTGCATCCCTTTCCTCCATCAAAGCAAGTAAGAACAAGTTCTCTCCAAGCCACTTGTTTGCTGCCACAATCATTCTAGAGGATAGAAGCATGAAAGTACAATGTGGTGTCAATGGTGCACACCAAGAATCATGTGGCCTCCCCCACAACCCACCGATAGAATGGCCAACATCAATGATGCAAATGGCCTTAAGTATATGAAAATACAATATACAAGAATGAAATATCCTCCTTTGTACAATATGTTGCTCACAAAAGGTAAAGGAATGCAAATCATGGTGCATAAGTGTACATCCTCTACTATGTACTTTGGTCCTTGAGCTGAAATGGCTCAACTGGAATTTCTCCCTCACTCTCAATGAGTAGGGAAGTGGCTATGCCAACCTCTCCATCACCATCTAGGCTATGCATCTCTCCATATGCTGATGTATATCCTGTTGGATGCCCTCCCAAGTGAATTCCTCCATCAATGACTGAAATGCATCAAGGTGCATGGAAAGAAAGTCCACATGTGTTGCATGTAGTAGCTTCCTCTTGAGCTCAGAAACTCTAGTCAAGAAGGATCTCCCATAAGAATATATGACCTCACCAACCACCATGTATCTATCATCTCCATTTGGTTCATCAAGTATCATGCAAGCACCAAGATCCTTGGAGTACTCTACCAAAAGTTGAGACCTCCAATATGGATCAACCCTCCTAAGAGACAACGCTGAATATCTGGAATGTGAAGCTCCCCACATGTTTTTTTCTACTCCTTTGACATCCCCTATGCCAAAGTCATCCTCCGAAGTCTCCACCCCTCTGGAATCTAAGAGTGGTGAACCAAATGGAAAAATGTCTCCCACCAACTCTAGATCTGGTGGCCTCCCAGGTGGAATGCCCCCATGTAGTGAGACATCAAAATCTGAAGTGGATTGTACATATGAGTGGACTGATTTGTCCCTCTCTTCACTATGCAATACAGTCTCCTTATTTTGTGTAGAAACCTTCTGAAATAGATAAGGGTGAATCATCCCTTGATGTTGATCCCCTCTTTCTTCTTCTCTTTCCATCTCACAATCCACAAAAATTGATACATGCTGCTCTGGAATTGTGGTTTGGTTACCACATGTTGGATCATTTGGAACTCCTTGCAAAGACACAAGGGCTCCTCCAAAGGAAGAAATGGCTCCCTTCCCATCTCCATGTGGTGATGGATCTTCTCCCAATGGTACATCATTGTTAGCTCTTCTCTGCACATCCTCTTCATCAATATGTGAGATTGCCTCATCATCAATGAGAGACAGTTGATCTTGGTCTTCCCTTGAAAGAGGTTTCTCCATGTCTTCACCAATAGAAGAGGGTTCTTCAAAAGGTGGGGATCTTGCCCTTGGCAAGGCACCATGCATGTTTTTATCCCCCTCAACAAAATTATGGAGTGGAGTTGGAAAAATAAATATCTCCAACTCATGCAAAGGGTTTGAGTTTTTGGGTTCAACAAGAGATGTTTTACAATGTTTAAGATCAAATCTCCTCACCAATTTCTTAGTGAACCCTGCATAAGTGTTTACATTTGCATGATAAAATGAATAATAAATATAAAACCACCAATCATGGACCATACCTTTGAGGTGCAGCGTTGCTACTCTAATGGCCTCCTTTTCTGAAACTTGGTGTAGCTGGAAATAGGAATCTATCTCCTCCACCCAAGCTTTGGCTGTGCACTTTGCTGATCCATCAAAGTTAGATAGAAAAATTATACCTCCCTTACTTCTCTTGTTGGATCTTCTGTCTTCCTTGAGTTGGAAAAAACTTTGGAAGTCCAAGTGATCTTTGAATCTCCATGACTGAGACTCATACTCCTGAAGATAGTAACTCAAGGTCTCCTCCTTTGGTGCATCTTCTTGCTCCATCGTTCTTGCAGTGAATGTGAGCAATAGACTACGCTATGGATCTACATGTGTGATTGAATGATCACACCCATCATATGAATAACTGGGTCTTGCTTCATCTTCAAACCCTCTCAAGAATTTCTTACACTTCTCCCCTTTCATCTCCTTGAGATCTTCTTTGATATTTTTCATAGCTTGGAAAAGAAGCTGGAAGATCCTCTCTTCCTTCATTTCTCCAAATGATAGAGTCTTCTATTTGTGCCTTATATACATTACTCCTTCTCCTTCTGGTAGTATAATGGCTGAGATTCCACAGGCTGAGCCAAGACTATGCTTTGATACCACTGTAATATCCCAAAATAGGGAAAATCTAAAATAATGGGAATATCTTAAGATATTCCAAAATTGGAGCTACACCAATCCATGAAAATAATAAGGAAATAGAAGTGTAACTTAAATCATAAATATGGGAGACCAAAACGGAGACATTAATCCATGTATTATATCAGCAAATCCATACATAACAATGAGGCATTGATCATATAACAAGAAGGAACAAGCATACCATAAGAAATCACTCTACAAATGAACTGTTGTCATAATAAAAGAATGCTGGAGACTGCTACAACATAGTTAAAAACACACTGCTATAGAAAAATAATGTAAAAAATATGTATGGCTGTTATAAGCCTCAAAAGATATGCACAATATAGATCTATGCTCAATATCAACTCCTACAAAGAACCTAGAAAGGGGTTTTCAGAAATACACTCTATACAAGATGGGATCTAAAGCCCAATGGCTAAAGGTACACCAAAATTTGAAGAAAAAGAGTGTAGAAGGCTAAAATATGACAGATCTAAAGTAGACCCCCTCAAAGATCTCCTCCCATGAAAGGATGAACCCCTCAATCACAAGGAAACACTACAAAGGAACCACCAGAACATCTGTTGAATCTACCCTAAAAAATAACACATTCCCTAGCTGGAATAGCACTGCGAATGATGGGAAATGTATGGTCTAATTCCAAGGATCTGAAATGTGCCCAAGAACTCTCCAAAAATATCTCCCAAGAAAAGGAAACCTTCCTCCTATGAGAAAATAGCTTAGAAAGTGGGGTTCTAACCCCTCCACTGCTTCACCCTACAACACAACACAATAACCTGTAGAAACTGTGTTGATGAAGAAGTTGTAGCTTTCCCTAAAAACATGAATGTGGAAATGAATAAAATACTCTTCCAAGAGGCTCCTCAAGGAAAGAGGTGGGATTCTCGCTTGGGAACACCCGGTGCTAAACAGCACAGCTACCTTGCTAAACAGTAAGAGGAAGCAATAGTCTAAGAAGACCAATCTAAAAATAATCTAAAGCATCCCTACAAATGGCTACCATCCTCTTTCTTAAATAGAATGTGACGTTGCTTGCCCTTGGCCTCACTCAATTAGGTCATTTCCTCCATGAGATCCATCTCCCTCCAAAACTGCGTTATTCTCTAATTGATCTCCACTCCTCCTTATCAACGTTGTTCACTTGATCAAAGTTGACTGAATCAACATTATCCGAACCTTGTTCACACTTGGAGGAGCTTTATTTAGTTGCTACAAAGGTATCCTTTCACACTTGAAGTGTTTTTATTGTTGCTCAAGAGACTTATGGGCCTCCCCACCCATTTATTTACCAATCTAGTGATAAAAAAAACTATAATATTCCATTTAGCTTGTAGGCTAGATTTTTGGAACATTACACACCAACAGAAGGAGAAGGTCCTAAAGGCTGTGTCAATAAACAACAATAGGTTGCGAAGGTGCTGGCTATTGAATACTCGAACCAGGCTGTCTTTGGCTAGCCATAGATGCTTGCAACATGCAAACACTCTATGAGCTGGACTTAGTGATAAGAGTGGGCTGGGGGAGGGGTAAGGAATGAACCAAGTAAGGTGGAATATTTATATACTCCTGATGAAAAACTAGTGAGAGGTGCGACTGATTGATCATCGGCCACCAAAGGTATGATTGTCTCAGGGGAGGTCTGATACTTTAGTTCGTAATATGTCAACTGATCGATGACGACAGTCCTTCCATTGTGGGGGAAGCACAACTTATGATGAACTACAGATGTGATAGATGACATCTCATATGTGTAGCTACAACCTAAGAGGATATTTTAATCCAAGGGGGCATCAATGAATTCTATGTCAATGCAAATAGTCTTGCCCGCAAGTGTGACTGTACAATTGTGAAACATGCTAAGGGGCTGAGAAGGGTGACCATCCCATGCATGAAAAGTGATGGTGGATGGGGCCAAATTGGGTAATTCGAGCTTATTCCAAACATAGGCAAACATCACACACATGGATGTGCCCTCGTCAATGATACATCTCTAAACATGGACATTACGGATCTTGACTGGTATTTGGAAGGCAACAGATGAAGGTAAAGGGGGATGTTCTAAATTTTCAACATCAAAGATGATCAAACGATCATCTGAAGGATCCATAGCTCCCAAAGAATATAGTATATCTTTCCTTTGAGATGGGTACTGTGAGCCACCTATAAATTTTTGACAAGCAAGCAGGTGGCTAAATATTATTCTGAGCCTTCAAGAGAAACATTTCCCTTGAAAATATTTCATCCTTGAAGCCTCCATGTCTCTTTGTCCAGTGAAGAGATATTCACTGCTGTTTCCATTTGATAAGCCTCACTGTTTATGGAAGGAAATGCTTCAGAAGGTCTCCATTTTCCCTATATCATCCTCACAAAACCTCCCTTTTTCATAACTTTTCCCCTTTTTAAAATTCCCCAAAAATCCCTCCATTTCACCCTAAAACCCTATTTAAACCTTATAGCTCCCTTTATCTATTTTAAAATCCCCTTTTCCCTCTACTGGAACCTCTCATTTGGCCTAAAAAAGCACTCTTTGGCCTAAAAACCCTCAATTCTACACTATAACAGAGTTTAGCCCCGGAGGGCTTACACTTTGTAGCCCCATTCCTTCATAAACCTTCGGCCCGCAACTGGGTGCTTAAGAAGCACTAACCCTCGCTTAAAACTCCAAAAATATTTTGAAAAGCATAAAAAACACCTTTTTCGCTCCATTATAGTGCCAAGCCCCTGAGTGCTTATTATTTCTAACCATTCCCCATGAGACCTAAAACTCTGCACCAAGCGCTAAAAACCTTTTAAACCCGTCCAAAACCTTCTCCCCTTTTATTTTCTCATTTCCCCTACAAAAATGTTAAGTTGAACATGGATCGTTGATCTTTGCAGATCAGCGGTCACTGTCACGCTCGATCCCCGCTCTCAACTTTCCCGTTCATTAAACTCCGCCCCAAGAAGTAATCTGGACCATCCATTGAACAGATCCGATGGTTAGCGATGAACCTGACGGCCCATGTTCCCCGCCCGTGCATCTCGCCTCATCGGGTTTTCTCCGCACCGTCTGATCAAAATCATCAGATCCGACAGCTGAAGTGACATTTCACGTAAATTTGATGTCCAAGTTTTAATGTTTAGAAGCCACACGATATGGGTGGTTTTGTTTTTCCACGTGTCGCACAGTGTATGGAATCGTGTAGATTTTCTGACAACCACTTACTGCCTTCGACCTCGCGTGAAAACCACCCTTGTTTTCTGCCTTACCACCCTTCCCCCTCCACTATGAAATTTTATGTTTAATCTTGGCCGTTCATCAAACTGATCTAACGGCCCAGGTCCAATCTCACCTCCATGCATGATCTTTTCGCCCACCCTCCAAGGGACCTCATCTGTCTATCTCCACCGCCCCTTGGTTTAATTTGACAGCCAGGATTTAACTCCACCCCATCCTTTCATTTCTCCATACATCCTCCAAACAATCGTACCGGCCAATTTCGACCATCGATCGCCGTGGTCAAATATGATCTGACGGTCTGGGATGCACCTTGCCCCCAACCTTCAACAGTCCCGATTTTCACCATTCTGCCCCAATTTTCACCATTTTTTCGCCTGCATCCACCTCTCTGCCATCTCTCATCCATCCTCCACAATCCCCCACAGCATCCTCCCCACTCCCCAAGATTTTCTTAACATATTTTTTGTCCTTTTACAAGGTTACAGGCAATAATAAAATCACTCTGTCACACAAGCACAGACAGGGTAATCCAGGAGTGCAGAGAGGTTTTTTCATAGCCAAAACGCTGGGAGACACACCGTTAAAGATATTTCAAGCATATTTCATTAAAGAATAAGTGTTAAAGCTCATTCTAAACCCTATTGCACCATTAAACCTGCACAGGTACCTGAACAAGTCAGCAGAAAGCAAAAAAGAGTATCAGTGACAGGATTAAGAGATTTAAAGCACATTATTGAAGATCAATGATGTAATTCAGTAATTAAAGGATGAAGCACAGCTCCAAGACCTTACAATGATTTAGAGGCCTAATTAGGCCTAAAACAGGGACCTAAAAGTGAATTAAAAGTGTTTTAGGAAAAGAAAAAAAGTCTATCAATCTAAAAAAAACCTCCACCGCCACTCAGAGGCCAATTGAACCCTCTCCAGCTACCAAAAGACACCTGCAGCTTCACAGAAATCAAAGAAGGCCTAGTTATTACCAGAACAAGAGACATTTGCCTAAAGATAGCTGAAAAATTATTTCTAACTGTCAGCAGAGTTATGATAAAGATAAGAAGCAGCCCTGAATTTCAATCTCTTCATCTGTTAAGCCTCAAAGGGCAGAAACAACAATTATGAAGTATCGGAAACCTACAGACTTTCTATCCCCCTTACTTGTTTCAAAATCCAAAAACAGACAGCCAGAGTACAATTACAAGCAAAGGACCATTTAATGAAGCATGAAGCATGTCATTTCTTATTCATCAAGCCTCTCAGAGGCCGAGAAGCATTAAATTATTCATTTAATTGGGCCAAATACCTCTTCTACTCCTTCACTTCCTCATTTACCTATAAGTATTCATTGAAAATTCATTGTTATTATTGGGTTGGTTGATATTCTATTAGTTGTTAGAACTATTATTGAGGGGAATTAGTTGAGTATTCTGTAATATAGTAGGTTGCGAAGAGAAGTCTGTATTGTAAAAGGCCACTGAGCTCAAAGTATGTGACTGGTTTTGCACATCAATTAATCAAGCAGATTCACAAGATCCTGGTCTATATTATTGGTGATGTATTCTCACTGTAATTTTTTCCTTTCATGTTTTTACATACTGTCCATATTTCTCTGATAAATAAAAGCAAGCATATATTAGGATTTACTGCTGGAAGTACCCTGAGTCTCACTGTAATCTTTATCTTGATGTTTTCTGCTAAGTTGTGTATCTAAGAGCTAATTCATCATAGTTTAACCAATATAGTATTTGGCTGGTCCATGCTTACTAATGTCTGAATTTGAAGTTAGTTTCTTATATCCCTTTGAATGAGTGTCAAAAGAATTGAAGGTTAAAATTCCTCCTCTGATCTTAGGCCTTACTCTCTGTTTCATCTTAAATATTTTCTACTACTCTGAAAGTGGTTATGAGGACTACTGGATTGTTTCTCTGAAGAGTATGTTGAAGCAGGTCTAGAGTTAAATGACCTCTGACCTGATCTTAAGCTACCCTTTTTTTCTTTTATGAGAGTTTCCTCTGAAGTATGTCAAAAGAAGGCGTGGAGTTAAATGACCTCTGACCTGATCTTATAATGTAGTTTGGTCTCTTTCTTTCACCGATTCTTAATGTTCCATTCCACCATCTATCTAAAAAGATCCTTTAGTATAGATGACTTGCCCTATGGAAACTCTTGCATAGTTGACATGCAAGTAATCCCCTTTCATGACTCCATAGCCCAATGGATTAACCTTTCTTTTGACCTATTTTCCCATGCTAAAACATCCTTCTATTCAGTTCCTTATTTACTTTCATAACCTTCTCAGTTGATGATCTCCAACCTGTTAGGAATCTATAATCAGAAAGATTGGAAAAGTCCAATCACAGAAACAACATCGTTTCAACCAACTTTGGGATTCTAGGATCTAGCCCTCCTGAATCCGGAGAGGGATCTCTCTAATATGTACAAAGATGGATTTGTCTTTGAAATTTGGGGTAATAATATTAGGCTAGTTATGAAGGCCAAGGGTTTTGTTTGTTTTTGTATGGTTGAGCATGAATACTGTTTGAGGTGGAAAGTCCTAAGTGCAAAGAGTTTCAAAGGTGAGAAGTTGCAAGTGAATAGAACAGCTAGGCTAAAAACATAGATATAATGCTGTTTTTTAGTCCATTGGGCTATGGAGTCATAACAGGGCTTTAATTGAGCAACAACATCAAGAATGATCCAAGGGGCAAGTCATCTACACCACAAGATTATTGAGATTTAAATGATGGAATGGGAAAAATAAGGTGTTGGAGAGGTGGAAACTAATAATAATTTCACAAAGGATTTATAGTCAGTCCAAACAAGAAAAGCCTCTTAAGTAACTATTTAAAACCAACCAAGTGCAAGGCTAACCATTAACCTCTTGGGAAAGTTTGTATTAAAGCAGCTTAATTGACAAAAAATCCAGTAATCCACATAATTACCTTTAGAAAGTATGAAAACATATAAGAGAAGACAGAGTATAAAATTAAGATCAGATAAAGTACTTTTAAACCTAGCCTGCTTTCAGTTAACACCAAGGGAAACTTTCAGAATCTGCCTTTGGAGAATAGAAGCTAGAAACAGGGAAAACCATCACTTTCTAGTCTAACTTTAATAAGAAAATAAGGAAAATAACTTTCAAAAACAATTTTTAAAGAAAACAGTAGGACGAGGGAACTCCAACATTCCTAATTGCTTAAACTGTATTGAATCATTCTTAAATAAACAATTTGGAGGAAAACATTGAGATAAAGATTTTCAGTCAGAGAAGGTTACTGATGTACAGTAGGTCCTAACTCTATAAATGTTGTTCTTTATCAGAGAATAGTGAAAAATATGACATACATAAAGGAAAACAATAACAAAGAAGGGGCACTTCACCAGTGATATAGACCAGGATCCCAAGAAAGAGCTTGTTTATTGATGTCAAACTAGTTACAGTACTCAGATCCAATGTTTCATTTCAACAATCATCTTCACTATCCATCTTAACAAAGCTAACAAAAACAGAGCTCCAAAGGCCAATGAACACTATTTACAGTTAGAAGTTTTAGCTTAGATGTATTTCAAAGTTTTGCAACCAACAGTTTCTCATCTTCTACAGAAGTATTTATAGAAGTATGAGGAGGTGAGATCTAAAAAAAGATCTTAAGGACAATTAATACAGAGTAATGAATTCTCAGCCTTTAAAGGGCTCGATGATGAATTTTACAGGTGTTTCACTGTATTAACTGTTTTACAATTAATATCAAAGATAGGTGGGAGCTTTATTGACTTTTAGGCTCTATCCTGGACGAAATAACTCCACTGATATTTGTTTGCATTAGTTTCCTTAGCGGAATTAATTTCTTGGCTGCGCTGTGAGGTAGATATTTTCTTGATCAATAACTTCAGCCTCTGTTTGAATGGTTTGAGGCAACAGGTGGCTCTGTGGTAGCCGAGAGGAATCAATTCGCCTCAAATGTGACAGTGGAGGCCTTTCTGTTTGTTAAACACTTATGATGTTATTTTAATGGTGTTTTAATTCTGGGATTAGGCTTTTGATAATAATTCTTATCCTTAATTCCAAAATCTGTCTTCAATCTTCATTCTACTATGCTATGTCTTCAAAAATGGATACTCTTTTGAATGTGATTTAAATCACAGTGTCTTGTCGATGTGCAGGTTGCACAGGTCTCTTCACGGCATCAATGCTCATAGAGCATCGATGAAACATAGATCTTGAACCCTGCAAATGGTTTCTTTTGATGAATCAAAGGCATAGGAAAAGTCTTTCCTGGCCTTTGAATTTTCTTTTGTTATAATGAAAAACCATTCATCCCTGCAAATATACACAAAAATATTAGAAAATCCTGCGTTTTTAGGTTTAACTGCTTCAGAAGGCGGGGAAGGAGCGTAGCCGTTGGATGAAAGCATCCAATGGTGGAGATTTATTTCGGAAGAGGTCAAAGAAGAGCGGGGGAATGAATGAGACGGGGTGATTTTGGACCGTCCGATCTGGACACGCGGACGATCCATATCTAATCGGAGGATCGCAATCGGGGGATCGCAATCGGGGGTGGCACGAAAATACACCAATCAAAAGTTGCGATGTGATGTGGCACAAACCGTCGATCTTAGGATTATATCAATGGTGGAGAATGAATCAGGGAAGTGGCCGATTAGGGGAAGAATATAACGCAGTGATGAAAAATTGCGATGCGAGTTTGCGCGGACCGTTGATCTGAGGATCAGATCAACGGTGGAAAACGAATCGGGGTATGGCCGATCGGCGAGAGAAAATGAGTGCGTGTGATGTAAAAGTTTCTATCTGATTCAAAACTCCGATGTGATGGAGTGTTGGCCGCTTGAGCGACTTTAGATCAACGACAGGGATTTCTTTCAGAACGTACCGGCGGAAAACCCTTTTAATATATGAAAACTCAAAAAAAGAAATAAAAAAAAGGTTTTATGCTTTGGGGGGCGGAAAATATGTATAAGGTGGATAGGTTCCCAACTGTGGGGCCTTTGGATACATGGAATACAATGGGCTCGGGGTTGATATAAAAACAAAGGCCAATCGCAATCGAAGTTTTGGTCCCGGTCTTTTTAATCTAACCATTGGAAAATTGCGATGCGATTTAGCGCCTCGGGATTTCAACACTTGGTCCTGGGGGAAAATTCATATGAAAATAAAACGGCGGGGGGGAGCTAATATATATAGGCCCCAATCACATCGGAAAATTTTGACGCGGCCTTTTCAATCTACCCATTGTATTTCCTCGATGCGATTGCGCGACCGGTCTTTTTGATCTAACCATTTATATTTAGCACGTGATTTTGAGTTTTTAGATCAAACTTTGGATAAATGGGTTTTCAGGTTTTACAAGGGAAAAAAGAACGTCAGGGAAGAAAATTTACAAGGTTTAAGCGTCGAAGGTGGGCCCACGGGTTATATGAAATAATTATAAGATCGGGGGTTTTTTAAATACAAAGGTTAATCGCAATCGGAACTTTCGAACATAGAAAAAAGACTTGCGCACTTGAAACTTTCCGATGCGATAAGCACCAGGACTATAAATCTTGGTTTTTCACATAGGAAGCATGAGATCCAAAGCTTATAACAAAGTGGGCTGATTGCATCGAGGCCTTTATAATACAAGGCTTAATTGCATCGGAACTTCGGAATATGGCAAAGACTTGCGCATTTGAAAATTTCCGATGCGACAAATGCCAAATAGGATTAGCGCTGGGGTTCCAGGGTGTGGTCATGTGGGGGAAGTGGTTTAGGGCTTTAGCCCAAGGGGGCTTAAGCCTTTATGTAAAAATAGGTATTTTTCATGGAAATTTTCAAGGTTTTTAATGGATTAGAGGGTTTCGGTATGGTTAAAGAGTGAGTCTTTAACCTTGTAAGAGTGATTTTCATGAAGGGAAGAAAGAAATCATGAAAACAAGGGAGTTTTTATGGAGAAAAAGGGATAAAATGGAGGTTAGTTTTGAGTGGGGGAAGGGGGAAAATGTTGATTTTGCAGCAGTTTCTTCTCAACAAATTAGCAGAATTTCTGAGTATAAAACGGGAACAGAAATGAAGATTTTGGACAGAGGCGTGAGGCTTCCAGAGTTTTCAAGAGCCAACAATTTTTAGCAATGAAATTTGTTCCTTGAAGGCTCAAAAAATTCTTACCCACCTTTTTCTATAACAAATATTATAGGTGGCTAACAGTGGCTCCACTTGGGGATGATGCCTTCTTGAAGGCATCAAGAACTTCAGACTTGCATTCTCTAGGAGGTTGACCTATGCCACATCCATTATGTTCTCTGGGAGGCTAACCTGTGCCTGATCCATTCAGCTGCCCTTCCTTTGATAGGATGATCTTCTCTAAAAACATATTAGCAGCTATGAAAGCAATGGACCTTCATCAATACAAACTTTCTACTTACCCAATCCTACTGATCTAGCATTTTTTCTTCATCAGAGTGCACTTGGATTGGCAAACTCTTTTCACAACATTTTATTCTTTTGAAAGCAGGAAATCTAATCTATTTCTACTCCTTACTTCTCCATGGACTCATATTAGACAGTTGAGCCCATATGATTCTCTACCTATTCTATCAATCTGTTAGGATTAAACAGTCTAATAGATTTTATTCTCTAATTTCTACAACAGAAATTTAAAAGCATTCAAGTCAGGATTAAACAGTCTAACTTGAAGCTGGTCTATGGCACAAAAACATGCTGCACACAGATATTTATTTTACAGAAAATTAAATAAAAATGGAAGGCTTAAGATCTGAAAGTTTTTCATCATGGCCTTCTCTTTTTACAGCTCTGTTTTGGCTCTTGTTTGAGCTATTTCTTCCTTTTTCTCTGGTTCAGATTTTGAGCTGATTAGAACTAGATTTTTACATCTCTTGACTCAGAATTTGAAGCAGATTTGAGTCATTTATTTTTTGAAACCTTAGGTTCAGATTTTGATCTTGTTTGAAACTTTAATTTCTATCCTAAACTATCTACTGATAAGCCAAGATTAAACAGTTTGGCAAATCGAATTCACTATATTATCAACATAAAATTTAAAGCTAATTAGTCAAGTTTAGGCTGTTTGACTAACTAGAAGTGTGTTATTCAGGAGTGGCATTTAAGCTTGCACACTTTCAGAATTTGTTTCTCTTTTTTGGTATGGGGCTATACCTTTCTTGTTTTCACAATCTGCCCTCTTTTCTTTCTTTTCTTTGTTTTTGTATTTTTGAATCTTTGATTCTTCTTCAAAGCAGAAAAAAATAAATAAATACATGCTCAAAACTGAGCTTTATTGAAATTCCTATCTAACCTATTCTAAACATGGAGTATTTACATTTATCATATGATACAAAAATGCCAATGCAGCCAGCTGAGTAATTTCAAGAAGAAGTAGAAACTCTGGCTACTTGTCAGAGGTATCCATAGAACATATTGAAGATTAACCTTCAATATCAAGGCTATCACAGAAGGTGACAGATTTTCATGTCTCTAGCTCTTGCAAAGGATCATTGCATGATAATTTGAGCCAGTTGGGATTTCCAGACACTCTTCCATAGGATCAACAAAGAAAAGATGAAGATTCTCTTCTTTTTGGCCCTCCATGTCTAGTAGATTGTCTGCTTCCAAGACTTCAGCTTTGAGGAGTATATCTTCAGAAAGTTGTTTGGAAGCATCATCATCCTTAACCTGCATAATAGCAAACAGTGAAATACCTTCTTTCTCTAAATTTATGTTTTATTCTGATATAAATTCAGGTTCTTTAAATGGTAGATTGATATCAATGATAGGAGAAGTTTCTTCTTGAAAAGAGTGTATATCCACAGTAGGATAGTCTTCTATCTGTTTCTCTCCCTTTTCTTCATCATCATCTGAAGTAGAGGACTCATCATATTTGGCAGTGTTGTCCTCTTGTAGCCCTGGTATGCTTGGATTCAGTGGGCTAAACTCCATGAAGAGGTTATTATATTCTTGAGTGGGGGTGTATTCAATGGTTTCCTCTTGCTCAAAAAATTCTTCATTACTCTTCTCTTCACCTTCTGAGTTGAAAGGTTGCTAATTCCCAATAAAGTGAAAGATTTTTATGATGGATCGAAAAGGATGATTGTGGCTTTAAATATGATGATGGTGAAACTCATAACACCAATCAAATGCTGGTTTCCCTGCATGATTAGTTTTTTCTTGGAAATCATCATCATCATAAGACTGATTGAAGTTTGAAAATTTATCAGAATAAACATTTTCATCAGTCAAACATATTGGGATATCAGTAGGTCCTTCTTCATTTTGATCCACAAAAGAACTTTCTAAATCTGTACAACAAAGTTCTATATGTGAATGGGAAAGAGTGTTTGTTTTGCAAAAATTTTCAGAGACTGACTGTTTATAAATAGCATGATCTATTTCCTTCTCTGTCAAAGGGGAAGATGTTTCCATGTCCCTTTGAACAGAAGTACAATAGTTCTCTATCTCTTGTGAAGATTGATTTTGAGGCTGAATGTCTTCTTGAGCCTCAGCTATAAGGGATGATGAATCAATATCTGAGTTTCTAGGGATATCTTGAGGGATGTTCTTTATTTCTTGGGTCATCTCTTCCTCAACTGATCCATCTATGTTCTTAAAAATTTTCAATAGGAGATTAAACTCATGAATGGCTATTAAAAGATCTTCAGGATGCATCTCTTCCAAAGCTTCCTCATTATCTATAATGTGTTGGGTGATGTTTTGTGATGGATCATAATATATTGCACCCAATGATAATGATGTAGTGTTTTCTTTATAGTTCTCATAGAACACATATTCAAGGTCTCTTAAAGAAAACAAACTACTAGATCTTAAGCATTAATACCAATCCCTAGCTTTTCCTTCTAATGTTAACATGAACATTTTCATTAGGCAGTCTTCATGCCATTCAACTTTCAACCTCCATACATGTATGTGAAATTTGATAAGATGCAATAAAGGGTCATCAAAATTTTCACCTTGAAAAACAGGCAGGTTTTCATCCCAATTCACCTGGGGCATCTTATGTGGAAACCCAGGGATATGATTTCTACTCATTGGGGCATATCTTCGTTGTATTCTTGGAATCATGTTTGTAAATCAAGAAAGAGGTCAATGTGTCTAGTCAATCAGTTCAGGGTCTTCTACCAGTGGAGTCATTCGGTCTTCTGGGAGTTTCAGAGTGTGGAGTTTCCAGGTGGAAAATTTTAACTCTTTTCATAGGTAAAATTTTTTATGGTCCACCACCATATGACTCTTGTAGAGCTGGAAGGTTTTCAGGAACTGAATTAGCTCTCAAGGGTGATCTGAAAATAGTTGATAATTTTTATCTTAGGAGACTTCCTAAGGATACCTTCTGGGTTATCAACTACTTCAGGTGGATCAGGGTCAAGATAGGCTCTAGTGTGAATCTTTCTAGGAGCCACTATGCTGTGTTTTTCAGATCCAAATAAACAAGACAAGTTCAACCAGGTATGATAATCTTTAAGAGGTTAACTATTCTGTTTTGCAAAAATTTTAATCCTGCAGTCCTCTGATTGAGTTTGAAAGATATTATAATGATAAGGGTTATTCCTAGTGGAGTCTTAAGGTTTGTTCAGGATTGTGGAGTCACCAAGTGGAATTTTTTTAGCCCTAAGGAGGTAAAAGTTTTTATGGTCCACCACCATGTTTATTGGATACCAAACTGAAACATTTTTAGGTTTTTCCGAGTTATCTTTCAGTTGTATGGTTTTTAAGAATATCCTAACTCTGTTTCAAAACTTAGCTACAGTCATGAGACAAAGACAGTTTCCTCTTATGGCTAAGCCAACAGATTTTTCAAGGTTAGATAAATTTTTATGAGAATCCTAGGGTCTACCTAGTTTGTCACTGATTCAAACAAGTTTTAGCATGATTACCTTTGTTTGGTAGTGCTTGAAAAAGGATGCTTTTAACTCACAAGTTTTATTTATTTTAGGGGAAGTAGAGTCCCCAGCGGAGTCTCCAGAAATGTTAGGTACTGGTGGCTCAGCTGTCAAACAGAACAATTGTCATAAAACCAGCGGTAATCTAGAGTTTTTAAGGGGTTTTGGAACTTTTATTAACTCAGAAATTCCCTAGTGGAGTTTCCAGAAATGTTAGGAATCTATAATCAGCAAGATTGGCAAAGTCTGATCACAGAAACAACATCGTTTCAACCAAATTTGGGATTCTAGGATCTAGCCCTCCTGAATCCGGAGAGGGATCTCTCCAATATGTACAAAGATGGATTTGTCTTTGAAATTTGGGGTAATAATAATAGGCTAGTTATGAAGGCCAAGGGTTTTGTTTGTTTTTGGATGGTTGAGCATGAATACTGTTTGATGTGGAAAGTCCTAAGTGCAAAGAGTTTCAAAGGTGAGAAGTTGAAAGTGAATAGAATAGCTGGGCTAAGAAGATAGATATAACGCTGGTTTTTAGTACATTGGGCTATGAAGTCATAACAAGGCTTTAATTGAGAAAAAACATCAAGAATGATCCAAGGGGAAAGTCATCTACACCACAAGATTATTGAGATTTAAATGATGGAATGGGAACAATAAGGTGTTGGAGAGGTGGAAACTGATAATAATTTCACAAAGAACTTATAGTCAGTCCAAACAAGAAAAGCCTCTTAAGTAACTGTTTAAAACCAACCAAGTTCAAGGCTAACCGTTGACCTCTTGGGCAAGTTTGTATTAAAGCAGCTTAATTGACAAACAATCCAGTAATCCACATAATTACCTTCAGAAATTATGAAAACATATAAGAGAAGACAGGGTATAAACTTAAGATCAGATAAATTATTTTTAAACCTAGTCTGCTTTTAGTTAACACCAAGGGAAACTTTCAGAATCTGCCTTTGGAGAATAGAAGCTAGAAACAAGGCAAACCATCACTTTCTAGTCTAACTTTAATAATCAAATAAGGAAAATAACTTTGAAGAACAATGTTTAAAGAAAATAGTAGGATGAGGGAACTCCAGCATTCCTAACTACTTAAACTATATTGAATCATTCTTAAATAAACAATTTGGAGGAAAACATTGAGATAAATCTTTTCAGTCAGAGAAGGTTACTGATGTACAGCAAGTCCTAACTCTATAAATGTTGTTCTTTATCAGAGAATAGTGAACAATATGACATACATAAAGGAAAACAATAACAAAGAAGGGGCACTTCACCAGTGATATAGACCAGGATCCCAAGAAAGAGCTTGTTTATTGATGTCAAACCAGTTATAGTACTCATATCCAATGTTTCATTTCAGCAATTATCTTCACTATCCAACCTAACAAAACTAACAAAAACAGAGATCCAAGGGCTAGTGAACACTATTTATAGTCAGAATTTTAAGCTCAGATGTATTTCAAAGTTCTGCAACCAACAGTTTCTCATCTTCTATAGAAGTATTTATAGAAGGATGAGGAGGTGAGATCTAACAAAAGATATTAGGGAAAATTAATACAGAGTGATGACTTCTTGGCCTTTGAAGGCTCGATGACGAATTTTACAGGTGTTTCACTGTATTAACTGTTTTACAATTAATATCAAAGCTCGGTGGGAGCTTTATTAACTTTTAGGCTCTTTCCTGGACGAAATAACTCCACTGATATTTTTTTTGCATTAGTTTCCTTAGCGGAATTAATTGCTTGGCTACGCTGTGAGGTAGATATTTTCTTGATCAATAACTTCGGCCTCTGTTTGAATGGTTTGAGGCAACAGGTGGCTCTGTGGTAGCCGAGAGGAATCAATTCGCCTCAAATGTGACGGTGGAGGCCTTTCTGTCTGTTAAACACTTATGATGTTCTTTTAATGGTGTTTTAATTCTGGGATTAGGATTTTGATAATCATTCTTAGCCGTAATTCCAAAATCTTTCTTCAATCTTCATTCTACTGTGCTATGTCTTCAAAAATTGATACTCTTTTGAATGTGATTTAAATCACAGTGTCTTGTCGATGTGCAGGCCGCACAGGTCTCTTCACGGCATCAATGCTCATAGAGCATCGACGAAACATAGATCTTGAACCGAATTCTTTTGATGAATCAAAGGCACAGGAAATGTCTTTCTCGACCTCTGAATTTTCTTTTGTTATAATGAAAAACCATTCATCCCTGCAAATATACACAAAAATATTAGAGAATCCTGCATTTTTAGGTTTAACTGCTTCAGAAGGCGAGGAAGGAGCATAGCCGTTGGATGATAGCATCCAACAGTGGAGATTTATTTTGGAAGAGGTCAAAGAAGAGCGAGGGAATGAATGAGACGGGGTGATTTTGGATCATCCGATCTGGACACGCGGACGGTCCAGATCTAATCGGAGGATCTCAATCAGGGGATCACAATCGGGGGCGAAAAGAAAATACACCGATCGAAAGTTGCAATGTGATGTGGCATAGACCATCGATCTTAGGATTATATCAATGGTGGAGAATGAATCGGGGAAGTGGCCGATCGGGGGAAGAATATAATGCAATGATGAAAAATTGCGATGCGAATTTGCGCGGATCGTTGATCTGAGGATCATATCAATGGTGGAAAACAAATCGGGGTATGGCCGATTGGCGGGAGCAAATGAGTGCGTGCAATGTAAAAGTTCTGATGAAATTCAAAACTCCGATGCGATCAAGTGTTAGCCGCTTGATCGGCTTTATATCAACGGCGGGGATTTCTTTCAGAACAAACCGGCGGAAAACCCTTTTAATATATGAAAACTCAAAAAAAGAAATAAAACAAAGGTTTTATGCTTCGGGGGGCAGAAAATACGTATAAGTTGGATAGGCACCCGACTGCGGGGCCTTTGGATACATGGAATACAATGGGCCCAGGGTTTATATAAAAACAAAGGCCAATCACAATCGGAGTTTTAGGCCCGGTCTTTTTAATATAACCATTAGAAAATTGCGATGTGATTCAGCACCTCGGGATTTCAACACTTGGTCCCGGGGGAAACGTCATATGAAAATAAAACGGCGGGGGGAGCTAATATATATAGGCCCCAATCGCATCAGAAAATTTTGACGCGGCCTTTTCAGTCTACCCATTGTATTTCCCCGATGCGATTGCGCGATCGGTCTTTTTCATATAACCATTTATATTTAGCACGTGATTTTGAGTTTTTAGATCAAACTTTGGATAAATGGGTTTTCAGGTTTTACAAAGGAAAAAAGAACGTCGGGGAGGAAAATTTACAAGGTTTAAGCGCCGAAGGCGGGACCATGGGTTATATGAAATAATGATAAGATCGGGGGTTTTTTAAATACAAAGGTTAATCGCAATCGGAACTTTCGAACATAGCAAAAAGACTTGCTTGCTTGAAACTTTCTGATGCGATAAGCACCGGGACTATAACTCTTGGTTTTTCGCATAGGAAGCTTGAGATCCAGAGCTTATAACAAAGGGGGCTGATCACATCGGGGTCTTTATAATACAAGTCTTAATCGCATAGGAACTTCAGAATATGGCAAATACTTGCACGTTTGAAAATTTCCGATGCGACAAACACCGAATAGGATTAGCACTGGGGTTCCAGGGTGTGGTCATGTGGGGGAAGTGGTTTAGGACTTTAGCCCAAGGGGGCTTAAGCCTTTATGTAAAAATAGGTATTTTTCATGAAAATTTTCAAGGTTTTTAATGGATTAGGGGATTTCGGTATGGTTAAAGAGTGAGTCTTTAACCTTGTAAGAGTGATTTTCATGAAGGGAAGAAAGAAATCATGAAAACAAGGGAGTTTTTATGGAGAAAAAGGGAGCAAATGGAGGTTAGTTTTGAGTGGGGGAAGGGGGAAAATGTTTATTTTGCAGCAGTTTCTTCTCATGAAATTAGCAGAATTTCTGAATATAAAACGGGAACATAAATGAAGATTTTGGATAGAGGCATGAGGCCTTCCAGAGTATTCAAGAGCCAAAAATTTTTAGCAATGAAATTTGTTCCTTGAAGGCTCTAAAAAGTCTTAGCCACCTTTTTCTATAACAAATATTATAGGTGGCTAACAGTTTAGGAATCTATAATCATCAAGATTGGCAAAGTCCGATCACAGAAACAACATCGTTTCAACCAACTTTGGGATTCTAGGATCTAGCCCTCCTGAATCCGGAGAGGGATCTCTCTAATGAGTGCAAATATGGATTTGTCTTTGAAATTTGGGGTAATAATATTAGGCTAGTTATGAAGGCCAAGGGTTTTGTTTGTTTTTGGATGGTTGAGCATGAATACTGTTTGAGGTGGAAAGTCCTAAGTGCAAAGAGTTCCAAAGGTGAGAAGTTGCAAGTGAATAGAACAGCTAGGCTAAAAAGATAGATATAACGCTGGTTTTTAGTCCATTGGGCTATGGAGTCATAACAGGGCTTAGATTGAGCAACAAAATCAAGAATGATACAAGGGGAAAGTCATCTACACCACAATATTATTGAGATTTAAATGATGGAATGGGAACAATAAGGTGTTGGAGAGGTGGAAACTAATAATAATTTCACAAAGGATTTATAGTGACTCCAAACAAGAAAAGCCTCTTAAGTAACTGTTTAAAACCAACCAAGTGCAGGGCTAACCATTGACCTCTTGGGCAAGTTTGTATTAAAGCAGCTTAATTGACAAACAATCCAGTAATCCACATAATTACCTTCAGAAAGTATGAAAACATATAAGAGAAGACATATTATAAACTTAAGATCAGATAAAGTACTTTTAAACCTAGTCTACTTTCAGTTAACACCAAGGGAAACTTTCAGAATCTACCTTTGGAGAATAGAAGATAGAAATAGGGAAAACCATCACTTTCTAGTCTAACTTTAATAAGAAAATAAGGAAAATAACTTTCAAAAACAATTTTTAAAGAAAACAGTAGGACGAGGGAACTCCATCATTCCTAACTGCTTAAACTGTATTGAATCATTCTTAAATAAACAATTTGGAGGAAAAAATTGAGATAAAGCTTTTCAGTCAGAGAAGGTTACTGATGTACAGCAGGTCCTAAATCTATAAATGTTGTTCTTTATCAGAGAATAGTGAACAATATTACATACATAAAGGAAAACAATAACAAAGAAGCAGCACTTCACCAGTGATATAGACCAGGATCCCAAGAAAGAGCTTGTTTATTGATGTCAAACCAGTTACAGTACTCAGATCCAATGTTTCATTTCAGCAATCATCTTCACTATCCAGCCTAACAAAACTAACACAAACAGAGCTCCAAGGGCCAGTGAACACTATTTACAGTTAGAATTTTAAGCTCAGATGTATTTCAAAGTTCTGCAACCAACAGTTTCTCATCTTCTACAGAAGTATTTATAGAAGGATGAGGAGGTGGGATCTAACAAAAGATCTTAAGGAAAATTAATACAGAGTGATGAATTCTCAGCCTTTGAAGGGCTCGATGACGAAGTTTACAGGTGTTTCACTGTATTAACTATTTTACAATTAATATCAAAGCTCCGTGGGAGCTTTATTGACTTTTAGGCTCTATCCTGGACGAAATAACTCCACTGATATTTGTTTGCATTAGTTTCCTTAGAGGAATTAATTGCTTGGCTGCGCTGTGAGGTAGATATTTTCTTGATCAATAACTTTGGCTTCTGTTTGAATGGACTGAGGCAACAGGTGGCTCTGTGGTAGCCAAGAGGAATCAATTCGCCTCAAATGTGACGGTGGAGGCCTTTCTGTCTGTTAAACACTTATGCTGTTCTTTTAATGGTGTTTTAATTATGGGATTAGGCTTTTGATAATCATTCTTAGCCTTAATTCCAAAATTTGTCTTCAATCTTCATTCTGCTGTGCTATGTCTTCAAAATTTGATACTCTTTTGAATGTGATTTAAATCACAGTGTCTTGTCAATGTGCAGGCCGCACAAGTCTCTTCATGCCATCAATGCTCATAGAGCATCGATGAAACATAGATCTTGAACCCTACGAACGACTTATTTTGATGAATCAAAGGCATAGGAAACATCTTTCCTGGCCTCTGACTTTTCTTTTGTTATAATGAAAAACCATTCATCCCTACAAATATACACAAAAATATTAGAAAATCCTGCATTTTTAGGTTTAAATGCTTCAGAAGGCAGGAAAGGAGCGTAGCTGTTGGATGAAAGCATCCAACGGTGGAGATTTATTTTGGAAGAGTTCAAAGAAGAGTGGGGGAATGAATGAGATAGGGTGATTTTGGACCGTCCGATCTGGACACGCGGACGGTCTAGATCTAATCGGAGGATCGCAATCGGGGGATCGCAATCGGGGCCGGCAAGAAAAAACACCGATCGAAAGTTGCGATGCGATGTGGCACAAACCATCGATGTTAGGATTAGATCAACGGTGGAGAATGAATCAGGGAAGTGGCTGATCGGGGGAAGAATATAACGCAGCGATGAAAAATTTCGATGCGAGTTTGCGCGGACCGTTGATTTGAGGATCAGATCAACGGTTGAAAACGAATCGGGGTATGGCCGATTGGCGGGAGAAAATGAGTGCATGCGATGTAAAAGTTTTGATGTGATTCAAAACTCCGATGTGATGGAGTGCTGGCCGCTTGATCAGCTTTAGATCAATGGCAGTGATTTCTTTCAAAATGAACCGGCGGAAATCCCTTTTAATATATGAAAACTCAAAAAAAGAAATAAAACAAAGGTTTTATGCTTTGGGGGGCAGAAAATACGTATAAGGTGGATAGGTTCCCAACTATGGGGACTTTGGATACATGGAATACAATGGGCCCAGGGTTTATATAAAAACAAAGGCCAATCACAATCGGAGTTTTCGACCCGGTCTTTTTAATCTAACCATTGGAAAATTGTGATGCGATTCAGCACCTCGGGATTTCAACACTTGGTCCTAGGGGAAAATTCATATGAAAATAAAATGGCGGGGGGAGCTAATATATATAGGCCCCAATCGCATCGAAAAATTTTGACGTGGCCTTTTCAATCTACCCATTGTATTTCCTCGATGCGATTACGCGATCGGTCTTTTTGATCTAACCATTTATATTTAGCACGTGATTTTGAGTTTTTAGATCAAACTTTGGATAAATGGGTTTTTGGGTTTTACGAAGGAAAAAAGAACGTCGGGGAAGAAAATTTACAAGGTTTAAGCGCCGAAGGCAGGCCCACGGGTTATATGAAATAATGATAAGATCGGGGGTTTTTTAAATACAAAGGTTAATCGCAATCGAAACTTTCGAACATAGCAAAAAGACTTGCGCACTTGAAAATTTCTGATGCGATAAGCACCCAGAATATAACTCTTGGTTTTTTGCACATGAAGCATGAGATCCAGAGCTTATAACAAAGGGGGCTGATCGCATCGGGGTCTTTATAATACAAGGCTTAATCGCATCGGAACTTCGGAATATGGCAAAGACTTGCGCGTTTGAAAATTTCCGATGCGACAAATGCCGAATAGGATTAGCGCTAGGGTTCCAGGGTGTGGTTATGTGGGGGAAGTGGTTTAGGACTTTAGCCCAAGGGGGCTTAAGCCTTTATGTAAAAACAGGTACTTTTCATGAAAATTTTCAAGGTTTTCAATGGATTAGGGGGTTTCGGTATGGTTAAAGAGTGAGTCTTTAACCTTCTAAGAGTGATTTTCGTGAAGGGAAGAAATAAATCATGAAAACAAGGGAGTTTTTATGGAGAAAAAGGGAGAAAATGGAGGTTAGTTTTGAGTGGGGGAAGGGGGAAAATGTTTATTTTGCAGCAGTTTCTTCTCATGAAATTAGAGGAATTTCTGAGTATAAAACGGGAACAGAAATGAAGATTTTGGACAGAGGCATGAGGCCTTCCAGAGTCTTCAAGAGACAACAATTTTTAGCAATGAAATTTTCCTTGAAGGCTCAAAAAAGTCTTAGCCACCTTTTGCTATAACAAATATTATAGGTGGCTAACACAACCAAACAATCACAATTCAAACAACCCCTGTGCTTCATACCTGGCCTAATATCTCATTTTGAGCCTTCAAATATATATCATTCTTTACATTTATAGAGAGATCCCTCTCTGGATCCAGGACAGCTAGATCCTAGGATCCCAAAGTGGTTTGATGTTGTCTGGTCTTTTGGTCTTGCCAATCTAGCCAAAACACTGGAACCACAACATAATGGCGACTCCACTGGGGAACTGAGTGCATTTCATCTTAGATTCCCTTAAGCTCTTAGAAGACCCATAATCTCTGGTTAGATTGGTACTCAATTGCTGATGGTGGACAACAGTCTGCTTCAAACATTCAAATTCATCCACCTGGCGACTCCACACTCTATAACTCTCAAAAGGCAAAATGACTCCACTGGTAGAAGACCCTGAACTAGTTGAGAAGACACAGTGACCTCTTTTCTAATTTACAAACATGCTTCCACATATAAAACGAAGATATGCCCCAATGAGTAGGGATCATATCCCTGGATTCCCACATAAAATGCCTGAAGTAAATTGGTTGAAAAACCTACCTACCTTTCAGGGTGAAAAAGTTCATGATCCCTTGTTACATCTCATCAAGTTTCATATACATGTGTGGAGGTTTAAAGTTGAATGGCATGAGGACTGTCTTATGAAAATGTTCATCAAAACATTAGAAGGAAAGGCTAGGAATTGGTATGAACGGTTAGAACCCAAAAGTTTGTTTTCTTTAAAGGACATGCACCAAGTATTTTACAAGAATTATAAAGGAAACTCTCCATCCTTATCATGGGATTGTTGTGATCAATCTCAGAATATCATACAATACCTGTTAGATATTGATGAGGATTTGGTTAATATGCATCTTGAATATCTGTTGACAGCCATTCAAGAATTTCATATTCATCCTAGCTATCACAAGAACCTATTTGAATAAGTTGAGGAAGAAATTAACCAAGAAATCAAGGACACTCCTCAAGATATTCTTGAAAATGCGAATGCTGATCCATCATCCCTTATAGCTGAGGCTCAAGATGACATCCAGCCTCAAATCTAGTCTTCACAATAAACAGAGAGCTGCTGCACTTATGCTCAAAGAAACACAAGTAAATCCTCCCCTTTGACAAAAGTAGAAATAGATCAGATCATCAATAGACAGCCAGCCTCTAAAATTTGTTGCAGAACAAACACTCTTGTCCATTCATATACTGAGTTATGTTTGGAAAGCTCCCATGTAAATCAGAATGAAGAAATACTTGTTGATAATCCAGTATGTCTGATTGGTAGCATTACTTACAATCATGATTTTCCTATTTTTGATCTATCTGATGATGATGTTCTCCAGACAGAAGAAGATCTTGCAAAGACATCAGTAGCAGATTTGTGGGAGGGAAATCAGTTCCTTCGGCTTCAAGAAAGTAATGAGCCAAGCTATCCTATCTATGATACTGATGGGGAAAGTTATGAAAGTCTAGTAATAGATGAAAATTCATTGAATTTCCACTCTGTTACACCTCAGATCATCAGTAACAATTTCCATGTGATTGGAGATCAACAGCCTTTCATCTCACAGGGAGAAGAGGAAAATAAGGAAGAATTTTTTGAGCAGGTTGAAAACAAGGAGCCATATCTTGAAAGAGAGGAAGTAATGGAACAAACCCCTACTCAAGAATACATTGATATTTTCATTGAGCTCAGCCCACCAGATCAGAATTTCACAGAGCTACAATAGGACAACACTGCCATATATGATGAGTCCTCCAGTTTAGATAATGGTGAAGATGAGGAAGATTTTCTTTCTCAAAAGAGTCTTTTTCTTCATCCAGTGGAAGAGGAAGCAATCCCGATTGAAAACCACTTGTGAAATACTCACAATTAGGTATTATTTCATGATCCTTATGCTAATTTCCTGCAAACATTTGAAGAAGGATCAAAGGTCATTTTGAGAAGCTTGTTGCAGAGAACAAGAAACATTTTAGAAGCTGCTATCAAAAAACAAAGAGAATGGGAGTGGCCCTGCCTATCCAGTATGCTCAAAGAATTGAGCAGAAAAGACCATTCATGGGATCATTTGATTGAATGGATGTATTGGAAAAGAGTGTTTATAAGCTAGACAGGTAAACATTTCAAGTTAGAGTAGGGTAGGTAGGAAATCTCAATAAAGCTCAGTATGTGAGCATTTAGTTAGTTGTTGAGTTTTTCTTTGAAAGGGTTGAGTTTTTCTTTGAGAGGAAAGGTTCAGATATGATCAAAACTTGAACCAGCAGAGAAAAGAAGAATTAGCTCTAACGAGATCAAAACCAGAGCCGAAATGAAGGAGAAAAGTCACTCTAACAAGCCCAAAATTTGATTCACAGAAAGAATGAAGGATGTTGGTGATTCCTTCAAGATCTGAAGCTCTCCAATTTTGTTTTTTATTTCTACAAATTTCAGTCCATATACAGCTTGTCTTTATGCTATGGATTCACAGCAGACCAGACAGCCTAATCCTAGTTTGTATGTGTTTAAATTTCTGTTTTAGAATGTAGAGAAAGAAATCTGCTAGATAGTTTAATCCTAGTAGGTATTAGTGTAGGTAGAGAAGCTATGAGACCAACTGTCTAATTTGGTCACATGGAGTAATAAGTGTAGCAGTAGAATAGGTTTATTTTCCTTTTTGTAAAAAAATTGATGATGTAAAAGGTCTGCAAGTCTAAATTCACCTTGAAGAGAAAATGCTAGGACAATAGGATGGGTAGGTAGTTTTTCAGAGAAGAGGTTTTTTGCTGATATAATATCCGCCATGTTTGTAGCAACTGATCGAAGAAGAAAAATATGTGTCAAGTGCCAGGCTTCTGGCCTACTTCCAAAGATCATTTTTTGATATTCTTGACACCTTCAAGAAGATGCCATCCCCATGTGGAGCCACTGTTAGCCACCTATACATTTTTGACAAGCAAACAGGTGGCTAAATATTCTTTTGAGCCTTCAAGAGAAACATTTCCCTTGAAAATCTTTCATCCTTGAAGCCTCCATGTCTCTTTGTCCACCGAAGAGATCTTCACTACTATTTCCATCTGATAAGCCTCATTGTTTGTGGAAGAAAATGCTTAAGAAGTTATCCATTTGCCCTATATCATCCTCACAAAACCTCCCTTTTTCATCACTTTTCCCCTTTTCAAATTCCCCAAAATTCCCTCCATTTCATCCTAAAACCCTGTTTAAAACTTATAAATCCCTTTATCTGTTTTAAAATCCCCTTTTCCCTCTATCAGAACCTCTCATTTGGCCTAAAAAGCACTCTTTGGCCTAAAAACCCTCTATTCTGCACTATAACAGAGTTTAGCCCTGAGGGCTTACACTCTGTAGCCCCATTCCTTCATAAACCTTTGGCCCACAACCGGGTGCTTAAGAATCACTAACCCTCGCTTAAAACTCCAAAAATCCTTTGAAAAGCATAAAAATTAGCTTTTATGGGTAGAAATTATATAACTAATGCGTTATACATCCGAGATTCTCCTGATCACACATTATTTGACTTCATGCACAATAAAAAATCTCTTCTACCATTGATCATCAATTTCGGAAATAAAATCAATTGCATGCACACATTAAAACCATAACAATTCACACATATGAACACAGTAATTTATGGGAAAGCTTAAAGATGAAAAACCCCAACTATCTGTATATTATATGTCATAGAGATCATGTAACAATCATCATACAAAGCTCCTCACAAGCTCTCAGTACAATCTCCAATTGCTACACACTAATCAGGCCCTGATCTTGCAAATCCATGCACTGATCTTTGCCAGCCTTTAGCCTGCCTCTACTGCGCAATCACTACTAAAGAATGGTTCATAATGAACTCGAATACATCATATATTGACCGCACAATCCTCATTGGCATCTCCAACCACTGTGTGTTGCAAATCATGCAACACTATAGTCACAACTGATAGTCACACTGCTCTTTCACCTACCTCTTCACTAGTCTCCACTGAAACTGTCCATGCACTGTAGTTAACTGATGTATTCTTTAGTTGATTAATGAGATAATAATTAGTGAATTAATTATTAATTAATTCACACCACTCTCACTAGTGTATCATTCAGTTAGATTAGATACAACTAGCTCAACTATGTTTAACTCAGTTAAACTGAACACAACTCCATCAACTACTTCTACAACTCCACCAAACTCCATCACATGAGTTCTAACTGAAGTATTCCATGAAATAGCTCCAGTAACCCTTAGGAATAGCGTAATTCCTTCTGTCAGATGTTGTGCCACATCTTTTCACTGAACTGAAGTGCTCCAAGAGAATAAGATAATGTTTAAAGTCCAAATATTATTAAGAGCTAATAATATTCGACATATCTATTTTTAGATTAGCAATCTAAAAATAGATTCTGCCCAATATGTATAAAAATATAAATCCATCTATTTTTCCAAATTGACCAACCATCCACAAATAGCATCCTGCAACTCATAGAATATGATCGACATATCTAAAAATAGACATAGTCTAAAAATAAAGTTTGCAACAAAAATCACCTGTGTGGGCCCCACCTAGTTTAGGTGATCACTTTCCAACTAGGATCAAGAATGATGTTTTAGGATGCCTCCTTCACTATTTATTGTTGCAATATTCAACACTCCCTCTCAACAAGAAAGGACTGTATTTTCATGCGACATGCAACTCCATGCATTCGCCTTGCAACCTTTGCAAGCGCCATGCAACTCCATGCATTTTCTATGCAATTCTTGCTGCAACATTCCTGAAACTGAAAGGCTCCAAAAAAATCAATCAGTATAATGCATCTATCATCAAAGTATTCAACTTTTTCTTAGCTACTGCACATGTCTTTAGGAACCACTGTGTTATTGAACTCTGCATCCATGCACTCTGCACTTACTGTCAACTCTGAGCCGCACTCCAATATCTGACATTGTCACTTTGACCTGCCTGCATCAATCCAAATAATCATGCTACTGCTGCTCTATGGGCACCTCGTATCCAGGTTCAATTCATGAGATCCACACCATCTCAATGAATCCTACCTAGAAATCTCCTCTTGGGATTACTCATGCATATCGCCCCACCTATCACCTGGTGGTATAGCTGCATGCACTCCCTCTGCCCATCTGGCATGAAATTCCTCTGCATGAGTGGTTTCTCCCACTCCATGATCCTCATCCTGTGGCTGCTCCACATCCCGAGGTTCATTCTTACCTACATGCAAATATTTCTCCCTGTCAAGCTTTAATTGCATGGATTTCTCACACTTCCCAGCAGTAGGAAGCTCCGTAGACATCCCATCTACTTCAAGTCTGTAGATATTCTTGGCTCGAATCGCAACCTTCTTGACTTGCCCTATTGCTTTGTGCCGAAGGAAAACTTTTCCTTCACTAAAGACAATATCATAGCCTTTATCCTCTAACATTGTGACTGAGATTAAATTCTTCTTTAAACCTAGAACATGCACTACATCTTGTAAAAGAATGAGTTTACCTGACTCCCTCTGAAAGGTAATGGTACCAATGTCAGTCGCATTGTATCTTCCATTGTCACCCAACTCAACATGCAACTGGAGATATTTCTCCACCAAGTCACTGAAAATATTCACATCTCCCGTCATGTGAAAGGAAGCACCACTATAAAAATACCACCCCGATCCAAATGCACTAGACACCATGCATGCGATCAATGAGAAGTCTAGCTCAAATTGCGAGGCAAGAGCCTCACTAGCTACATCTCCAGCAACCTACTTTTTCTTCTTCTTCTGTGGACAATGCATGGCGAAATTCCCATGCTCGTGACAGTGAAAACACTTCACTTTGGACATGTCACGCTCTTTGCCATCTGCAATGGATTGAGAAGCATTCTTCTTGCCCTTACCCTTCCTTGCTTTGGTAGCCAAAGTGCAATCCTCTTCATCATCATTCTTTGATGAAGATCCATCCCCCACCTTATCTCTTCCTGCACAAGATCCGACCAAAGTCGCTCCCATCCTGGCAATTTCTCCCGACCATTGACAGAGTCCTGATAGGAATGCAAACTCTTCAGAAGCCCAATGAGAGCCAAGCTCACCAAGTCCTCGTCATCCACACTAACTCCTACACTCCCAAATTTATCCCTGGAGTGGAAAAACTTTGTCAAGTATACTAGAATAGTGTCATTCTTCTCCATTTTTATTTTCCTGAGTTTATCCTTGAGCGCCAACTTCCTCTGGTCGCTCTTGCTTTGGAAAAAATCTATCAAATATTTCCACATCAAGAATATAGAATATTTACCATGAAGGCTGGACACTATGTGATCATTCACACCTTCCAATAGAATCCTTCGACACCTTGCTACCTTCTTTTGCCATGTGTCAAGTGCGGCTGCATCGCTAGAACCCGGTTTAGGAATATCAGCATCTATGAACTCCTTCAACCCATTATCCTCCAGAACCACCTACATCCTATCCTTCCATGAAATATAATTTGAGCTTCCCTCAAGGGCATATTCCAATCGCAATCTGCTGAAAGAAATTTCAATGAATGCTCAACTTTGACACCAAGAACACACTGCAGCAATTTCAAATTCCATCAGCACAAAACTCAACCGCTTCAATGCTTTGCAATTTCTCCAATGATCAATATCGCTCCGATACCATGTAGAAATTATATAACTAATGAATTATACATCAGATATTCTCTTGATCACACACTATTTGATTTCATGCACAATACAGAATCTCTTCTACCATTGATCATTAATTGCGGAAATAAAAATCAATTGCATGCACACATTAAAACCATAAAAATTCACACATATGAACATAGTAATTTATGGGAAAGCTTAAAGCTGAAAACCCCCAACTATCTGTATATTATATGTCATAGATATCATGTAACAATCATCATAAAAATCTCCTCACAAGCTCTCAGTACAATCTCCAATTGCTACACACTAATCAGGCCCTGATCTTGCAAATCCATGCACCAATCTTTGCCACCCTTTAGCCTTCCTCTACTTTGCAATCACTGCTGAAGAATGGATCATAATGAACTCGAATCCATCCTATATTGACCATGTAATCCTCATTGTAATCTCCACCACTGTGTGTTTCAAATCATGCAACACTATAGTCACAACTGATAGTCACACTGCTCTTTCACCTACCTCTTCACTGGTCTCCACTGAAACTGTCCATGCACTGTAGTTAACTGATGTATTCTTCAGTTGATTAATGAGTTAATAATTAGTGAATTAATTATTAATTAATTCACACCACTCTCATTAGTGTATCATTCAGTTAGATTAGATACAACTAGCTCAACTATGTTTAACTCAGTTAAACTGAACACAACTCCATCAACTACTTCTACAACTCCACCATACTCCATCATATGAGTTCTAACTGAAGTCTTCCATGCAATAGCTCCAATAAACCCTTAGGAATAGCGTAATTCCTTCTGTTAGATGTTGTGCCACATATTTTCACTAAACTGAAGTGCTCCAAGAGAATAAGATAATGTTTAAAGTCCAAATATTATTAAGAGCTAATAATATTCGACATATCTATTTTTAGATTAGCAATCTAAAAATAGATTCTTCCCAATATTTCTAAAAATAGAAATCCATATATTTTTCCAACTTGACCAACCATCCATAAATAGCATCCTGCAACTCATAGAATATGATCGACATATCTAAAAATAGACTTTGCGAAAAAAATCACCTGTGTGGGCCCCACCTAGTTTAGGTGATCACTTTCCAACTGGGATCAAGAATGATGTTTCAGGATGCCTCCTCCACTGTTTCTTGTTGCAATATTAAACATTCCGCTCCATTATAGTGCGAATCCCCTGAGGGTTTATTCTTTCTAACCATTCCCCATGAGACCTAAAACTCTGCACCAAGTGCTAAAAACCTTTTAAACCAGTCCAAAACCTTCTCCCCTTTTATTTTCTCATTTCCCCTATGAAAATGTTAAGTTGAAAGTGGACTGTTGATATTTTTAGATCAATGGCCGCTGTCGTGCTCGATCCCCGCTCTCAACTTTCCCATTCATTAAACTCTCCCCCGAGAAGGAATCTGGATCGTCCATTGAATAGATCCGATGGTCGGCGATGAACCTAATGACCCACGTTCCCCACCCGTGCATATCTCCTCATTAGGTTTTCTCTGCACCATCCGATCAAAATAATCAGATCCTACAGCTGAAGTGACATTTCGCGTAAATTTTATGTCTGAGTTTTAACATTTAGAAGCCACGCAATATGGGTGGTTTGGTTTTGCTACGTGTCGCGCAGTGTATGGAATCGCGCAGATTTTCTGAAAACCACTTCCCGCCTTTGACCCTACATGAAAACCACCCCGGTTTTCCGCCTTACCACCTTTCCCACTCCACTATGAAATTTTATGTTTAATCTCGGCCATTCATCAAACTGATCTAACGGCCCAGGTCCAATCTCACCTCCGTGCATGATCTTTTCGCCCACCCTCCAAGGGACCTCATCCGTTGATCTCCACCGTCCCTTGGTTTAATTTGACGTCCAAGATTTAACTCCATCCCATATTTTCATTTCTCCATACATCCTCCAAATGATCTTACTGGCCAATTTCAACCGTAGATCACCGTGGTCAAATCTGATCCGATGGTCTAGGATGCACCTCGCCCCCAACATTCAGCAGTCCCGATTTTCACCATTTTTTCGCCTGCATCCATCCTCCACAAGCCCCCACAACATCCTCCCCAGTCTCGTGAGGATTTTCTTAACATATTTGTCGTCCTTTTTCAGGGTTACAGGCAATAATAAAATCACTCTGTCACACAAGCACAGACAGGGTAATCCAGGAGCACAAAAAGGTTTTTTCATAGCCAAAACATGGGGAGACAGACCGTTAAAGAGATTTCAAGCATATTTCATTAAAGCAACAATGTTAAAACCTCATTCTAAACCCTATTGCACCATTAAACCTGCACAGGCACCTGAACAAGTCAGCAGAAAGAAAAAAAGAGTATCAGTGATAGGATTAAGAGATTTAAAGCACATTATTGAAGATTAATGATGTAATTTAGTAATTAAAGGATGAAACATAGCTCGAAGACCTTAAAATTATCCAGAGGCCTAACTAGGCCTAAAACACAAACCTAAAAGTGAATTAAAAGTGTTTTAGGAAAGGACAAAAAGTTTATCAATCCGAAAAAAACCTCCACCGCCACTCAGAGGCCAATTGAACCCTCTCCAGCTACCAAAATACACCTGTAGCTTCACAGAAATCATAGAAGACCTATTTATTACCAGAATAAGAGATATTTGCCTAAAGACAGTTGAACAATTATTTATAACTATCAAGAGAGTTATAATAAAGATAAGAAGCAGCCCTGAATGTCAATTTCTTCGTCCGTTAAGCCTCAAAGGGCAGAAACAACAATTATGAAGTATGGGCAACCTGCATACTGCTATAGGGTAAAATTATTGGGTTGTTGGTTATCGAATATCCCTCTTAGGGCTTTCCGGTGCCCGAGGCAGATAGTAAGATTAGTTATATAGTTCACAAAGATGGCACATACATATTCATATTAAATTAAAACAACTTGATGGAATAAGGTGGAAGATTACCTCTTTAATGATCTTGAAGTCTTTTGGAGAGCACTGAACAGTGAAGCAGGGATCCTTCTTCACCAGCTCCAAATCTCGACCTTGCAATCACTCAAAGCACCCATGTAATCTCCACCATAACATACATTTCCTATCAATTAAGTCAATATATAATAAACATTTAAAATATGCACATCTAAGCCATTTATCTCATGCTATATAAGTGATGAAATAACAATGACAATATCAACGCATAGAATGGAAAAAACAGATACAGTTCTATTGATTTATAAAAAAGGAGGATTACAACCGTCAGTTGTACCAAGCCCTCCTCATCCTTCCAATCTCTCTATCTCTCGAAGTGGTGATGTCTTGATCAACAAGTTCTCAATGAACCTCTTTGACTTTTGACCTTCACACTACAACAATGGTCTCTACTTCACAAGTATTCAAAAACTTTGACAATCCTTCGACCTTGAACCAAGAGCCTTCATCTCCATTTTATAGGAGATGGAGAGAGCAATCATTGCCTCTCTCCTTCCACCAGTTCTAAATAGAAAAAACCAAGATGTTTCCTCAACTTCCATGCTTTTTCCTTCCTTGAGATTTTAGTTGTCTTTGGAAAGGCCCAATAAGATATTAGTGCTTTGCAGTTTCCTTTTTGTATTGACTCTCTTGTGAGAAAAAGCTGGAAATTCAAATCATTCTCCAAGGGTTTTTCTCGTTTCAAACTCAAAACATGGGTAATGCTACCCTCTAGTGTAAACAGAGCATTTCCCTAGCCACTAACGCGGCCTATTCATTGATCAGATGCATTATAACACTTTTGTACTATTATAGTGGGGCATTACCTTGGCAGAAGTAGGTTTAGTTTAGGTCTTTTTATTCCTTCCATATTTATCTTCTCCTCTGAGTTGATGAGGAGGTATTTTGACCTATAAAAGATGCCCCCTAAAGTATGAGGTCAGTGACGAAGATGGTGGCCGAAATACTTTATAATGTGTGTAGTAGAGATAAAGAGATTGAAAGACCGAGGAAAACCTGAAACAACAACATATGTTAGAAAATATAGTATCTGCCTTGAGTCGGGCATTCCCATGCTTAGTAGCTTAAACAAAATGATTTCTATAGAATAGAGATATGAATAATCTATCCATCGATGAGCACAATGTGGAAGTGTCTATCATAACAGGATCAGGCTGAAGAAGCTGTCTCCATAAACAATATCGCAACTTGGGGAAGGGAACACAACTTTAATGATGTAACCTTTGCCCCAAGGTCTTGACTGCCGATTCACTTAAACTGCATATTTATCAGCATGTGAATTAAGGAGCTGTCATCAAACATGTGAGAAATTGTCTGACTACCAGTCAATAATGAAAACTGTTAACAGACGTGAAGGTGGCCACCAATAATGATGATGGTCTCTAAGATGCACAGTACAATATAGTGAGTGTGAATAAAAAGAGTTGAAGTCGAACACTCATAGAATAATTCGACCAGGAGCCAATGATTAAGACTCCTAATCAAACACAAGACTACCTGCCACTGATTTCTGCAAGTATCCGGGTACTAATGGGTTTCTGGATCATCTTCCTAGATAAGATGTTGAAGTCGATAGGAAGAGATCTGTTGAAAGGTAGGCACTGAGGCGTCCTACATCAGTCAACATGAAACGGAAACCAAATGATTTTGTTTGTGATGGAGATAATGAAGAGTAAATGGGGATGTCTGACAACAAATAAGTTCTGGCATAATGAGCAGTTTGGTTGATAAGAGGAGCAGTAGATAGCGAGATCTGCTTGAACAATAGAAGGCACTGTAACAGGGTAATAGGCAGCTAAGGCTTAATGAACACCAAAGAGTGTGTTAGGATTTTACCGGTGTAGGGACACTGGGAGATGAAGGCTAATACTCATAGATGGTAGGGTTCGGCTAACTGCAAAAGAGTTTTCTAGGAAGTGCCATGTTCAATATTTTTGCTGCCAAATTGACCTTTCTGAAATGTAACAGAGGTAGTATCCATTTTGTCCAAATTTTTCCTCGTCTGATTAAGTTTAACGAGTCCAGACGAGTAAACTTGGTGAATTTTTCATATTTAGAGAGTCTGAAAAATATCATAAAATATAACCTCGTGCCCCGTATTATTAGGTTTAACGAGTCCAGATGAGTAAACTTGGTGAATTTTTCATGTTTAGAAAGTCTGAAAAATGTCGTAAAAGACAACTCCATTGGGGTACTTTTGTCATGTCTTGATAACCAGGCACAACAAAGGGAGAATAGTAAGCCCAAAATAGTTCATTTTCTGTGAGTTATTCCATCGAAGCTAGAAAAGTGAGAAATCTACGTTCGATGGACGTCTACCTCATTTTGTTACAAGTATGAGGAGATGGAGTAAACTCAGTACTCTTTGTGAAATTTTAATGAGTCTAACAAAGAAAAACTTGGTGCTCTCCGTGAAATTTTAACGAGTCACGCGGAGAAAACTCGGTTACTTTTTCGGTTTAAAGAGCTTTGAAAAAGAGGAAAAGAATGGCTCCTTACTCTCTATCGTGGTAGTTTAGCGAGCTTGACAAAGTCAACTCGGGGTTTTTTTAGTTTTATGAGATAGAAAAAGGTCCCTAAAAAGAAAGCTCAGTGCTTCTTCATATCAGTTTTAATGAGCCTCAAGAAGATAACTCTAGGTTTTTCAGATTAATGAGCAAGAAAAAGACCATAAAAAGAACGCTCGAAATCGAATTCGTATAAGTTTAATGAGTTTGAAGAAGGGAACTCGAGGTTTTTCAGACTAACGAGCAAGAAAAATACCGTAAAAATAATGCTCGATAAAAAGGGTCAAAACATGAGTATGTCTGCATATGAATCTTGATCACTCATTATAACATCAGTAACAAATCTCAATAGTTACGACACATATGCAGCAAGAATTCACCAATTTAGTCGACTAGCTAAGAGATTCATGCCCTAGAAGTGGCTATAAGAAGGTCAAAAGACTTTCATTTTCACTGTTTTGAGTGCTGTGAAGGAGCTCTAGGGTGAAAAATTCAGTTGACGATTGCGGTCAATCCGGGCAATGGTTTTCTTTCCCGCGAGATCCAGGTAAGAGCTAGAACCTCCTGCTATCATTTAATTGTATTTTTATGAAGTTTTTCTGGTTCAAAATGGGAAATTTGGCAGACCCTAAAAAATATTAGCGGCTAATGCGGGCCAGTAGTGCTGCAGCCGGATTAAGCGCACTTCCCGTGAGGGGAGGACACGTTAGCATGCTTTTTTTTGCACTATAGCCAGCATTAGGCACAATCCATTTTTTAGGAACTCATTTATAAGTGTTTTGAAGTGGCTCAGACAATTTCTAATCAGTTGAAAATGTTGTATTTGCAGGTATTCAGCTGTTAATCATGATTATCTGGTGACAGAGAGAACATGAACGGGAAGAAAGGGAAATGATTACTGATGCTGCAAGCTTGATGGCTCTCCGCAGATGCGATTTGCTAAAATATGCACATTTAGAACTGATGAGGGGTCAAGGGGACCTCCTGAGGTGGCTGATTCAGCAATGGAATGAACGTCACCATGTCTTTCGGATTGGGGGAAATGAGCTCTCAATTGAGAAAGACAATGTATACTTTTTGACTGGCCTGTCATGTCGTGGACCGAGGCCCAATTTGACGGGGTCCAGAGCGGATCCGCGTTCCACTGCTGATCTCATTCTTGGTCATTACATACGCAACACAGAGGCTGTGAGCAACCGGGTACCTATTGCACGGGTAGCTTTGAGACCACTGAGGTCTATATTATGGATGATTGTTCACTTGGCAGGTTCCAAGAGTCAGCATGTGGCCACCAAGGCCCAAATGATACTAGCCTTGGATTGTATGTAGCCTCAGGTGTTTGACTGGTGTGATGGAGTTATCCGTCGGGTCCGAGCAGAGCTCACAGCATGCAAGACCCATACCCAGAGAGAGTTTGGGTACAGTACATTGATCGTTTATTTCTTACTGGAGCGGGTACCATTGATGTGGCCCAAGATCATTACAGCGCCATTGGGCCCACGTGAGCCGAGGCAGGCTCAATGGGCATCTTTGCTTCCGCAGACTAGAGAGGGTCCCATCCGCCACTATTTTGATGATGGATTTTTTGATTGGCTGAACTCCCAGATTATTATGATCGAGGATTATCCCTATGCAGGGATGAACTTCACAGGTGATCTGGAGTTAGTGCTGCCCCTTGGCACCCAATGGGGACTCGATGGTAATAAGGAAATGATCAGTATACTGTAGGAAGTACTTTGTTTTTGTATTTTGAATGTTTATGCAATTTTTTTGTTGAATTAGGGTGAAAATTATTTTTTGACATGAAGCTTTGTTTGTTTGACACAGATGTGGCACCTTTCCACCCAGTTGGGGTCCCTCTCTATGCACGGCAAGGACTGCAGCTACCCGGGGCTGGCGCACCAGCTGAGGATGCGGAAGCCACTGAGGATGATGATGCCCAGATTTTACATGAACTCTCTAGAAACTTGGAGGGTTTGAGTATGGGTATACCACCCCTTCCTATGTGGGAGGTTCTAGTTCATTTGCAGCAGCATACCGTAGGTGTGCTGGAGAGATACCTAGTGCCTCTGAGGAGGATAGCCAGAGAATTTGTATGTTATCATGATCATTAGGCCTAGCTGGCGGAACGGGTGTATAAGTGTCAGAGCATGGCTTAGTATTGCCAAATATTTGTAAAACACCCAAGTTTTGGAAGATTTTTTGATGTAACTATTGTACTGGACACAACATATATATATATACATAATTTTTGGTGACTTTGTGTTTTTTGATTTTTTATGTATTTTCAATGGGATAAAAATATATATACTCATGAGTAAATATTTTATAGAAAATGTGACAAATGCCAATCTAACACATAGTTTTCCAAAGAATTGGCTAATGCATTAAATTCTCTAGGAACGTGCTCAAATGTGATTGTTTTAAATTGACATTCTAAAAGTCGCACCCTTAAAAAATAACGTAACAAGACTGGATGACGGACATAGTAATGATTGTTTAATTGCATAACGATGAGTTGGGAATCTAACCTGACCACTAAATTGGAGATGTCACGAGACGCCGCCTTCGTGAAGAGTTGGATCACTGACATGTACTCGGCAACATTATTGGTGGCGCTACCTAGGACGATTCCCATATACCCAAGAAGGTCTGACTCAGGAGTGTAGAGAACCCAAGCAGCTCAAGCAATGCATCTAGTGTGACGACTAGCACCGTCCGCATATCCGACGTATGATAAGGAGGATGACGACATCTGTGTGAAAGAAAAATATTTTACATGAGAAAAAACACCTCAAAAACCAAAAAATATCCAGAGACATCAAAACAATAGGCAATACTTATATACATAAAATTACAAAGCATACGCCTAGTGCGAAACTAGGCAAAATACTTCTTTAGATAGAGCCCATTGCGGGGCTCCGCGAGTGGAATTCCATTACAGTCCTGAAGTTCGTAATCCCCTTTTGAGAGGACTTTAGTGACGATGTAAGGACCAAGCCATAATGGTTGGAGCGTTCTTGCCCCCAAGAGGTCATGTTTCTGATCATAGAGTAGAAAAAGATCGCCCTCTTGGAAAGAATGAGGCTTGATAGATTTGTCGTATTGAGCTTTGACTCGACACTAGTGAGCTTCGAGTGCTAGTGTAGCATCTCGACAAGTTTCGTCCAAATGATCAAGCGAGAGCAAGTGCTCTTTTGTGGCAGTGGTGCCAGGCAGTAGTCCAATGGCGAGTTTGAGTGATGGAATTTCACACTCGATTGGAAGTACTACCTCCAGGCCGAATGCAAGTTAAAATGGCGTGAAGCCTATGGAAATTTTGACTGACGTTCGGTATGCCCATAATGCGGAATACAACTTCCGATGCCATGTGTTTTTATGATTTATGACCAGTCGACAAATCATGGTTTTGAGGATGCCATTTACGGCTTCGACTTGTCCATTAGTTTGAGGATAATAAGACGAAGATTGATCTTGATGAAAACCTAGCATGGATGTTAATTCGGTCACCATATGATTCTGAAAGTGGGATCCATGATCTGTGACAATAGATAGGGGTACGCTGAACCGACAGATTACCTGATTGAACAGGAAGAGAGCGGTGGTTTCACCATCAGCCTTAAAAGTGGGAATGGCTTCCACCCATTTCGTAAAATAGTCGACCTTAACCATGATGTAGTTATGCCCATTTTCCGAAGTGGGATTGTAGATGACGAAGTCAATTCCTCGTTTAGCGAAAGGACCAATGGAGATAACCGTATGAAGGGGGGCAAGATAAGCATGCATTTTCTTTGTGAAAATTTGACATGGATGGCACTTCTATACCACTGCAATGTAGTCTTTAAACAAAGTGGGCCAATAGTAACCTTCGCGCAGGATTTTTTGGGCAGTAGCTATGCCCGAAAGATGACCACCGCATGCCCCTGCATGGCAGTCATTCAAAATGCATTCCACTTCATTGAAAGTGAGACAACGCCGGAGAATAGTATCGATACCACTGCGATATAATGTATTGTTTAGCACGAGGTAGTGCTTTGCCTGGTGGCAGATATGACGACGGTCGTCGAACGTGAGTGTTGGTCGGAAGCGTTGGGTTTTTAGGTAGACCAAAATGTCTCCATACCATGGGTCCGAAGAATCGACAAAGTATATAGATTCATCAAGAAATGGATCATGAGCTACTTCTTCGGGGTCGATTCTGGGAAGGTCCGATAATAATTTGGCGAAGACGAGGGATTTCTTTGCTTTGGCAACTGTGAAGACCAAATCAAATTGTTGGAGGATGATGATCCATTTGGAATATTTTCCTCTAATAATTTGTCAAGATAGGATGTGTCACATGGGGTTCTCCAAAGCAATAACCATAGTTTGTCGCAGCAATATATAGTGTCGGAGTCGGGTGACGGAAAAAACTACCGCCAAAGAAAGTTTCTCCACATGTGAATAACATAGTTCAGGTCCGATTAGACCTTTAGACAAATAGTATATCACATGTTCACTGTTGTCACTGTGAACTTGAACCAGAACCATTCCAAGTGAGGATGGTGAGGCTGCCAGGTAGAGGAGAAAGTCGTGTGAGTAGTCGGGGGCACTAAGGAGTGGGGCTGAAACAAGTGCATATTTTAAAGCATCAAATGACCATTGAGATTGTTCATCCCACAAGTATAGTGTTCCTTTCTTCAATAATCGCATAAATCCTTTCGTCATCTCGACATAGTTAATGATGAATCGACGTAAAAAGTTTTCCTTCCCTTGCAAACGTTGGAGTTGAGGGATGGATTGTGGTGCCGGCAATTCAAAAATCGCCTTAACCTTATCCAGATCAACCCTAATCCCGTGCTTGGAGACAATGAAACCTAACAGACGCCCAGACTCGACCATAAATACGCACTTATGAGGATTCAGACGTATATTTTAGAATCTACACCTAGCAAAAATTTCTTTCAGATGAGCGAGGTGATCAGGTCATTTCTTGGAATGGGCCGAAAGGTCATCCAGGTAAGCCTGTACAATATGTTGAATGTCATGAAAAGCGTAGTCCATAGCCCACTGAAAATTTTCTCCAACATTATTCAGACCGAATGGGAGTTTAAGATACGCAAATGTGCCCCAAGGACAGATGAAGGTAGTTTTATGCTGGTCTTCTTTTCTAATTGCAATCTGGTTATAGCCTGATAATCCATCTATGAAGGAAAAAGATTCGCATCGGACACAATCATTGAGAATCTGATCTATGAACGGGGTAGGATAATTTTCTTTGGGACAAGCAGCATTCAGATCGCGATAGTCAATACAAACTTGAATGGTGCCTTGTTTTTTATCGACGGGAACTGGATTGGAAACCCATTCTGTCAAAGGAATGGGATAGATGAAACCAGCGTTTAAAAGTTTTTCTACCTCAATTTTGATGTCGGTTGCTTTGCGCGGGTGGACGGGTCTAAGTCGCTGCTGAATTGGTTTGGCATTGTCATAAATCTTGATTTCGTGCTCGACTATAGATGGATCTATGCCAGGCATTTTGTCATAATACCAAGCAAACACATCGTGGAATTCCTTGAAAAGGGATGTGGAGCATGCAATTTCCTCAGGATTGCAATCGGCTCCAATCTGAATATTTTCCATGATACTCGTTTTGACTGAGATATCAATGAGCATTTTCTTAGAAATATTACCCATGTTCCCTTCTGAATCAATATTTTGAATAGTCGTGTAAGTGGAGGGAACCATCTCAGGTGGGTCAAACGATGTGATTTCAGTTTTTATCACGTCCGAGTCGATCATCAAAGCACGATGGTGAAACTCTCCCCAAGGTCGTTCTTCTAGAGACATGATCTCTTGAATATCTTTGTCTGTAGGCAAGACTTCATTGAGGAGATCCTTAGAGAGAACTGTGATGGGTGGGAGGTTTGTACCTTTGGTCAAAACCATAGCAGTGGAGGGTTCAGATGTAATTTTGATGGCTTGATAGGCCAACTCGGCTGGTGAGAGCGGCATCTGATCTCCATAAGAATCGATGTCTGAAGGTGCTGGGATGATCCATGGGTCGATAGAGCCATCGAAAGTGGTGGATATCATTGCAACCGTATTTGGGATCTCTGGTGGCAGGAGAGGAAAACAACCGAGTAGGGAAGATGCCTTCAGAAGACCGGTACCAATACTAACGTAAGAGTCAGGCAAGCCTCCTATTAGGGGTACAGTGCTACTTGGTAACGTGGAATAATCAGGGGTGCAGAAAGATAACTGATCCACTGTGACTATTTTCCCATCCAATGGAAATAGGATGAGTCGAAAGACCGAAGAAACAATGGTGGTCATGGCATAAGACCAACTGCGACCGAGCAATAGATTATAGTCGAGATGGCGATCTACAACCTCAACGTCCATAGTTACCATTTTCCCACTCAGAGTGATGGGAAAGCTAGCAAGGTATCCTTTTGGGAGGAATGTATGGCCATCAAAATCTTTGAGGGAATTCGACGACGGTGTTAAGGTAGGAGAACCTAAAGCGAGCCAGCAAGCTTGTGACATAATGCAGGTCGAAGCACCTTCGTCAATGACAGTGCGATGGATTGGTCTGCCTTTCGACATAACATGAACTTGGAATGCAAGTTGGTGCGAGAGGTGAGTCTGAGATTTTTCCATATCAAATATAGCTAGCATGGAATCTCGGGGGTCTATTCCACCAATGGCCAAAAGCAAGGCTTTCCTCTGTGCTGGACAAGTTTGCAATACTTCGAGAGCAGACATAGCTGACGGTGCCTACACCAAATCTTCTATAATGTTGTAGTTTTGGGCTTCACGTGCAGAGGTGTTATGAGTTGTGCGTCGAAGTGTCCCTTTGGGGGGACGAATTACGGGGTAAGCAGTAGGCCATTCGATATGTAAATCGTTATTTGGCGGTGGATTTGAACTAGTACCAAGTTCTTGAGCGTCTATGGTAGGATTTCCATAAATCTTGGCTTGTGTTTGAAGTTCAACACTCTCAATGCCATAAATGGAAGATGGTCCTTCACCAGAAGGATGTGAACCACCATTGCCCCATTGCTGGGGTTGTGGCGGGTTGTCAACCATGTGTTGATGTTTCTGTTGTTTATTAGGGAAAGCATTATGAAGAACGACAGGTGTTCGCCTAGAATCTTTGTTCGCGATCAAATCGGTGCATTCCTATAGCCGAGGACATTTGTATGTCAATTTGTCCTCTGCACAGATCTTGCAAGGAAATTTCATGGGTTTATGCTTCCTTTTTTCATTTTTGGCAACGTTTTTCTGATTAGGATTATTCTGATTGTCCGACTACTCTTCCGAAGAAGATGTCTTTTTCTTTTTCTTCTTATTCTTTCCACTAGGTTTTTGTGAAGTTTTCACAGAATTTACCTCAGCGGTAGGAAGAGTAGTCATTTGGTTAGGCGTGGTGGCAGCCGAGGATGACTGGGAGGTTTTCCCCCGAGACTGTTTTGTGGCTACACCAGAGATTGTGCCAACGAGACTATCGGTGTGAGCTTCGGTTTTCTGAGTAGCTGGAGGATTTGGGTTACCAGGGGCATTGGGGAGTAAATCATATAGCGTGCCAGATTGTGAATAGATTAAATCCAAATGTTGGGCATGAAGAATGCATTGATCTTCTGTAACCGCACCGGAAAGGCCAATGTCTTTAGAGATGTGGGGTAATAGAGACTTACAAAACCAATTAGCTAAGAGATGATCCGGGATTGGCGCTTTGACTAGCCTCCTCCTACGTCTCCATTCATGGATGTGATCGAAGATGTGGGTGGCGGTGTCTTGGCGCAGCGAGGTTAACAGTTTCGTTCCGGTTTCAAATATAATTTTTAATTTAAAATTATTTAGAAAATCTATCACTAAAGTGCCAAAAGTGTTTATGGCGGCGCATGGTAATTCAATATACCACTTGGCAGCATTGCCTGTAAGGGTGTGGGGAAACAGTCGAAGCTGGACACTATCATCCACCATGGAATTAGATATAGACCATAAATGAAAGGTGGTGATGTGTGCGGCAGGGTCTTCCCCTTGTTTCCCATCGAAATTTGGGATGTCAGAAGGAATCTTGTGCGATACTGGAGGCCAGAGCAGGTTGTGATTAATGGGGTCAATACTCAGTTTATAGATGTCGGGAATGTCTAGAGCTACCAAAAATGGAAATTGCGGGTTTTCTCCCAAATCTAACCAAGGAAGTATTGGTTGACTATGTGGACCATAGGGTCCCCCCATTAATGTGTTACCAGTAGGATAAGTAGGACTTTGATAAAAAATTCCTATAGGTGTAGGGGTAGGGATATATGGTTGTTGTCCATAGGGCATATTGTATTGCAGGGTGAATGGTTGGTTGCCCTCAGTGTAAAATTTCCCTCCCATTCCAGATGGAGGTTGGGGTGGGTTAGTCTATATGGATGCAATAGAGCTTCCCGGAGGCATGCTACTACTTGCATAGTTCGGCAACGGCATAGACCCTACACCTATATTTAAACCGCTCAAGGGAACAATGTTAACAATAGGTTGTTCGGTTTGTCCTAAAGATTGCAAGGGTAGTGAAATGTTCCCTGTTATCTACGTGCTGGTGACATTTCCCCCTGGTATGGTGGCCAAGGGGTTTGAACTCAGCAAAGGGTTCCAACTGAAAGGGTTGCTAAAAGGAACCGAAGTAGTCACACTCGTGGGAGGAGCAACTGCAGGTTCCAACGTGGTCACGATAGGAGTAGATCCTGAAGGATTCGGCAAGTTACTTACAATTGTGATGACCGTAGGGTTGGGATTAGGTATATGTTGACTACTGGGGTTACCAAGTAATGGCATAGAACTAAAAACTGGCGGGGAGGATGGCGGCGAACCTGGGATGGCTGCCATTGGCATCGACCCTGTGGATGCTGGTTGAGAAATGGATGTTTGTGCAGCTGAAGACATGTCAGTGTGTGGTGTAATCTGAACTATCATAGGCCCCAATGGATTAGTGAGTGGAGGATTGTAATGAGGTACGACCCCTTCCGTGAAAGGGTCCTTCGGAAATTCCGTATGATATGAGGCTATGTGAAAATCAGGGTTTTTCAATGGAGACTGCTCTTCCGTAGAAGGCACGGGTTCACCAAGGTTCAGTTCTTCCTCAAGAGTCAGAGGAGGTAGACCTTTCTGTCGTCGAGATAGATGGCATGGGTTGGATGACGCCACAGTGACCTGTTTAGTTTTAACAAATTTTAATAAATTGTGATGTATTATAAAATCTCAATGACAGTAACCACACACCTAAAAGAAAAAAGAAAAAAGGACTCTCTAAAATCAATCAGCAACCAGCCAAAATAGGGTTCCCTGTCTGAGTACTACCATTTGTTGGTGATGAAATCCAGTATCACAATAGTATACAGAGAGGTTTGGTCGAAAGTATAGTTACGGTCACTCTAGAGCTTCACCCAAACCTCAGGCGATAGGTGTAAGCACTCTCGTGAAGACGAGTACCCTCCTAAAGACCGAAGATAGAGTGGGTCCATTTGTTTTAGGTACTAGGACAGCCTATCCCAGTCACCTTGTGTAAGTCCCTAAAAATTATGGCCACTAAAGATACCTCAAATCATGAACATCATCAGCGGGGTCCACAGTCAAGGACAACATGCTATATGGGAAGAATACCTAGATCCCAGATCTAGTTTCGACATCCCCAAAGGGAACCCCAATATATAACACACCCACCGGATGCAGTTGAAGGCGGGCTACCTTCTTATGCACCCAAGTGTTGTCTTGCGCTGAGCTCTGGTAAAGGAACGGTCCCAATAATATGAGTGCAGTAGGATTTCGCTCGTTAATGACTCTAGTATCAAGTTTTGAGATCTTGGGTGATTTTCTCACTTTTCCTAACCCAAGATCCTAGCCTGAACTACTATTGGTGTGAGCTTAAAAAGAGTAATGTGATTGGATTTATTATCGCTTGATTCTTAGTCTTGCGAGGGGGGAGTGGACGTATGAAATGTAATGAGACTCTGACTCAAGAAACCATGCAAAAATATGCTCTAAATATTCAATTCAATGAAGAGTATTTCTACAAGGAGAGGTTTATTTTCAACATCCATGCACTAACATTCAAATAGCACAGTTCAACTTTAAAGATTCAGACTTCTATCTACCTCTTCTTAACAGTCTATGAACTAAAATTTTCAGAATTAATTCAGCTAGATGCAGAAAAACTAAAAAAAAATAAAAAAATCTTCTCTAAAAAGTAAATTCTTTTGACACTAACTTTTCAAACAAGAGAAAAAAAACAGAAATGCCAGCTTAGTAAACAAGCACAGGGATTCAATCAAGGAGAGATACTGATGGCCAAAAAACTCTGCAACCAAAACAAAATCACAGGGGTGAACAACAAATTTTGGCTGAGTAACGCACTTTCTATGAGTAAAGACAGTGTTAATCCAGAGACTAACGCACTGTATTTAAGCAGACCCCGCATTATAATGCACTAGAACACCAACAGAGGTAGCGTTATCCAAGGTAAAGTTCTTCAGATGGTCAAACAGAAACAGGATTGAACTCTGCGAGCTTTTGAAATGTCTACTATGCATAAATACTGGTCAGAAGGGTCTGTGATCAGAGGAAAGAAGAAAGGGGGAAAGAGATAGTCCAGAAACTATGGGGGAACTCCCCAGAAGAGTGACCAATTCTGCTATAGGGTAAAATTCTTGGGTTGTTGGTTATCGAATATCCCTCTCAGGGCTTTCCCGTGCCCGGGGCAGACAGTAAGATTAGCTGTATAGTTCACAAAGATGGCACATACATATTCATATTAACTTAAAACAACTTGATGGAATAAGGTGGAAGATTACCTCTTTAATGATCTTGAAGTCTTTTGGAGAGCGTTGAACAGCGAAGCAGGGATCCTTCTTCACCAGCTCCAAATCTCAACCCTGCAATCAGTCAAAGAAACCGTGTAATCTCCACCATAACATACATTTCCTATCAATTAGGTAAATATATAGTAAACATTTAAACTATGCACATCTAAGCCATTCATCTCATGTTATATAAGTGATTAAATAAAAATGACAATATCAACGCATAGAATGGACAAAACAGATATAGTTCTATTGATTTATAAAAATGAGGATTACAACCATCGGTTGTACCAAGCCCTCCTTAGCCTTCCAATCTCTCTATCTCTCAAAGTGGTGATGTCTTGATCAACAAGTTCTCAATGAAACTCTTTGACCTTTGATGTTCACACTACAACAATGGTCTCTACTTCACAAGTATTCAAAAACTTTGACAATCCTTCAACCTTGAACTAAGAGCCTTCATCTCCATTTTATAGGAGATGGAGAGAGCAATCATTGCCTCTCTCCTTCCACCAGTTCTAAATAGAAAAAACCAATATGTTTCCTTAAGTTCCATGCTTTTTCCTTTCTTGAGAGTTCAGTTGTTTTTGGCAAGGCCCAATAAGAGATTAGTGCTTTGCAGTTTCCTTTTTTACTGACTCTCTTATGAGAAAAAAACTGGAAATTCAAATCATTATCCACGGATTTTTCCCATTTCAAAATCAAAACACGGGTAATGCTGCCCTCCAGTGTAAACAGAGTGTTTCCTGAGCCACAAACGTGGCCTATTCATTGATCAGATGTGTTATAATGCTTTTGTGTTGTTATAGTGGGGCATTACCTTGGAAGAAGTAGGTTTAGTTTAGGTCTTTGTATTCCTTCCATATTTATCTTCTCCTCTGAGCTGATGAGGAGGTATTTTGACCTGTAACACAAACTTTCTATCCCCCTTACTTGTTTCAAAAGCCAAAAACAGACATCCAGAGTATAATTACAAGCAAAGGACCATTTAATGAAGCATGGAGCATGTCATTTCTTATTCATCAAGCCTCTCAGAGGTCGAGAAGCATTAAGTTCTTCATTTAATTGGGCCAACTACCTCTTCTAATCCTTCACTTCCTCATTTACCTATAAGTATTCACTGAAAATTCAGTGTTATTGTTGGGTTGGTTGAGATTCTATTAGTTGTTAGAACTGTTATTGAGGGGAAGTAGTTGAGTAGTCTGTAATATAGTAGGCTGGGAAGAGAAGTCTGTATTGTAAAAGGCCACTGAGCTCAAAGTATGTGACTGGTTTTTCACATCAATTAATCAAGAAGATTCACAGGATGTTGGTCTATATTATTGGTGATGTATTCTCATTGTAATTTTTTCCTTTCATGTTTTTACATACTATCCATATTTCTCTGATAAATAACAACAAGCATAGATTAGGATTTACTACTGGAAGTACCCTAAGTCTCACTGTAATATTTATCTTGATGTTTTCTACTAAGTTGTGTATCTAAGAGCTAATTCATCATAGTTTAACCAATATAGTAGTTGGATAGTCCATGCTTACTGAGGTCTGAATTTGGAGTTAGTTTCTTAGATCCCTTTGAGTGAGTGTCAAAAACATTGAAGGTTAAAAGTCCTCCTATGATCTTAGGCCTTACTCTCTGTTTCATCTTATTTCTTTTCTACTACTCTGAAAGTGGTTATGAGGACTGCTGGATTGTTTCTCTCAAGAGTATGCTGAAGCAGGTCTAGATTTAAATGAACTCTGACCTGATCTTAAGCTACCCTTTGTCTTTTATGAGAGTTTCCCCTGAAGTATGTCAAAAGCAGGCCCAGAGTTAAATGACCTCTAACCTGATCTTAGACTGTAGTTTGGTCTCTTTATTTCACCCATTCTTAATGTTCCATTCCACCATCTATCTAAAAATATCCTTTAGTATAGATGACTTGCCCTATGGAAACTCTTGGATAGTTGACATGCAAGTAATCCCATTTCTTGACTCCATAGCCCAATGGATTAACCTTTCTTTTGACCTATTTTCCCATGCTGAAACATCCTTCTATTCAGTTCCTTCTTTACTTTCATAACCTTCTCAGTTGATGATCTCCAACCAAAAAATCACAATTCAAATAACCCCTGTGCTTCATACCTAGCCTAATATCTCATTTTGAGCCTTCAGTGATATATCATTCTTTACATTTATAGAGAGATCCCTCTCTGGATCCAGTAGGGCAAGAACCTAGGATCCCAAAGTGGTTTGATGTTGTCTGGTATTTTGGTCTTGCCAATCTGGCCAAAACATTGGAACCACAACAAGTACGATTGGAGGAATTCTAGTGTTAACATGGCAACATGCATCCACACCAAGTCATCTACTATGCTTTAGGTGTGGGCGTCTTTGGTAGAAGTAGCATTTCAACGTAATGGCCCTTTGGGGATCTTCAGAATGACCTCTGCCTTAAGCTGAGGGATATACAAGGGAACATTTGGTGTTGAAGTGGACTCTGTGGTAACTTTGGTTTGGGACTCGCTTGTAGACATAGTGGTTTGCTTGTCATATTGGCATGACTGGGTCTGAAGGTTGACATCAGCAGTATTAAAATCTTTAGAATTCATCATGATAATATGGTAATCAGGGGTACCATAATTTTGTGGTTGAGGCGCAGCCTGAACTTGAGGTTGTTGGGCAGAAACATGCCTTGTTGAGGGAAAGGATTAGTGGACACAGACATTTTAGCTGGCGTATTATTTGGAGGAAGCGAAGCGGTGGCTTGTTGTCCTCGAGACATTTCTTTTGCTTCCCACAACTGGCGCATCAGGGTAAAAGGGTAAAATCATGAGTATAATCTCTATGGATAGAACAACATGAACAAGGGTTATTCGTACAAAGAGGCTTGTTCTGTTTGGGTTGATTGCCATGTTGCTGGTTTCCAGTGTTAGGCTAGATCCCTTAAGGTGTGTTCTGTTGATTACCTTGGCACCCTTGGTTACCATGTGCTTGTTGGTTATGGTTTCCTTTCCCCTTATTATTTTTCTTCAAATTAGGAAGATTATTCACACTCATTTGTGCATACACCTGACCCTAAGGAGGCATTGGTTGTTGTGGCAGAGGTTGAGAAGGCACGGGAGGCTAGGGCATTGATGCCGGAGGGGCTAGAGTGGAAAGGTGTGCATAAGGATAGAGATGAGGGGCAACATTTTGGTAAACTTGTTGAGCAACAGCTGGCCCTGGCATCAGTTGATGAGGGTGGGGAAATTCATAAGGAGTGCTTTAACTTGAATACAAGTTGTTGGCAGGGGGATAGGTGCTCGAGGAGTTGGTCCCCCCCTGGGGGTAACCTTAACCCATGGAAGGATGAGTATATGGATGTGAAAGAGATCCAATGATACCATTAGTGGCATGAGATTCTCACAGTTATTTGGCACCACCATGTCTAGGAACATCTGGTAAAACGGTATAAACATAACCAGACTAGGCATAGATCAAGTCATATTTTTATGTGACTTGGAGAGCTTCCCCCTTTGTCTAATGAAAATGAGATGCGACATCTTTACCGATGGAAGGAAAAATAACTCTAAGAAACCAATCCATATAACATGGTCGTCAAATGTAGAAGCTCAGCAGAAGCTCCTGCTTATACGCCATTCTTGGATATGGTCAGAAAGGTGGGTGGAAAAAGTTTGATGGAATGCGGTCAAAAACTCAGTACTAGTATCGTAAGGGATAGGTAATTGAAAATAAGACAGAAACACCTTAACAAGAGTCACAAAAGTGGTATGAGATGTAACAGGATGATCAACATAGCACTTTGCAGCTTATCTAGTGAGCGTACGTTGGAACAACCAAAGGTAGATGGAGTCATCGGTAATGGAACTCGAATAACACCATATATGAAAGGAGCGGACATAATTAGTAGGTTCCTCTCCAGTGTTTCCTTCAAACTTAGTAATTTCAGAAGGAAACTTAGTTGGCATAGCTGGCTAACTTGCATTATGGAGTATGGGGTCATTGATTAACTGGCTAAAATCGGGAAGGCTTAAACCTCCCATAAAAGGTAGCAAAGGAGTGCCCGGAATGGTTCCATTAGTGGTTCTGCTAGTAGCGGCTCTAGCATTAGGTTCGGGGACACCACCAGCTTGAGAACCTCCACCTACATTGGCATTTTACATGGAGATGGTATGAGAGTGAGGAGAATCGGGTTCAAAATCAAAGGAAGAACTCGATGAACTAGAATCAGAGTCGGTATGGGGACTCGGCGGAGGAGTAAATTGAACCCTAAAAGGTGGAGTAAGTCTTCCTAATGGAAACTGAGGGTGAATTCCTTGGAGTCTCCATGCTAAATGCCTTGGGGGCATAATGATGGAAAGTCACAAATGACACGAAAATGTTTAAGAGTGATAAACAATGGCATTGTGAGGTAGATTTATTAATTATGATGTTTATGTCTTGGCTTAGCGGTGTAAACCAAGCGCTCTTAAATTTAGGTGTGAGTGTGTGAAAGACGTGTGTTAATTTTAATTAAGCCCACATGGTTTTGTAAAGAAAAATAAAAAATGTTGAAGTAATGTAAATAAAACTGAAATGACAGTAAAACAAAAAAATAATCATGCATAAATTCAACCCAAAAGAAGCCTTCCCAAACAACTATTCTAAAAGGCGGGCTAAATTGACTCAAAACACACAATATGTCCAAAATATCTAAGGTCTAAGGTACAGGAATCTAATGACTTAGATTTGCTGGAAATGATGTAGAAAACAACAAGAAACCAAAGGGGAAAAATGCTACAAAATGTAAGTCAAAAAGTTAAAACCCTAGGGGAAACAAGGGTACCATAAGGGAAATACCAATCAAAACTCAAGAGGGGGTTTTGGATGGAATAATAACCTATAAAAAAGGATCTACAAGAAGGATAGATTAGACCTTGAAACAATGGTTGAAAGTGATGTAAATCTCAGACTACATACTCAGCTTAACCCCTCCTAGAATGTTGGAAGTCTACTAAAACCCTAGGGGGCTTGGTTCTACTTCAAGGAAAAAAAATAAGAATATCTAGGCCTAATACTGGCTGAGAAAGAGGTCAGACATCCCAAAATAATTCTCTTGAAAAACCCTAGCATACACAGGAAAAACACAGAAAAATGTTCTGGCTCGCAACCATTGACATGTGGACTGCTGAAATCACAATTACTGGGCATAAATGTGTGAGTTGTGTGATAAATCACACTTTTTGATCCAAAAAATATGAGTTCATGTTCCTGCATCTTCGGGCGGTAGGTTATAGAAAATTTTTCGTCTTGGGCATTGATATCTATTACCTACATAAAACACCCAAAAACAGCCGAAAGTTAGAATTTTGACTGATTTAGGGCATCAAAGTTTAAAAACGACATCATGGGAATGAAAACAGCTGAATAAAAACCATTATTACTGAAGTTTCTGGTCATGGAGGAATCTAAATTACAACAGTGGAGTCGCCATTTGTTAGTGTAAATTCTTAATGCAAGTGTACGTAAAGATATCACTTTAGCTGTGTGTGAAAAATATCCCTAAAAAGAGGAATGGTTGCTTAACTCTTTAGATCTGCAACCGATAGTTAGAACAAATGCTGCAAAAAAACAGATATATGTAGTAAAATCAGTTAAACAGTGAAACAAAATAGTAATTACTCCATGCATCCAATAGATAAGACAAGATTTAAAGAATGTTTTATATATTATTACACTCAGTTAAGGGATAAAATTAGTGTTACTCATTCTCTCAATGGGATGGCTTCTTGGTTGTCCTCAACGCTTCAATTCTAGATTTTCTCTCTCAATGGTGCAGAAAACCCAAAATGTGTTGAACTCGATGGGAGCTCAAGAAGGAAAATCAAATAGTAGCAACAATGAGAATGATCAAATTGTGAAAATTAAAGTGATCAAAGTGAAGAATGAATGGAAAACCCTCCTATTTATAACAAAATATTGAGTTATCCTTGATAATAGGGAATATGTAATATCCCAAAATGGGGAAGTGGCAATATTTGAACACAATAATGAAAGAGAAGTAATACATCAACACATAAAATGTAAGAAGTTCCAATTAGCCATCATATTAATATTATAGCAGCAAATAGATACAAGATCTTGAGGGAATAATCACTCAAGCTAGGCAACACAAGCCTTAAGAGAGCATGTACACGAAAAATGTACACTGCTACACAAATATTGCCCAAGGCTATGACAGTGCAATTTTATTGAGGATAACTTCTACTGGAAAGTTTCAATATACATATCTACAATGATATAGCTCATACAATGATGGGAGTGAAGATTTAGACTCCCAAACTCAATTTCAAGACAATTTGGAAAGGATTTCCTGAAATATGAAAAAAGTACAAAATGTCGGAGTTGCAATCCTAGGACTAAGTAGCAGCTGCAACTCAAGAACTAGATGGAGATGGCTGAAGATTCTACACAAGATAAATATACTTCCTCCAATGGATCTTCCAAGTGAAAGGTTGATCCTAACACTGAAGATCTCACCCTCCAACAATCACTGCAAACCCTCACTGCAAATACTCACTGAAAATAACACAGCCAAGGAGAGGGACTCAACTATAGGAGATAGAAACTATGTTGGCCATGTACCAAGTTCTGAAATATTCTCCAGAATCTTCCTCACTAATCTCCCAAAGGAATGGAAGCTCCCTCCTCTGAAAAACAAGCTCTGGAAGTGGTGTTGTGAACCCTCCACTGCAACACCCTGCAACACAATGTTATACTTCTGCATAAATATCCCTGTAGATGAAGGAGGTGGCTTGGCCTTAAGCCTGAATGTGGAGAAATGAAGTGCAAGCTCCCTCAAGAGGCCTCTCTTGAAAGGAGAAGGAATTCCTAAACAAGAATGCGTTGTGCTCAACAGCACAACAATATCAATGAAACATTGAAGAAAGCACAATAGTCTCATAGACCACAAAATCAATAATCCATTTCATATCTTGCCATGGCTTCCTTGCCGTCATTTTATACAGGTGGAAGCCTTCTCATCTTGGGTCCCACTCATTAGGGTTTCCTCTACCAAGGAATGTTCCTCCCACTATCTCTGTGTTTCTCCAAAGATGATCCCCACCTCTTATCCTAGCGCTGTTGACTTGGTCAAACTTGACCTTGTCCACATGCAAATGTCCCTTTCCACACATGAGGGTGTGAAATCCAGCCATAATAATGATCCCTTTTCACATCATAAGGGATTTTACTCCTATTTCTAAAAGGTATGGGCCTCCTTACCCATTTATTCATCTCATAGGTGTAAAAATAAAAAATCAATATTCCAATTAGCTGCATGCTAATTTTGGAATATTACAGAATAATAAAATATTATTAACCAAGATGTCGATCGAACCGCTTGGAATATTTTATTATATTTTTTTGAAGGGAAAAGGAATTTAAATTGGTCGAATACCTTTATTTAGAAACAATAAACAAATAAATGGTTTATTTATCATTTCAAGAATGTGATTAAGGAATAATTAAAAAATAATTATTTTTTTAATTATTTCTAGGTGATTTAGTCAAATTTAACAAGGAATAATAGCTAAATAATGATTTAATTAATTATTCCTAGAGTAAAATAAGATAAATAATGATTTATCTAATTATTTCTCATAATTGGGTTAAATATGACCAGGAATATTATTTAAATGGTGGTTTAATTAATTATTCCTAGAGGAAAGTCAAATAAATAAGGATTTATTTAATTATTATTCATGGGGTTTCTTGTTTAAATCAGAAATAACTTAATAAAATATGGTCTTTAAAATTATTTCTTATAGTGAAAGAAAATTTACTATGGTAAAATTGGTCTTACATGGTGTACTTCGATCCATCTAATTGTGAATGGTTAGATGACCAAATTTTGGTGATAACACCCAGGCTCAGTAGTTGTATCAAAGTGATTTCTCTAGGAAGAGATATGAACAATATGTCCACCGATAAGCACAATGTGGAAGCTTGTGTCATGTCAGGATCAATCTGATAAGTTGCCACCAAAAAAATATACGTAGCTTGGGAGAGGAAACAAAGATGAATGATGTAAGACTCTACCCAAGGTCTTGGTCATCACTTCTCTTAACTGCATATTTCTACACATGTGAATAAAGGAGTTGTAGTTGAACATGTGAGAAATCATATGATTACCAGTCAATGATTAAAATTATTAACAGACATGCAAGGATGGCCACCGATAAGGATGATGGTCACCAAGATGCCCAATACAATCTAGCGTGTTATAGGTCAATCTGGGCATCATCCCCCATGACCTTGTCAAACTGGACATAATCCCCAGGAACAATGAAATAGGGTCTATCATCCCCTTATATTTCAGTTTCTATATGCCCTAAGAGAAGAAAATTTCATTCATGGTCTGTATTGTGAGATTTTGAAGGTTTGAAGTATATGTTATATCTCCTACTGACTCACCAATGCTCCTCTGATACTAAATGCATTGCAATGCCAAATTCTCCATTCAAGGGTACACTTCAGTGCACTTCCTAACATTCAAGGGTGCGTTGGTCATCTAGGAGCGGAATTCTCATTGTTTCGGGAATCTCCACATGGCCAATGCCTTCTAGAAGATTGCATATGTGTCAAACTTCGAATCCAAGTGTCCATCTAACACCTATGAACTTGGAAACATGTATTTCCTATTATTAAAGTCATTCATTGAGAAACTACCATTAGTTTCCCTATAAATTGAGTAGTCATCCTAGTGCTAAGTAAGGGAGAAATTTGGTAAATTTATGTCATTGGATTCTGATTTGATAAGAGAGTTAAAGTACTGATATGTTGCTGGTATGATGCTGGACTTGATGAGGCTGGAATGAAGTTGGACTAGGTTGACAACAAATCGATCCATTAGCTGTAATCTTCCCCTTATACTCTTTAATAAAGAATGTTGTTCATTTTCCCATACATATGTCTCTATTCCTTATGTAATTTATTCCTGAATTATGTATGTATTTCATATATAATTGATTTGATTTGAGTAATATAAGTAGATATATGTATATTGCATGTTCTTTGTTATTCCCTATTTTTGTTTACAGGAATCGATCTAGTGACTTGAGTTCAATTGACAGCGACGACAACAACGACAGAAGGAGAAGGAGAAGTGAAAGAATCACATGGAGGCTCCTTTACCATTCTATATATCTGCTTTTTTATAGAGAAAGTGATATTTATTCTTTCCTCTATTGTTCTAAGTGACAAACACCACACTTAGGGAATTTGGTTTATCGGTAGATCACAATTCCACATAACAAATTGGCGACTACAATGGAGAGTATCTTATCATTCCTGGTGTTTTTTCCTCTATTTATCCTCATCAGTAGCATCTACTTTCTGTTATTAGAAATTTGAATGAACACCTTGCATTAGAAGTGTGTTTTGCTGTTTGATTTTTCAATCCTTGCTATGCCCAATGTACTCTTGGTTAAGACATAGTGCACTGTCGCCCACTCAGGGGTGCTCTGCAACGCACTGTCTCCCCTTAGAGACTGTGTTTCCCCCTTAGCCAACCAAATTCCATCTAAGATTTTCATTGCCATCATTCTAAGCCACTTTTTTGCTATATTCTTAGATGTCTGATACCTCTTAGAGACCACTAAACTTTCCTGATTCTTCCTCCTTTGAAAAGTAAAATTTTTCAATGTCTCTTTAGTGTTTTTATTTATCATTGGAAAATCAAATGCAAATTATTTTATTTCTGCATTAGATCAATTTGTTTTCAAAAAGGAAATTTTTGTTTCATTCCTCATTTCCTTTAGGAAAAATTGTAGTTCCATTCTTCATTTTTCCTAAGAGAAATTATTGTTTCATTCCTTGTTTCTCATAAGAAAACACTTATTTGATTGATTTATTCATATAGTTTCTTTTCTTGCATTCACATTAAGGGAACTGAAAATAAAATCCTGCATGTGCATATAGTGAATTGTGTGTGAATTTTGTGTGTTTCATAGGAACGTTGCATTTAGTTTATGCTATTTGTTGTTTACTAAAAAATTGATTGCTCTTTCCCTTAGTAGCTAGTATTTTCATTGAAAAAGATAAATTGAAAACTTTACTTATCATTTAGTTTGAATTTTTGGGAATTTCCATTACATCACGTGGTGAACCTCAAAGACAAATTTTTAAACAAGATCAACATAAAATTTACATCAATCAACCTAAGAAGGCATAGGAACATTAATTGTAACATTTAGAAGGTCTAGGCTAGAGACGTGTTCCTGTGTCGTTAAACATAGCAGTTGTCGTTAAATTTTCTGTGATTCATTCTGAGTGTGATACCTCAGTCCATGTATGTAAGTATATCGGAGCTCATCCACATACCTTCAGGTATATAGGGTGGTGTTCTAGCACGAAAAGTATAAGGGGGTTCTCTCACTATGCGGTTTTGCATTAGATAATGCTAATACAGACTTGGGCCTCCACGTACTGTCGAGTATATTTGGGAGGAAAAATTTAGGTTTCCATCCATCCATAGGTAACTGAGTCAGCCGCCATATAACTTTTGATACACCGAACAAAACATTCGGGGAGATTGTTTTCCCGTACTCTTTGGTTTGCCAAGAGGTATTCTTTAGTTCACAATTACTTGGTAAACCTTTTGCCTAGAATCACCCTTTTTGTAATATTGCTAAATTAGCATGCGACTAATTGGAATATTAATTTTTCTCTTGACATTTAGTTAGATGAATAAATGGGTAGGGAGGTCCATAAATCTCTTAAGTAGGCATAAAATCCCTCTTAATGTGAAAAGGGTTCATATTCATAGTTGGATAAATCACCCTCATGTGTGAACAAGGGCTAATGTATGTGGAGAAGGTTAAGTTTGACCAAGTCAACAACACTAGTATGGGAGGAGTGGATCATCAATAGAGACAATGCAGTATGAATGGGAGGAAGATTCCATGATGGTGGAAACCCTAATGAGTGGGACCCAAGGTGAGAAGGCTCACATTTGTTTATAAGGAGGGCAAGGCAGCCATAATGAGGCATGTTATTGATGATGCAGTTGCTCATTGCCGCATGACCTAAGCTTTGCATTCTTCGATTGTTTGTTGAATTCTTGTGTTGTTTGCTTTAAGAGTGTTCGACGAGAATCCCACATCCTTACTTGAGAGGCCTCTTGGGGGAGAATTATACCATCATTTCCACTATTAGGCTTAAGGCCAAGCTTCAGTCTCTAGCTACAATGCAGTTTCTACAGAGTATTGTGTTGGGTGTTGCAGTGGAGGGTTGAGAAACCCACTTCCGGAGCTAGGTTTTGAGAGGAGGAAGCTTTATTCTCTTTAGGAGGTCAGAAAGGGATGTTATTGAGATTTATTTCATATCTTGGCATCAGGCCAACATATTCCCATCATCTACATTGAAATATCCCTCTTTGACTGTGTTATTTCAGTGAGAATTTGTAGTGGGGGTTTTAGTGCTTGATTTGGAGGGTGAGATCTTCAATGTTGGGATCGGGCTTTCACTTGAAATATCTATTGGAGGAGATCTATCCATTCAGAAATAATCTTCAGCCATATCCATCTAGTTATTTAGTTGTAGCTACTATTCAGCCCTAGGGTTACATTCTGGCATTTTTTTATTTTTGTATATTTCAGGAATCCCTTCCTGGGTTGTCTTGAAAATGTGTTTGGGAGCATAGATCTATGTTCTTGACATTTAAGCCCTATAACTTCAGATCTATGTATTGAAATTTTCTAGCAGTAGATATATCTAATAAAATTGCACTTTCATAGCCTTGGGTATTTTTTGTGTAGTAGTTTTATTTATATTTCATGTACATGTTCTCTTGAGGCTTGTTTGACCAAGCTTGAGTGACTATTTCCTCAAGGACTTGTATACATTTTGCTGCTATGATATTAATGTGATGGCTATATGATCTTCTTACATTACATGTGTTCATTTGTCACTGCTATTTCCATTATTGTGTTCATGTATTGTTGCTTTCCCATTTGGGAATATTAAAGTGGTTTTAGAGCATAATCTTGGCTCAACCTTTGAGTTTCAAGCTAATATGCTATAAGAATAAGAGAAGAAAACGAGGTCTAAAATGATGGAAGGAATGAGAATTGTCTCATCACTTTTCAGATCTATGAAGAACCTCTCCAAGGAGGTCAAGCATATGAAAGAGGAGAGATGAAATGAAACCTTTAAAGGGTTTCAAGGAGAGGAAGGTCCATGTACTTCCTATCATCAGAAGAAAAAACCAGTGTTGCATAGAACTCCAAAGCAATACACTATGCCCTTCCCTTTTGAGGAAGAAGACAAGAGGGATGGAGATGAAGGTCACTTGGAACATGAAATTCTAAGTGAATACCTGGAAGAATATAAGTCTCAACGTATAGCTTTCAAGGAGACTCTAACTATCCCATAGTTCATTCAGCTAGAAGAAGAAAGGAGACCTTGCAGCAACAGGAGAATAAAAGGAAATAGATTTCTATTGTCTACCTTTGATGGGTCATCCACATGTACAACAAGGGCTTGGGGAATGAAGTTAGATGCATTCTTCCTACTACATCCAGTGGTAGAAAGAGAATCCGTTGAGATTGTAGCACTGCACCTTAAGGGTGAAGAAAACATTTGGTGGTTCATCCATTTGAGTCATGCAAGAGTGACTGCATTTGCATATTTTACTCAAAGGCTGATCAAGAAATTATACAAGAAGAAATTAGAGAAGAAGAGGCCTTCACCACAACTTGATGCAGGAGCACTTGCATCAGGAGAAAGAACACTTGCATCTTTGCAAAGTGGTCTTGATCTCTTGACATTTAGAGTCCCATGCACTATTCTGGAGATGCATGAGGAGGGGGAGACTTGTACCAACACTGATACATCCATAGAGGAGTAGCCATCATCATCAGTAGTTGGGGAATTTATCACACTGGAGGAAGGAACCCTTGTAGCAGTATAGTATGTTCCCAAGTTTTACCAAGGTATGTAGATGTTTCCACTTTCTATTATTTCTCCACATCTTATGAAGGGTTGTGGGAATATGCCATTGCATGAACAATGGTCAAAGCATATTTCTGATTTGGAGAAATAGACTATCACTGCGTTGAGCAGCCTGGAGTTGTTCAAGGAGGGGATAAACAATCAACCTAGTTATTCATTATTGATATGCACACAACTCCTAGGGTTGGAGTGTGGATTCCTGGAGGATAGGATGAGCATTGTCTTAAACAACCCAATGCAAAACTATATGTTCAACATTAGGCATGAGCATGAGACAAAAAAAACACCATTATGGAGATCAACAGCACTGTTATTGAGCAATAGTGATGAGTTGGGGGCCCAACTATTAATAGAGAATTCTGATGACCATTACACTTGGGTGACATTGCATGAGCAGATGATTGATGAGAGACATCTTACTTTTCAGCATTGTGATGGATCTTTCTTGATAAGAATTGTACAACTCTATGAGAAGAATTTTCCTTCAGCATAATTGGATCCTTATGGATTCAATATGGTCATTGGTGAGTGGGCTTCCCTCGGAGATCTCCAAGAGGTTTCATTTCAACATCCCATAAAATGAAAATATGGACATCTGATTTGGGAGGATAATGTTCTCCATTGGAGGAGTACCAAGATGGAGCATGGTAGGAGACACCCACATTTGGATGAAGGGGTGTGGATGGTAAGAAAGAGGTCAGTGAGTCACCTTCATACCTATGAAATAGGGCAACAGGATGCATGGTTGTGTTGGCTACTCTTAAAATATTTTGGCCATCATGTGACATATCCTTATTCTAAGGGTGTGTTGGGGGGTGTAACTTGGCTTGGCACTTGCATCATGTGGCAGCAAGAATTTTGGGTGCATTGTGTTGATATGACATCATGTCAATCATAATATTTTCACTTCATAATTTTCATGATGGAGGTGTGAGGGGGTATCAAGAGCTATTGTTTCTTTGGCTAATCTTGGGAGAGTGTGGGCAGAATTTCTGCCATACTTGGCATGATATTTCAGAAGAAAGGGATGGCACAATCAAAGTGCAAAGAGGCTACCCTTCAGTATTTGAGGATTAGGAGTTATTTCCACATAGGATGAAATCCCCCACACATAAAAACATGATGGTGGATGACTTTGGCATATGTCATGTCAAATAATGGAGTCATGGAGTGGCAAGAGCCTTATCACTAAGGCCAACAACGTTGTCACTTAGGAGTATGTATCCATTGATGGAGTGTTCCAAGGGGAGTATGCATCCCTTCCTTTTGCATACTTTTATGAGAATATTCTCATGGGAGGGTTAATTTATGGAGCTCAATTTCAAAATACTCACTATGCATGGTAAGAAATGTATTTCTGAAATTTTTGATTAGTTTATAAAGTATTTACATATTCTCACCATCTATGTACACTGCATTGCTCCACTAGAGGGAAATACTATCTTTGGGTTTCATGGTCATTCTAGGATCAAAATTTTTGATGGAGATAACCCTTGTTTGCATGACCTTGGGCAAGTATGGTGTTATTCTTATTATTATCAGCTGATATATAATGTCATTTACTACCTCATAGTAGATGAGAAAACATGCACAACTAGCAACTTGTTGGGAGACAACTTTCCACATGATGTTGTAAAACAAAAATTGGTAAAACTGCGTTTTATCCACTGGAGAAACCATTGGTATCATCCAAACTTGCACATAACCTTCAACAATTTTCTGATTTGGATACCATATGGTGATGATTTACCATTCACTTTTCATGGGATGGTTTGGGCCAGCATAATTGATGACTCTAGAGGGAGGATATTTGAAGATCAAGTCTTCTTCTTGCCTCTGGAGGAAAACATTATTGCAGCCCAAAATCAACAACTCATCTACACTTATCATTAGTGGAGAGAGAGACAACACGGAGTATGCCATTTTTTCTACCATGTTCAGTTATGCAGCCCACCTACATTGTAGGAGCCAAAGGTGAAGGATACTTTTCATGAGTTACCATTTTGGAGGGTGGCTCATTTTGTATGGATGATAGCTTGGGGATGAAAGGTTCACGTGGGAATGATACTTCCCAACATATTTCAGATTACATGCCTCAAGAAGACCTATAGACAACACATTGTTTCCTCCATGGGTGTTTTACTTCTACATGTTGATAGCTATTTGGGTTGGTTACCAAAAGCTAACTTACTTACTTGGGAGGGGAAAAAGGGAGATTTATTGATAAGACAACATATTTTTCCTTGGAGGATTTTATCATATGAGTATGTTGTAGGAGGAGAGGAGGCTCTCCAATTCTATCGTTACAGTTTCTTGAGGACAAGCAACATTTAGGAGGGGAGGACTGTAATATTCCTAAATTAGCATACAACTAATTGGAATATTAATTTTTCTCTTGACATTTAGTTAGATGAATAAATGGGTAGGGAGGCCCATAAATCTCTTAAGTAGGCATAAAAACCCTCTTAATGTGAAAAGGGATTATATTCATAGCTAGATAAAGCACCCTCATGTGTGAACAAGGGCTAATGCGTGTGGAAAAGGTCAATTTCGACCAAGTCAACAATGTTGGTATGGGAGGAGTGGATCATCAATAAAGATAGCGCAGTGTGAATGAGAGGAAGATTCCATGATGGTGGAAACCCTAATGAGTGGGACACAAGGTGAGAATTATAAAATTTGTTTATAAGTAGGGCAAGGCAACCATGGTGAGGCATGTTATTGATTATTGATTTTATGGTCTCCATAACTATTTGCATTCTCGAGCTGTTTAGTTGAGATTATTGTGTTGTTTAGCACCGGGTGTTCCCGAGTGGGAATCCCATCTCCTTCTTTGAGAGGCCTCTTGGGGCAGCATTGTATCATCACTTCCACTATTAGGCTTAAGGACAAGCTTTAGTCTCTAGCTACACACAGTTTATGTAGAGTATTGTGTTGTGTTGCATGGTGTTTCAGTGGAGGGTTGAGAAACCCACTTCCGGAGCTAGTTTTTGAGAGGAGGAATAATTATTCTCTTTGGGAGGTCAACAAGGGAGGTTATTGAGATTTATTTCACATCTTGGCACTAGTACAACATATTCCCATCATCTACAGCGCAGTATCCCTCTTTGAATGCGTTATTTCAGTTAGCATTTGTAGTGGGGGTTTCAGTGCTTGATTTGGAGGGTGAGATCTTCAGTGTTGGGATCAACCTTTCACTTGAAAGATCTACTAGAGGAGATCTATCCCTTCAGAGATCATCTTCAGCCATATCCATCTAGTTATTTATTTTTAGCTGCTATTCAGCCCTAGGGTTGCATTCCGTCATTTTTGTATTTTTGTATATTTCTGGAAACCCTTCTCGGATTGTCATGAAAATGCGTTTGGGAGTATATATATCTATTCCCAACATTATTTGAGCACTATAAATTTAGATCTATGTATTTAAATTTTCCATCAGTAGTGATATCTAATAAAAATGTGTTGTCATAGCCTTGGGTATTTGTTGTGTAGCAATGTTATTTATATTTCTTGTACATGTTCTCTTGAGGCTTGTTTGGCCAAGCTTAGTGACTATTTCCTCAATGACTTGTATACATTTTGCTGCTATGATCTTAATGTGATGGCTATATGATCTTCTTATATTACATGTGTTGATTTGTCACTACTATTTCCATTATTTTTTTCATGTATTGATGCTTTCCCATTTGGGAATATTACACTTTTATTTTGTTTATTTGTTTTTTTCATAAAATCAATTAGTCATCGTGGAAGAATAACGTCCTTTTTCCCATCGTTCGCATATAATAGCACTAAAACCACCTTTACCACTAGAAGCCATTTGTAATATTCCCAATTTTCCACAAGATAACTGGAATATTAGAATTCTTAATTTTCTTAATTAATTAAGTAAATAAGAGGGTGGAGGGACCCACAAACACCATAGATGAATAAAATCCACTTTTGATGTGTGTATGTGGATATTTTAGATTTTGATATACATTATGGAGTAGTGCAGCAACTTCTTAAAAGAAGGAAGAGTGGAGAACATGGATCATTAATGTAAAATCATGGAGATCCTGGAGGAGGTCAACTGAGATCATTGTGGATTCAAGGTAAGATCATAAAGCACATATGATGAGATAGTGGAGGAAGTGTGATCCAGGTGGCTCAAGAGACACACACAGGACAAAGACAGCCTGAGAAAGCTCAAAATTCAAAGTGTTTGGATTTATTTTTAACCAGGACCAGAGTGTAGAGCTCATCCTCCAGATCACAATGGTGCTAACGGTTCGTCAAACCGAGCTCGTATGTGAAAGTCAAAGGTGGTCAAAGTTTCAGGGTGACTTGGTGACTTGGCAGACTTAAGGAAGGCACAAATTTGACCTTTTCTGGCCATTGGATTCTGGCCAGCTTCAGCCAAATAACAGAACCCCACATAACAAAACCCACCATTTTAAAACAAAGACCAACGCATATATATGAGGGGTGGTCGGCGGTCAACCTCGCCACCCCAAAATAACTCATGCACATTAATACCCCGTGCGAGGTTGGTTGGGCGGGCTGCCCAATGCAGACCTGACCCATACCAAAAACCAAAAAAACGCCCTCATAAAAATGTATACGCGGATTTTATGGGAGGCATGATTTGATCCCCCGACCTCTCTTAAACAATTTCTAAATTTTACCAACTGCACCAACGTTGAATTTGGTTAATCCGCCTGAATTTTATTACTTAAACCCAGTTCTTCACAGTGCACCCAAGCCAGGCAGAGTAGGAGAGAGGGCACTTGGATCAAGGAAATTTGTAGGTGAAACCATGAGCAGGCTCAGAAACATGGAGTGGAACCATGAGCCTTGAAATTTTCCAGGGGAGGTAAATTTTCTCCATGTCAGAATATAGTCAAGTTTAGAGTCATTTTTCACGGTTTTTGGTAAGGAACACAATGGCAAGGTCGGATTCACCTTTTGAGTTGTATATTTCTAGTCCACCCATGGAGCATCTACATGGAGGAATCTAGGGGGAATCTAGACGATTCCTTTTTTCCCCAGATTTTCACTTCATCAGAATTCAGCAAATGGACAGTCATTTTTGCACTATTTGATGCCACAAATCTAATGGCATATTCAGATTTCTCATCTGAGATTTCTATTTTTCAGTCACTTTTTGAAATGAAGTTGCAAGTGTCATATTTCAGTGAGTGAGCAGTCAATTTCACACCTTTCGATGGCACAATTGTGATGGTATTTTCAAATCTAGCAGCAACAACAACCATTCTTCAGTCATCTTCAACATGAGGTATATGATGAGTTGATTTCATGTACTTATTTGTTCCTAAGATGCTTAGTGTTGTACAGATCCCTATTGATGTATGAGTTGCGGGATCTTGTCTTGTTTTGTTATTGATGTAATTTCTGTCATGGACTTGTATTATGCTTGAGATACCTTGATGCCATATTGGCGCGATACTCATGTATGTTGTTGAGATCCCTTTTATTCCATGTTGGCGGGATACTTCGTGTCACACATATGTCATTGAGATCCCTTGTTTTCCATGACAACGAGATACTCATAGTTGTTATGCATGAGCTATTGTCATACTGATAGGAGTAATTTTATGCATGAGAGTTCCGCAGTGGAACATCTCGTAGAAAGGTCTATCCACTCCCGTGTGAGGGAATTTTCCTTATATGTCAAAGAAACACATCCATGTACATCTTCTTCTTACAACACTTAATGCAGCAGCCTACACCATCTTGACACTGAGGCCCAGAGATGTAGTCCCTCATGGACGAAATCCATTATCGAGTGACATGCTCTTATGATTACTGACCTTGACATGTTATGTTCCTCTCCTTTACAGCATATAGTTGTTCATTTATGTTCATTGATGTTTTAATTAATGCAATTCTAAAAATCAACTAAAGTTAAAGGTCTTGGTTAAGGGTATCAATAATTTACCCTAGATCAAGTGGTATTAGAGAAGGTCTTCTTTCTGATTGGATTGCAGGCATGAACTGTTGAACGTTTGCTGAGTTGAGCCATGGAGAGTCTCAAGGACATGTACGAACCCATGCTCAGGGTTTCTGAGAAAGCAGACGTGTTGTACTAGGGTTATGAAAAATAAGCAGCAAATAACGATGAATTAAAGACACTCCTATAGGAAGAAAAGAAGGACAAACATTGGTTGTAGCTCCAGTTACAAGCCACGACAGAGGTGTGGGAAGAATTGAAGCGCAACAATGAGATTCTTCAAGTAGATCATGATGCATTGAAGGAATTCTTACATGAAGAGAAGGAGGAAAAGCTACGGTTGCAGCTTCAGCTACAAGTTGTGACAGGGGCCTTGGAGGAGGCAAAGCACAATGAAGGCTTAGAGAAGCCTTCTTCATCTATTTCGCAATTGACAGCTAAGGTAAACAGTGTTGACTTTTCTTCAGTTTCTTCACATGATATATAATATTCCAAATTAGCCATTAGCTAGTTGGAATATTAAATTTTTTTGATGACTTGTTTAATGAATACGAGGACAATGGATGTCCAAAATTCTCCTTAATAATGAATAAATCAATGCCAATGTGAAAAAGATAAATATTGGAAGCTTAATTGAGCAACCTTACGTGTGAAAAGGGGCTGGAACACCTTGATTGTGTCAACCTTGACCAATTCAACAACATTGTCATGGAGGAGTGGTCAGCAATGAAAGACACCGCAGTTTTAGATGGAGATGCTTTGTGTGGAAGTAGTGCTATTATTGGATGGGGCTTAGGGTTTGAAAGCTCATATATTATTTAAGGAATAGGATGGCAGCCATATTCATTATGTATGTTGATATATGATTTTCTGAATATATGGTTTGTTTAGACATATATCTCTCTCTTGTTGTCTAGCTGAGATAGAGTGTTGTTTAGCACAGGGTGTTCCTGATTGGGAATCCCACCTCTTCCATTGATAAGATCTTGGAGGAGTATTGTACTACATTTTCCACTATTAGACCTAAGGCCAAGCTTCATCTTTCATTTAGAATGCAGATCCTGTTGAGGGTTTGGTTGTTTTGCAGGTTGCAGCAAGTGGAGACTAGATATGGGTTATTTCATTGCTCATTTTCAATGGAGGAGGCTTCATTTCCATTGGGAGGAAAGTAAGGAAGGCCCTTGAGCTTATTTTCAGATCTTGGAATTAGGCCAACTATTTATTTATCCCTACAATCCAGTTTACTTCTAGATCTGCGATATTTCTGTAGGTGGAGTTATAGGGTGGATTGACACACCATTTGGAGAGTTTGTTTTCTAGTGAAAGGGATCTGCCTTTCATTTAGAGGATCTATTGGAGGAGGCTATTCTATTTATCATATCAGATCATCCACACTTTCTAGATCTATATTTTGCAGTGGATCCTCATCCCTAGGGCCTATATCCCCATCTTGTACATGGTGTTTTGCTAAAAACCCTTAAGGGGTTCTTTAAAGGAGGTTGTATAGTGCTCAGATCTGTATTGGATCTATATTTTGAGGCACATACCAGCCCTAGATATGATGTATAATCATTTATTGTAGCATTTCATTTAAAACAACGTTGTAAGAGTCTTCCGGCTTTCTATATAGTAGCAACACCTCATTTTGGAGGGATTTTGTTCATTGGAGGGTTGTTCTTTCTTATTGTGTATCTCATGGCCCATTATTTTACATATTTTTCTGTTGTTACAACATATGAAAGGTCGCCATATTGGCCTCTTTCTTTTATATGATGATTTACACTATTGTTCTAGCATTCTGCACTATATTCTTTCTTTTCCCATTTGGGAATATTACATGATATCATTTTGGTTGGAAGTGTGGAGATACCTATCACAGGTACCGGCATGAGACCCCTCACAAAAATTGGGTACAGAGGAGGAGGACTTGGAATTCGTGGCCAAGGCATAACTCAACCATTGAAGGTTGTGCAATGACCTCGTTATGCAGGTTTGGGGTATAGCGAAGAATGATGTTCGAAGGACATCAAGGGAAAACATATATTGATGATCTCTTGAGGGAAGAAGAATGATGGGGGAACTTCACCATTGTTCCATGGCAGTGCATGTTGCATTGAGAGAGTTGAGGCGAGCTCCCATCACCATGATTTCATGAGAGACCACCAGATAAGGTATAATAAGTCAGATTATTCCATAGTGCATTTTGATTAAAAGAATGTTGATAACCATGGTCGTAAATCCTAACATCGCAAAATGTGTCATTTTTGTGGTTTACATAACCATCTATTTTCTAAGTGTTGGAGAAGGATGGAAACACAAAGGAGGATGAGGCATGAAAAGCCTTCTCCATAGCAAGGAAAGAAATCAGTTAAATGGGTTTGGAGGAAAGAGACCTTTTGCACCCATTGCGACCGAAGTGGCCACCAAAGAGTCACATGTTGTAATATTCCCAAATGGGGAAAGTAGAAATATAGTGCAAAATGCTAGAATGATTGTGTAAAACATCATTTAAAATCAGGAGACCAATATGGATACATTACATATGTTATAACAGAAGAAAAATACACATAATAAATGGGCCATAAGATACACAACAAGAAATTAAAAGCCTCCAATGGACAAAATCCCTCAAATTGAGGTGTTGCAACTATATATAAAAGTTGGAAGACCCTTATAGTGTTGTTTTATTATCTATGCTATAGAAAATGGTTGTAAATCAGATCTAGGGCTGACATGTGCCCCAAAATATAGATTTATTTCAGATCTGAGCACTATACAAGCTCCTTTGAAGAACCCCTTAAGGGTTTTCAGAAAAACACCATATACAAGTTGTAGATCTAGGCCCTACGGCTACAGATATACTACAAAATACAAATATAGAAAGTGTGGCTGATATGATATGATCAATAGAATATCCTCCTCCAATATATCTTCTAAGTGAAAGGTCGATCCCCTTCACTAGAAAATCAGCTCTCCAAATGGTGTGGCAAACCACTGTACAACTCCTCCTACAGAAATAACACAGGTCTGGAAGAAAACTGCACTGTAGGAATGAATAACCAATTGGCTTGATGCCAAGATATGAAAAAAAGCACAAAGTCCTTCAATATTTTCCTCCCAATGGAAAGGAAGCCTCCTCCACTGAAACTGAGCAATGAAATGGCCTAGATCTAGAGATATAGTCTCCACTTGTGCCAGCCTACAAAGCCTGGGGCCCCTCAACGAGTCTACGACAAATAGTGGAAGCTGATATGGTGGAGAGTGGCAACAAAGACTTTCCTCCAAGAGGCCTCTCAAGGAAATAGGTGGGATTTCCGATCAGCAACACCCTATGCTAAATAGCACTCTATCTCACTAAACAACAAGAGAAAGATATATGTCTAAAAATACCATATATTCAGAAATATCAATATACAATAACATACTGAATATGGATGCCATCCTCTTCGTTAAATAAGATATGAGCTTTCAAACCCTAAGCCCCATCCAATAATGGAAATACCTCCACACAAAGAATCTCCATCTAAAACTGCATTGTCCCTCATTGATGACCACTCCTCCATGACAGCGACGTTGATTTGCTCAATGTTGACCCAGTCAAAGTGATCCAACCCCTTTTCGCACAAAGGGTGCTTAATTAAGCTACCAAGATTTATATCTTTCACATTTAGCATTGATTTATTCATTATTAATGAGAATTATGGACCTTCTTTTTCCTCTTATTCTTTAAACAAAGCAACAAAACAAAATTGAATATTCAACCTAGCTCATGGCTAATTGGGAATATTACAGTCCTCCCTTCCCAAATGTTTCTTGTCCTCAAGAAACTGACAAGGTGAGTACTGCAACTCTTCTCCTCCTCCATTTGTGACACCAACATGTGATAAGATTCCCTCATAAGATAAGTGTTTACCAATCCATCCCTCCATGAATTTCTCCTCCAAAGTTATCATGAGATGCAAATAATCCATCCCATAAGGAGACAATAGTTCAAATGAAACAAACATGGTTTACCCAATGTTCTCCCTGAAACATGTAGCATAATAAACATGGAGAATCTCTCTCCCACACAGCACATACATTCATCCCATCCTCCCTCCAAACATTCCCATAAAAAGTATAAGTACATCATCAATGTATGGGATCAAAACTAAGTACATGCAAACATAAATTTGTACAAATTGAGGTGGGTCATAGTCCCACATGTGGAAACAACGTAGTAAATCTCCTGACTGCATCAGATAATGATATAGTAAGTGGTTTCCCCACCACTTACCTACTGCCCAAGTCATCTCACCATGGCTGAAAGTGTGATATATGTTTGGTGCTTTTGGAATGCACCCACAATGATGTAAAATCTCCCTTTGTCCTCCAAGGGAGTGGCCATGTTCAAAAAAATTTGAGGCCCAAAGTTGGCCATGAATTTTATATGGAATAATGCTCCTCCTTGGAGCGACGGCCTGTATATACATGTTAAAATAATGCATATGTTTATGAAATAAAGCATTAGGTACACAAGCATATTCTTCACCAAAATTCCTCCTCATACAAATGGATTGGTGCATAGATATATCTCCTCTCATTCCAGAAGAGGAAAGAGGTGGTTGAATTAACTCCTTCATAAATTCATGTTTCTCTTCCAAATCCACATGGTTCATGCATATTTTAAAATTCTGATATAGTTCCTCCTCAAATACCTTCCAAGTGTAGCTCCCCATGATAGTGTTGTAGGCCTTCATGGAATAAGTGTGGCTGAAAAACAACTCTTCATAAGCTCTTTGGAGTAACTTATCCTTGAGATTGGAGGCTCTAGATAAGAAGATCCTACCATGATATTAGATGAATCCTTCTTGGCTTGAATAGCCCTTTTCATGTAGTTGGTCATCAAGTATCATGCATGTGAAAAGATCCTTGGAATAATCCACCAATAGTTTGGATTTCCAGTATGGGCTTGAGATAGTGACAGTGTTGATGATCTATTGCAAATAATATCTGTCATATGGTTATTCTCCTCCGTGACATCTCTCATGCCAAAGGTAAATGATGGAAGGTTTCTATCCCCTCCTTGTTGCTCTTCTTTCATATGCACATGCTCAAGTGAAGATTGAAGCTTTTGGAAGTTAGTCTCCCGTGGGAGGCTATCATCTATCCAATACTTCCTGGGTTTAGCCAAAGGATGCATGTGTGGCCACCATATTCTATCATGTATGGAAGATTTCTCTCCAAGTGAGAGAAAATTCCAAGTATCCATAACCAAGGAATGGTCTCCTTGCCCCATGATGGTGTCATCCTCCAATCTGGAAGCATTTCCTCTCAGTGGAGTATGAGATGAGAGAGTGGGTAACGATGATAGTGGAAGAATATCTCCCTCCTCCTTGAGCCTACCCAAGACTCTCATCAATGTATATTGGTCTTCTAATGCTCCCATCCTTCCTGGATCTATGAATGGAGCATCAAGATGTGAGACATCTTTCACCAAATTTTTATCAGAGGGTCTCCCAGGTGGTTTACCAAAAGATAGTGATGTCTCATGGACCATTCTCATGTGCATGATAGATGGGATCATCATATCCTTGCTTCCACTGTGCAAATCCAACTCTTTTTCATGTGTGGAAGTTTTATGATAATGGGGTACCACTCTCAATGATGCAAGAGTGCCTCTAACTGGAGCAGTTTATCCATCCTCACCTCCAGGTGGTGGTGGATCATCTCCTGCTATTCTAGGGATGTGACCCCTCCCTTGTTCTTCTTCTTCTTCCTCCTCATCATCTCAGAAGACCTCTATGTAGTGTGCCTTGCCTACTACACATCTATGCCAGGGTGCCCAAGATTCTTGGCATGTGAAGCAAAGATTCCTCCTCCTCAAATCTTTCTAGACATCATCATCAAGAGGTTTTATGTATTGGCTCTCCTTTGAAGGAGGAGCCTTCTCTTATTTTCCCTTTGATGGAAAAGAGGGCTTGTGATGAAAATTTTCCTTTGTTTTTGGCAAGGAATCTTGAAGGTCTCTAGCCCTTTCAATGGCATCTTGTAGGGTAGTGGGCTTGGTAGATTTAACCAACCCATGAAGAGGTTCATCTAACCCATCAATGAACATGTACACCCTTCTTGCTACAGATAAATCAGGAACCATAATAGAAAGTCTCAAAAATTCAAAAATGTAAGTTTCTAAATTACCTGATTGTTTTAGCTTTTCAAGCCCCATGAATGGTGCTTCAGGATATCTTCTATCAAATATTTCCACCAGCCTTCTAGTGAACATTGAATCAAGGTGCAGCGCTGCAATATTAATGCCTTCCATTTCTGGAACTTTTTTCAACTAGAAGTAGGTGTCAAGTTTCTCTACCCATGATTTGATAGTGCACTTGGATGACCCATCAAAGTTGGGTAAGAAAAATCTACCCATAGTGTGGTGTCAATCATGATTCTAAATGAATCCACCACTTCTATTGTGATGCCTTGGTCTTCTATTGTCCTTGATATGATAAAATTATTGAAAACTCAAGTGATCCTTGAATCTCTGAGTTTGAGATTCATACTCCATAAAATAGTATTCAAGGGATTCTTTCTCTTGAAACCCTTCATTTCCCATAGCCAAGAATGTAGGCATTGTAGAACATTGGGAAACTTGTGGTTGCTACATTGGTTGATCATTCTAGTGATGATACATGCTAGAGCCTTCACCATGATGAAATCCTTTAGGGGATTCGTTGAATCTATCCATCCTCATTTATTTGATATCTCTAGTAATTTCTTGCATGGCTCTAAGAAGGATCTTAGGGAACTCCTTCTCTTCATCTTCTCTTCCAGATAAATGGGTTTTACCCTTGCCTTCTTTGTCATTTGTATAATCAAAATTTCTGTCTTATTATTTGATACCTCTTCTCTCTATCAGTAAGAGGCTCTCCTTCTTTAGATGACATATTGGCTTTTCAAGATGCACAGGCTATGCCAACATTATGCTCTGATACCACTATAATATTCCCAAATGGGAAAAGTAGGAATATAGTGTAAAACACTAGAACAATTGTGTAAAACATCATTTAAAATAAAGAGACAAATGTGGAGACCTTTCATATGTTATAATAGTAGCAAAATACACATAAGAAATGGGCCATAAGATACCCAACAAGAAAGTACAAGCCCCCCATGGAAAAAATCCCTCAAAATGAGGTGCTGCAACTATATATAAAAGCTAGAAAACCCTTACAATGTTGTTTTATTATCTCCGATATAGAAAATTATTATACATCAGATATAGGGCTGATATGTGGCTCAAAAGATAGATCTATTTCATATCTGAGCACTATACAAGCTCCTTTGAAGAACCCCTTAAGGGTTTTCAGCAAAACACCATATACAAGTTGTAGATCTAGGCCCTAAGGCTGCAGATCCACTGCTAAATAGAGATATGGAAAGTATGTCTAATCTAATATGATCAATAGAATAGACTCATCCAATAGATCCTCTAAGTGAAAGGAAAATCCCCTTCACTAGAAAAGCAGCTCTCCAAATGGTGTACCAAACCACCCTGCAACTCCTCCTTCAAAAATAACACAAATCTAGAAGAAAACTACACTGTAGGTATGAATAACTAGTTGGCATGATTCCAAGATCTAAAAATAAGCGCAAAGGCCTTCAATAATGTCCTCCCAATGGAAAGGAAGCATCCTCCACTGAAAGTGAGCAATGAAATGGCCTAGATCTAGAGATCTAGTCTCCACTTACTGCAACCTACAAAACAACCAAATCCTCAATAGGATCTACGCTGTAAATGAAAGTTGAAGCTTGGCCTTAAGCATGATAGTGAACAATGTAGTATGAGACTCCTCCAAGAGGACTCTCAAGGAAAGAGGTGGAATTCCTGATCAGGAACACCCTATGCTAAACAACACTCTATCTCAGCTAAACAACAAGAGAAAGATATATGTCTAAATAGACCATATATTCAAAAATATCAATATACAATAACATACTGAATATGGCTGCCATCCTCTTCCTTAAATAAGATATGAGCTTGCAAACCCTAAGCCGCATCCAATAATGGAACTACTTCCACACAAAGCATCTCCATATAAAACTGCGATGTCCCTCATTGATGACCACTCCTCCATGACAACACTATTGATTTGGTCAAGGTTGACCCAGTCAAAGTGATCCAGCCCCTTTTCACACCAAGGGTGCTTAATTAAGCTGCCAAGATTTATCTCTTTCACATTTGGTATTTATTTATTCATTATTAAGGAGAATTATAGACCTTGTTTGTCCTCTTATTCTTTAAACAAAATAGCAAAACAAAATTGAGTATTCCATCTAGCTCATGGCTAATTGGGAATATTACAGATGCTGGAGACTCTATCCAGAGCAACTCCTTAAAGACAAAGCGTCCATGCATACACCAGTCGAATGAGATGATTGAAAAGCAAGTTCGCCAAAGGGAAATGATTCACTCAATTTGATAAGTGAGCGATGGTTCTTCTAGATTGTTTTTTCTAGATATGTTAGCTTGTCATGGTCGTGTTTGCAAATCATTTGTCACATTTTTTATTGTGAAAGTGATGATGTGTTTTCCATCACTTGTTTAAGCGACAATGATATTTTTTTGGCCTTGTTTTATAATTCATGTGATGCATTTCTTTCATGTAAAAGTGATGAGGTGTTTTGTGACAATGATGTCTTGTCTTGTAATGATATTTGGGGTATGATTGCCATTTGATGTAAAATTGACCATCGAGTACATCTTCTAAAATCGTGGCAACTATGGGAATATTTGGGTCATAGATTAGTCAATTTGAGTAGGTATTTTCATGGGTTGTACATTAGGTTTGCAGGGGATGTAGGTGTTGATTCATCACACAAGGCTTTGAAGGAAAAAGCTGATGAAGATGGAAGGGTGACCTTTTTCAGGACGCTTGTGGTGTAGACATAGTACACAACAGTGCAGATTATTTTGATGCTTTTGGATGACCAAAAGCTCCTCAGTGGGGAGGATTGATCTAGGTGGCTCTAGAGACAAGCACAGGACAAAGAGGACTTGAGAAAGCTCAAGAATAAAAATTTTTGGATTTATTTTTAACCAGGACCAAAGCGTAGATCTCTTCGTCTTGATCACATCAGTGCAAATGGTTCGTCAAACCGAGCTCGTATGTGAAAGTTAGAGCTAATCAAATTTTCAGGTTGACTTGGTGACTTGGTAGGCTTAAGGAAGGCTTAAATTTGACCTTTTCCAGCCACCAGATTTCAGCCAGCTCTGCCCAGATTCTGAGCAAAATTTTGGCATACTTAAATTTACTCCTACAGTCCAAAAATGAATTTTGAATTTCGTATATATTGGTTGTAAAATAAATAAATTATTAAAAAAAAGGCCACTCGTTACAACCATAGGAGGTAAGTGGGAGTTGAACCCATGGTCGATGGGTTGCCAGCCCTACCCATGTGGTCACCCCACATAAAAAAACCCACCATTTTAAAACAAATACCAATGCATATATATGAGCGGTGGTTGGCGGTCAACCCCGCCACCCCAAAATAACTGATGCACATTAATACCCCATGCTGGGTTGGCTGGGAGGGCCACCAATGCAGACTCGACCTATACCAAAAACCAAAATCACGCCCTCATAAAACTGTACATGCATATTCTGTGGGAGGCGGGATTTGATCCCCCGACCTCCCTTAAGCAATTTATAAAATTTACCAACTACACCAACGGTGAATTTGGTTAATCTGGCCCAAATTTTATTACTTAAACCCAGTTCTTCAAAATGCAGTTCCTAGGCCAGGAAGAGCAGGAGAGCGTGCATGTGGATCAACGAAATTTCCAGGCGGAACCATGAGCAAGCTCAGAAACATGGAGTGGAACCATGAGCCTTGAAATTTTCCCAAGGAGGAAAATTTTCTCCATGTCGAAATATAGTAAAGTTTATAGTCATTTTTCATGGTTTTTCACAGGGAACACAATGGCGAGGTTAGATTAAAATTTTGAGTTGCATATTTCGAGTCCACCCATGGAGCAGCTATGTGGAGGAATCTAGGGGGAATCTAAAAGATTCCTTTTTGGCCCAGATTTTCGTTTCATCAGAATTCAGCAAATGGATAATCATTTTTGCACTATTCGATGCCATGAATCTGATGGCGTATTTATATTTCTAATATGAGATTTCTATTTTTCAGTCACTTTTTGAAGTGAAGTTGAAGGTGTCAGCTTTCAGCAAGTGAGCAATTTATTTCACACCTCTCGACGCCACGATTGTGATGGTGTTTTCAGATCCAGCAACAGTAATGACCATTCTTCAGTCCTATTTAGCATGAGGTATATGATGAGTTTATTTAATGTACTTCTTTGTTCCTGAGATGCTTAGTGTTGTACAGATCCCTGTTGATGTGTGAGTTGTGAGATCTTGTCTTGTTTTGTTATCGATGTACTTTCTGTCATGGACTTGTATTATGCTTGAGATCCCTTGATGCCATATTTGCAGGATACTCATGTATGTTGTTGAGATACCTTTTATGCCATGTTGGCGGGATACTCCATGTCACACATATGTCATTCAGATCCCTTGTTTTCCATGTCGGTGGGATACTCACAGTCTTTATGAGTGAGCTATTTTCATACTGATAGGAGTCCTTTTATGCATGAAAGTTCCACAGTGGAACATCTCATAGAAAGGTCTAGCCACTCCTGCATGAGGGAATTTTCCTTGTATGTCAGAGAAACACATCCATGTACATCTTATTCTTACAGCACTTAATGCATCGACCTACAAGATCTTGACACCAAGGCTCGGTAGTCCCTCCTGGATGAAATCCGTTATCAAGCAACATGTTATTATGATTTATGATCTTGACGTGTTATGTTCCTCTCCTTTACATCATACAAATGTTCATTTATGCTCATTGATGTTTTAATTAATGCAATTCTAACAATCAGCCAAAGTTAAAGGTCTTGGTTAAGGGTATCAAGAATTTACCCTGGATCAAAGTGGTGCATCTAATGCACACATTATGGAGAGAGTGGGAATTAAAATTAGACATGATGGAGATCATGGAGAGACAACGCAGTATTAATGTAGGCTAGTGGATACATAGGCAGTGTAGTTATGAGGTGGCCCTAGGATATGGAAGGCTCATAATATATATAATGAATATGAATGCACAATAGAAGGGAGGATTTATATTATTATTTCTAATCGATTTAGATCTAGATTTATCAGTTGAAATTTTTATGCACGCTTATGCTGTTTAGCTAAGTCTGTAATGTTGTTTAGCACGGGGTGTTTCTGAGCGGAAATCCCACCCTTACCCATGGGGGACTTCGAGTGCCTACTCTGGGAAGGTTTCTATTGAGCTCCATTCATCAACAGGAATTGGTGCTATATTCATTCCACTCTCATATGCTCATTCAGCCACAAGAATAATGCATTCCTGCATCAAGGTTTGAGAGGAGGAGGTTGTTTCTAACACTTCAGCTAGGAAATTGGTGGAGGATTCATCCTTTCACCTTGTTCTTCATGTTCAACCTTTCAGGGGCATTAGATATATATCCGACATTCAGGCCATTGTATTTTACCTACATGCAATAGCAATCCCCTCAAGTATTGTGCATTTCAATCTTTTAGATCCGAAGGAGGAAGTTTCCAGTATTTCAGCCAGAAATCCTGTGAGGGACCGTATCCTCACTTTGAAATCATTGTTTCCACCATTATTATATCTAGCATCAGGCTTGAGCCTCTCCCTCCTCGATAGTGCAGTTTTATGAGGTTTTTGAGTATTCAGAAGTGACATACAGTGGAGGAGGAAAGAGCAGCTAGATATTGAGCTTTTTGCTTGAGGATATAGTGTAGGGATCAACCCTTCTTTCATAGGTCTGATTGTACATAATATTGAAGCCATATTTGATCAGATTATGCTGCAGATATGCACACCCAACAGTTGTATAGTGAAGCCCTAAGAGGGTGATTTTCTTATATTGATAGATCTAGAAAATACTTTCTGGGTTATCTTGGGTATCCATCATAGAGCCGGGATCTACATCTTCAGCATCATCGGAGCTCCAAAACTTCCTAGATCTAACTTTACATTTTTTCAATAGTTCCAGTTTCAGCAGTGGTAGCAGGGACAATGCAATTTTCCTTCTAGTAGTCCAACAGTTACATAGTCCCTCTTACGGGTTCATTTCAGGGTCATTCTAGGCCATCTCTTTGGTTGGAGTGTCTCATATTTTGAGCAATTTTGTGTTGTTTATCCACCTCCCATATAATAAAATGGCACAGATATTCTATACATTCTGATGTTGTGTTTAGATTAATTTTTTACTTTGTTGCAGTTCGTACATTGTGTTTTTGTATTACTGGATTCTCCCTTTTGGGATATTACAGTGGTATCATAGCATGATATTTGGCTCAGCTTATAGACACTTCATCTTTTGCATCAAAAGAAGAAGTAGATAGTAAAGATCTATCATGAAGGAGGATTTCATTTTTCCCACTCTTCTCTTTATATCTTTGCAAGATATCTCGAAGGAGTTCAACCAAATGAAGAGATAAAGACGAAGGAAGCATTCAAGAATATTTTATGAGGAAGGTCCCACCACTTCTTATCAACACGAGAAGCAACCAGAGAATCAAATATCTTCACATCATTCTACTAGATACACTTTATTTGATAAGAGAGAGGACTATTATGAATATCAAGAAGATTTTTGGCATCAGACCCTAAGTAAATATATGTTCGAGTAAAAAGCACAACCTAGAGTTTTGAAGGAGAATATCTCTCTCCAAAAGTTCTTGCAACTCAAAGAAGAATAAGATCCCTAAGCAGCAATAGAAGAAAGAGACATAGATTCATCTTGCCTACATTTGATGGATCTTCCACAGGCACATTGAGAACTTGGAGGGAAGAATTAGCTACATTATTTCTTAAATATCCTATAGCATAAAGAGATTTTGTGGAGTTTGCAACACTGCACCTAGAAGGTGAAGCAAGAGATTGGTAGTTCAGTCACTTGTCCCATATGAAAGTGTCTGCTTATGTGGATTTTATTCTAAGACTAAATAATAGGTATGGTAGTGTTAGCTCCCTATAATTTGCTAGATTGATTGAGATACAAATGGACAGGGGTAACATCAAACCGGACTTTGGAATCCCCTAAGTAAATATATGTCAGAGTAAAAAGCACAACCTAGACCTTTGAAGGATAATATCTCTCTCCAACAGTTCTTGCAACTCAAAGAAGAATAAGATCCCTAAGCAGCAATAGAAGAAAGAGACATAGATTCTTCTTGCTTACATTTGATGGATCTTCCACAGGCACATTGAGAGCTTGGAGGGAAGAATTAGCTACATTATTTCTTAAATATACTATAGAATAAAGAGAGGCTGTGGAGTTTGCAGCACTGCACCTAGAAGGTGAAGCAAGAGATTGGTAGTTCAGTCACTTGTGCGATATGAAAGTGTCTGCTTATGCGGATTTTATTCTAAGAATAAATAATAGGTATGGTAGTGTTAGCTCCCCATAATTTGATAGATTGATTGAGATACAAATGTACAGGGGTAACATCAAACCAGATTTTGGAATCCAAGGACCTAGCCTTTCTGGATTCAGAGAGGGATCTCTCTATTAGGTGCAACGATGAAACTTGTTTGCTTTTTAAGGTTACTTTTA